>CALSCE010003134.1:460921-474170 GCA_943593645.1 Bovichtus variegatus
TGTGTGTGTGTGTGTGTGTGTGTGTGTGTGTGTGTGTGTGTGTGTGCATCACACTGACCAGTGTGTCCTGGTGGAAGTAGGACAGAGCAGGAAATCGTCCTCGACTCCTGAACCTCGAGCTGCCCACGATGATGGCAGGTGTGGCCGACCTTGGAACAAACAGCGCTGATGGGTATGTATCACACACCTGGGAGAGGACACACACACACACATATTGTAATATTGGTGACCCCCTACATATTAGAAACTGTCACTGAACTATATTTCTGTCCACCATGAATGTGAGGAGATAATGCAGAGGAGGGTACAATGTAGTGTAAGGATAAAGCTGACGCCCAGTGCAACGCAGAGGCTCACTGACGGTCGGACGACAATGGGGCTCTATGGCGCAGAGGAATAAGATATATAAGGCTTTTTGTAACACATACATTAACTTTTAGTAGGATTAATTCCTTGTTGAGTTGGGTCTTTTCATGGGTTTTGTTGACAATAACAAAATCAAACTTGCCAAACTTATTCATTAATGAAGGTATTACGAGAAAAAAAGCTTTTTTTTTTTTACAGGGGGTTGTATACTAGACCTCTTGTCCAGGACTTAGTCTTTGCACTAAGACTTGATATTGTATATACATATCTATATGCCACTTATCATACCTGTGTATGATCCTTACCGTTAACCTGTTTGTATTTTGGACTTGCACCTTACTGTTCACCGGGGGTTTCTTGTACATTTGGTCGGCATCTTATTAATAATCTTTATTTTTTCTCCGGCAGGCACAGACCTGTGGGGGATCATGTGTTCGCCATGTGTGTGTGTGTGTGGGTGCATGTGTGTATCTGTCTGTCCGCAGCTAATTTCGCATACTAATGGCCATTAGCCTAATATTTTTTGTGCACATTTAGGACTGTATGCCCAAGGATCTCTCGGGGTTACGTTTCTTAACACTGTTTGAAAAAACCTGTTTTGTTTTAGACCGTCATCAAGTGAACAACTGCTTCAGTACAAAAGACAAGTCTGTTGCAGGCCAAATACTGTCTTTTTGTTATAGAAAAGTTTGTTAACATTTTGAACCGGAGAATCTGGAGATTAATTCTATACCACGTGTTACGATCCACTAAAGTTAGGCCCGATAATAGACGAATAAATCTCAGCTTTTATTAGCAATTGTGCCGTCTTGACTGTAACCAGCCTGCAGCCAGGAGGGACAATTGAGTGAGATTCAACTCTTTCGGAGTGGAGAGGGAGACACACCTGGAGGAGATCTGTACTCCAGAGTTTTTATATTTGCACTGTACCTACTTTGTACTGCAACTGTTGCACAATAATAATAACTCTTGACTGCCTACTACTAATTAAATAATTAAGTATTGAACAACTGGCTAGGCTGTTAATCTGCACGCTATATGAATGGAGCCAGACTGAGCTAAACAAGACTATGTGGAAACCTAGTATAGATCCGGATTGTGTATGGTCAATGTGCTAATTTGAAGCCAAGATGTTACACAGATTATCTCCGGATCGAGAGGCGGTCCGCGCACTCACTAGTCTACAACAGGGTAACCGGCAGACCTCTGATTACGCTTTGGAGTTTCGGACATTGGCAGCCGACAGCGGTTGGAATGAGCAGGTGTTATTCAACGCTTTCAGAGGTGGATTATCGGACCGCATCAAGGACCAATTAGCACCATTGGAACTGCCGTCTGATTTGGATTCCCTCATCGCCATGTCCACCCGGATCGACAACCGCCTCCGTGAGAGAACGGGAACAGAGACTGTCAGCAACCGCAACCCGTGGAGATGACAGATGCCCAGTTCTCAATCAAGGTTCAGTGAGACCCCAGAGACAGATGTGGCGGAGGTGACCGAACCAGAGGAACCAGAGCAGGTGGGACGCACCAGGCTATCTCCGACAGAGGCAACGCCGGATGAGGGAAGGCCGCTGCATCTATTGCTCCGAGTTAGGACACTTCGTGGCTAGATCTCCACTAAAAGACCAGGCTCACCAGTAAAGAGGGCACTGGTATGCCAAACTCTCTCCAAGAGAAGACCCTCTCGCATCTTGACACCAGCCAGACTCACCTCGCCAGGAGGATTCCTTCGTCATCCTGCTCTGATTGACTCCGGAGTGGACGAGAGCTTCATGGATGAGGGATTGGCGAGGAGCATGGGTTTGGATTTACACCCGCTACCCGAGGTATTGGAGGCCATGGCCCTGGATGATCGACTACTTTGTCAGGTCTCCCACAGCTAGTCATGGCAGACGGACATTCGGAGAGAATAAGCTTCCATGTGTTTAACTCTCCTTCACACCCACTAATTCTGGGATTCCCATGGCCTGTTAAGCACAACCCCCACATTGACTGGACCAGCGGAGAGATACTGTGTTGGCACAAGACGTGTTCCACCACGTGTTTTCCGGCCAGCCAGGTGTGATCTGGGGTTCACCTCATTCAAAAGGGAGAGCCCGGAGAGGGACTTTCCGGAGATAGACAAGGTACCAGCTTGTTATCTGGAGCTTAAGGAGGTCTTTAATAAGACTCGGGCCACAGCCTTACCGCCTCATCGGGAATATGATTGTCCGGTTGATCTCCTTCCAGGGGCTACTCCCCCTAAGGGGCATTTGTATTCCCTGTCCGCTCCTGAAAGGGAGACCATGAGGGAGTACATAGAGGGAGCCTTGGAGGCCGGGATAATTCGTCCTTCTTCTTCACCCGCTGGAGCAGGGTTCTTCTTTGTGGAGAAGAAGGACAAGACCCTCAACCCTGCATCAATTATCATGGTCTGAATAAGCTCACGATAAAAAACCAGTACCCCCTTCCACTCATATCTTCGGCATTTGAACTATTAAAAGGGAGCCAAGATATTCACCAAACTGGACTTGCGCAATGCGTATCATTCGGTGAGGATAAGGGAGGGGGACGAATGGAAGACAGTATTCAATACTCCCAGTGGTCACTATGAGTATCTGGGCATGACTTTTGGGTTGACCAACGCCCCGGCTGTTTTCCAGGCACTGGTCAACGACGTTCTCCGGTACATGCTTAATCGTTTTGTGTTTGTGTACTTGGGCTCCGATGAGGAGACCCATATTCAACACGTCAGCCAAGTACTAAGGAAGCCGCTTAACAACCTACTATTTGTGAAAGCAGAGAAATGTGATTTTCACGTAAAGACCGTCTCTTTCTTGGGGTTCATCATCTCGGAGGACAATATCCAGATGGATAAGGAGAAGGTCAGTGCGGTCACCCAGTGGCCTACCCCCACTAATCGGAAATTGGTCCAGAGGTTTCTGGGGTTTTCGAACTTCTACCATAGATTCATCAGGAACCGCAGCACGGTTGCCGCACCCTTACATACCCTAATGTCCCCTGCTGTCAGTTTCTGTTGGAACAAGGGAGCGGAGAGAGCATTTCAACGGCTGAAGAGAAGCTTCGCCTCCGCTCCCATCCTAATCCTACCAGACCCACAGCAACAGTTCCTGGTAGAGGTCGACGCGTCAGACATAGGACTAGGGGCGGTTCTGTCGCAACGTTCCACGGTGGACAACAAACTGCACTCATGTGCATTCCTCTCCAAGAAGCCACCAGTGGAGAGGAACTATGATGTTGGGAACAGAACTGCTCGCCATCAAGGTGGCTCTGGAGGAGTGGCGTCAGTTTCTGTGACCCACTGGCTAGAGGCAGCCGAACAGCCATTCCTGGTGCTAACCGATCACAAAAACCTCCAATACATCCAGTCGGCGAGAAGACTGAATTCCCGACAGGCCCGATGGACTTTGTTTTTCACCCGGTTTAACTTCACACTGACCTACCGACCAGGGTCAAAGGACATTATGGCTGACTCCTTATCTCGCCTTTTCGACCCCGACCCAAGCCTAGACTTCCGTCGTTTGTACTGCCCCCGTCTCGAGTAATGGGAGCAGTAACCTGGGGAATCGAGGAGGAGGTAAGGCAGGCCAACAGGGACATCCAGATTCCTAAGGGAGTTCCAGATAACCACTTATTTGTTCCAGAGCATTTGTGTCCGCAGGTGATCCACTGGGCCCATACTTCCCTGGTTTCCTGCCATCCTGGAGCTTCAAGGATGTTATTCGTCATCCGGCAACGCTTCTGGTGGCCATCGATGGAGAAGATGGTCAGAGAATACGTGGTGGCATGTCCGGTTTGCGCACCCAACAAGTCATCCCGTCAACCACCGTCAGGTCTACTACGTCCATTACAGGTACCACATCGCCCTTGGGCTGAGATTTCAATGGACTTCATCACCCACCGGTCTGCCCTTGTCGGAGGGCCAATCCACCATCCTGACTGTGGTTGACAGGTTTAACAAGAGGGCACATTTCATCTCCCTGCCCAAACTCCCCTCGGCTAAGGAGACAGCAGAGGTACTCCTCACACAGATTTTCAGAATACATGGTTTTCCGAAGGAGGTGGTATCCGATCGAGGCCCCCAGTTCGTGTCTCGTTTCCGGAAGGAGTTCTGTGGGCTGTTGGGGGCCAAGGTCAGCCTGGCTTCAAGATACCATCCCCAGTCAAATGGTCAGTCGGAGAGGATGAACCAGGAGCTGGAGACATGTTTAAGATGTCTCATCTCCCAGAACCCTACTACCTGGAATAAACATCTAATATGGGTAGAGTATGCTCACAATACTCTACCTGTCTCCTCTTCTGGTTTGTCTCCTTTCCAGTGTGCGTATGGCTACCAACCACCACTATTCCCGGATCAAGAGGCAGAGTCCAGTGTGCCCTCAGCCCAGGTGTCACAGGACATGGAGTCGGGCTAGGCAGGCTCTCCTCCGCAGCTCCGCCGGCCACAAGAGGTCGGCCGATAAAAGGAGAGTTCCAGCGCCTACATATGTGCCGGGACAGAGGGTGTGGTTATCCACAAAGGACCTTCCACTGCGGGTGGAGTCACGCAAGTTGGCTCCACGTTTTGTAGGTCCTTTCCCGGTGGCCAGAGTCATAAACCCTGTGGCAGTTAGACTACAGTTGCCACGGTCCATGAAGGTGCACCCCACCTTCCACGTCTCACGGGTGAAACCGGTGCAAGAGAGCCAGTTGGTTCCCGCAACCAAGCCCCCACCTCCCCACCGGTTCTTCGAGGGGGGGGGGGGGGTATACACAGTCAAGCGTCTGCTGGGGGTCAGAAGGAGGGGTAGAGGATATCAGTATCTGATGGATTGGGAAGGGTATGGTCCAGAGGAGAGACAGTGGGTGGCGATGAAGAACATTGTGGACCATACCTTAAATCAGGGATTTTCACCGCGAGCATCCTGAGCTGCCTGGGACGTCAGGTGCCGTCCCTAGAGGGGGAGGTACTATCAGGTCCCTGCCCGTTTGCTAGATGTTTTATGTTATGTTTGTGTTAAAATGTTTCCTGTTTTATTGTGTCAACTACATGTTCCCTCATCTGTTTCTACTTCCGGTCCCCAGCTGTCTCCACTCTGTTCGTTAGTCTCTCCACCTGTGCCTCGTTGTCCCCTCCCATTTCCTGGTGTATATAGTCTGTGTGCTTGTCTTCGTTCATTCATGTCCCGAGTTACAGCGTTTTTCCCAAGTTCTTGCTTCCCCGGTTTCCTCGATCCTGTTTCCGTGACCTGACTTCGTCTTTGCCTGATCCCTGCCTGTTCTGCTACGCTGAGGACCTACCCGTGTATCGACCCTGTTTCTGTGACCCGACTCTGCCTTTGGACTCTCCCTATATGTTCTGTATGTTTCGCTGTTTACCCGTGTATCGACTTTGCCACCAAGATTCAGTAAAGTCTTTCTTCCTCATCATCGTGCTGTCTCTGAGTCGTGCTATTGAGTCTCTCTCCCTGTGTACTGGTCGTACCGTTACACAGTCAGTGATAGTGATTATAATGTGAATTCCTTGGTGATCTGCAATCTTTTGTAGTGGTCCCAGTAATATTTTTTCTAAACATTTTTACTGAAGTAGCATATCACTATTAAGCTATGTTTGAGTCAAATAATTGAGAACTGTCTGTGCCCCGCTGTCAAAGCCTGTGAGGAATATAGTACTGACAAATAAATGCAGACATTGTTTTTAAAACTTGAAACTTACCATTTGAAGTATAGTCCAACCTTGAACATGCTCCTCATGTTAGATGGGGCAGCTGCTGATAAGCAGTCTGTGCTGAAGGGAGGCTTATGGTATCTTATCTATGACCTTGTAAATGCCCTGAATGCACTTAACAATCATGTTAATATATTACAATAATGGCTTTCGTAGAGCTGAGGTACAACTTTACTTCAAATCATCCTGTTTTATGAGAGAAATATCTTTCATCTCGTACACTATCATCCAGCATAAAGTTTTATATATATTTTTAAAACACTTTTATACCTAACACTTATTTCTACACCTTACCCACAAGTTAAAAATAGACTGACCCTGTATTCACTGTTGGCCACTGTAGCAACCCACAAGTTATTAGGAACTCCCATCCTCTTGTAGTCAGCCATGAGGTCTATGAAGCTCCAGGACTCTTCTCTCTCCACTTTGTTCACATTGGGATTAAAGGACAGGCAGTACAGCTCACTGTACTTCTCTGAGAGAGGAGAGGGGAGGAGAGGAGAGAGAGGACCCAAGAATAATTTTATATCAGTACCTTAAATAGGCTTCACATACTGTGAAAGCAATACACTAACACACCAGCTCGTGACACCGTGCTATCCAGACAACTGTGTTCATGAAATCACTCTAACACACATTTAAACACACACACACACACACACACACACCTGGTCGTGACAATCTGACTAATGAGGTGTGGACGTCCAAACAGTCTCTCTCCTGTGGAATGAGGATTTGGAAGACCCGGAAGTCCTTACAACGCAGGATCAGCTGACTCCCTGCGGGGATGGTGGGTGGCCGCTCCACACTGCTCACCATACTGTGCAACACCTGAAACACAAATCTGTCCTATTATCCACTGTGGACATTCTTTACCTAACACAATGATTCACACAAACAAAATACACACAATGTTCCATTTTCTCTATCAGGTCTTTTTGTGAATAACTAATGAGGCTTTTAATGTAGGTAGAGAAGTTAGTGATATCAATCAGCACTATGAAAACCAACCCAGCAGTCACATTATTGTGTAATCTGTCTTGTGAGCTAAAATATTCAGAAGAAGCTAATCAAAATCTGTCTTCTTTGTTCCTGCTATCCCCGTAGACACAGTCTGCCGGTTGGGTGAAATCTGACACCCATGGATGCCTGTTTTATCACGTCAGGTCCAGAGGGACAGGGTAGTGTCCCCCACCCCCTCTTGCAGAAGATTTGAAATGGGGAAGGGTGGCATCTTTTCTTCCTGTGTCTGGAAACTCAGCACTCACACAATCCGTCATCACCAATAGTGAGGTAATACCAACTCTTTTGAAAGGCTGGGACAATTTCCATTAAGGCGAGTTTAGCAGTCTTCAGTGTTGCTAGCTAATCTGCATCGTATTTGTGTACACACAGGAGAATTTAGCTTTCTACCCGACACTGATAGCATTGTCGTCCAGGGCAGAACAGAGCCCCGGGGAAGAGGGCAGGGTCTCTGCAGACACTGCCACACTTTCTAGTGGGACATAAGAGATGATTGAGATCAATTATTTTGTGTGAGTCTACACATTGTGCCTTTAACAAATATGCACTTACCAGATAAAGATTTCAAAATGGCCAACTTCCCCTCCTATTGACTGATAGGGTGACTGATTGCAGTGGGTGTGGCTAACACAGCTGAAGTTAGATAAATACACTCTGTAGAGATACCAGATTCAGTGCTTTTGAACCTTGAGGAATCTTCTCCTGGACTGTGAGAGTATTATTTACTAAGTTTACCAAGTTAAAGTGTATTTGCTTTTAGGTTTTTCCGCTGAAACTGTATTTTCTTTACTGCTAGTCTTGATAGCTGTTGAGGGAGTTTCAATTGTTAGCCATCAGTCAGGACCATCTGGGTGACTGATTGCAGTGGGTGTGGCTAACACAGCTGTAGCCACCCAAGTAATCAAGTCTGACATTTAAGGAAACAGTTTGGCAAACCGTGAACTGTTTGGAGCGGCAGCCTCACCTGACGAAGACAAAGACAAATTTGTCTTTTGCAGGAGTCTTCGTGGGAGGATACGTGGAAAGCAATGCCATCACAAGCTGGGCTAAGTATCTCGTTCTGCTTGCTCTTCCCTCTCTAATCAAATGTGTATATTTCCCATTCCTGTTTGTGTGTCCTCTTGTAGATATTACAGGTCCTACAAATGCTCGCAACATCACCGTAACCTCTCTGCTTTTGTCTATCCCACCCGCTCCTCACATACCTAACACCTCGTCACAGGGGGCCTGTGGAACTGCTGGTCAGCTACTTGCAAGACTGAGTTCATCTCTAGCTACGCCTCCCAGCAATCCCTTGACTTCCTTGTTCTCACTGAGACTTGGATCCTCCCTGGAAATGGCCCTCCGCTTGTATTTCTCTGTGATCTCAACATCGTCAGAGAAGTCAACAGAATTATTATATCTCCTGTCTTCTTTTGCTCTCTCCCTGTGTCCCCACCTACTTACAAAGCTGGCAAACACCTCGACCTCATATTTAGCAGAAACTGTAACCTCGCTTCACATCTCTGATCACTTTTTCATATCCTACTCTCTCCCAATCTAACAAACCTAACATCCCTGAATACTGTACCTCTCCATCGTAACATTCGCTCCCTCCTCTCTTGCTTCAGCTGTCCTCTAAGCCCTTCCTTCATTTGACTCGTGCTTGCCAACTCTGCCACAGACACTCTCCTCTCTACTCTGTCGTCCTCTCTGGACTCTCTCTGTCCTCTCACATTGCAGCAGGTTCACCAGTCCCCTCCAGCTCCCTGGTTGGATGACTCGGTGTGTGCTGACAGAACCATCCTACGGGCAGCTGAAAGAAAATGGCTGAAATCTAAACACCGTGACGACCTCCTCGCCTTTCAAACTCTTCTCTCCTCTTTCTCTTCCTATTCCCGAAGCAAAAACCGCTTTCTTCCAATCTAAAAATCCTTCTCTAACCCCAAAAAACTCTTTAGCCTTTCCACCCTCCTTAATCCCCCCAGTCCCCCACCTCCTTGTTTCCTTCAACTATACCACTTTGTCAACTCCTTTTGTAAAAAAAAAAAAAAAAAAAAAAAAAAACGCGCTCTTCATTTTGCAATTTACCGCCTGACATCGACTGTTAATCATCCATATCACTTCCATCCACTCTAACTTCTTTCTCTCCCCTCTCCTATCTCCAAATGAAGTTCTAACCCTTGTTACCTCTGCTGCCCTACCACCAGCCCTCTGGATCCTATCCACTCTCACCTTCTCCAGTCTATCGCTCCTGACCTTCTTCCTTTTCTCACCCATCTTATCAGCACTTCCTTAACAACTGGCTGCTTTCCAAACAATCTGAAAGAGGCAAGAGTGAACCCTCTCCTAAAGAAACCCACACTCAACCCTTGTGAAGTGAACAACTACAGACCTGTCTCTCTTCCATTTCTTTCTAAAACACTTGAACGAGCAGTCTTTAATCAACTCTTGTCGTACCTTCACCAGAACAACCTTCTTGATCTGCACCAATCTGGTTTCAAGGCAGGCCACTCAACTGAGACTGCCCTCCTCACTGTCACTGAGAAACTGCTGCCTCCCTCTCTTCTGTTGTCATCCTTCTGGAACTTTCAGCTGCGTTCGACACAGTGAACCAACAGATCCTCCTTTACACCCTCCAAGAACTGGGAATCTCCCTGCTCAAATCCTATCTAAAGGACTGCACATACAGGATAACTTGGAGGACCCCTGTCAACTCCCCACTGGGGTTCCTCAGGGCTCTGTTCTGGGTCCCCTCCTCTTTTCTCTGTACACCAATTCACTTGGCTCTGTCATTTATTCTCACGGCTTCTCCTACCACAGCTACGCAGTTGACACTCAACTGATTCTGTCTTTTCCCAGGACAGAAACCCAGATGGAGGCAAAAATATCTGCTTGTCTGGCTGACATCTCTCAGTGGATGTCCACACACCACTTGAAACTCAACCCCCAGTTCTCCCACAATACACCTCTCCTCCACTGCCTGAATCTGCTTCAAGACTCTGGTGCTGGCCTACCGTGTGGTGAATGGATCAGACCCTTCCGTGAGGTTTCTTCCATATTTCCCCCATTTATTTGTGGGGTTTCTTTCAGTTTTTCCTTGTGTGGCGCGAGGGTCTAAGGACAGAGGGGGTTGTATCCTGTACAGTCTGTAAAGCCCACTGAGATGAATGTGTGATATTGGGCTATATAAATAAACTTGATTTGACTTTTTATTACAGAGATGCAGCTCAAAGTGCTCTACAAAATAAAAGTACAAATGTGACACATTTTAGCAAGGGCAAACAGACAATAAAAATATAGTAGATGCTAGAATATATAAATTCAATTAAAACTGACCATTAAAAATAATAATTAGAGAATTGGTAAAGGACATAATGAGTGACATTAATTATAAGCCATATTAAGTTTTCAATTGTTGCTTAAGTTCACAGCACCTATCGCTGCATTCATTCTTTCAACTGCTTTTTTCCTGTGTTTTTCTTTTTGTACTGGATTTACTAAATGTATTTTGGCTGATTTTGTCAACTATTCACATTCATTTCACCCTGCACTAAATCAATTTCCCTATTCACTACAGATGGAGCAGCAGTCTACATTTGTCACAGTTCTGCTCCTTTGAGGACTGGCTTGCACAGTAGTGTGCCACTCGCCTCACTCACCTGCTAGCCACGCCCCCTCCGCAGCTCACCTGACTCTTCCTGCTGCAAACAATTACCTCTTGCAACTATTTAAGCCTCGTCTAGCCTCTACTGCTTTGCCAGATTGTCCTCCTGTGTTATGCAAGTCTTTCCAGTGTTTTTTCCTGAACAGATCTCTAGTTGCCGACCCTGCCTGTTTCCTGACCAAGCCTGTTTTGGACCTGTCTGCCTCGCCTGTTTCTCGACCCTCTGCCCGGCCCCGACTTATCTCTTGCATGCTACCTGTTGGCTCGTCCTTGTGATTATTATCATCCCGCTGTGGATCTGTTTGCTCTGCTGTAACCGGCTCCTGACTGATAATAAAAGTCATTACTTATCATCCTGCATTTCAATTTGCTGCATTTGGGTCCTTCATCGACTTGTGACAACATTCAGCGTTACACTGATGTTGGTGCACATGTAAAGGGTAAAAGAAAATGTTCTGATCTGTATATTAACCTTCACCACTATATCTAAAAATAGGCAGATATTCTGTTTCTTGGTGGATATATGGACATATTTGAAAGTGGGTTATTCAGTTGCATAGGAACAGCCAATCCCAGACTGGGATATGAGTCGGCAAAGAAAGAAGAAAATCCAGGATTCACTTTAGACTAGGCTATCTGAAATCTCAAGCGGGCTGTTGTGATGACAAGTGTTAAAGATCTGCTCATGGCTCACCGGAGCAGCACCTTGCTTTCAGCTTACCCATGTCTCCTTGCGTGTCTCGGGGTTGTTCTCTACAAAGATGGTGTGTGTGGCAGAAAGGTAGAGAGTCCCAATGCTGGCCTTTCTCTGTCCTGATGACCGGTCCAGGAGAAGCACATTTTCCACCTACCAGAGGAACACATGCAAAATATCAAAACATGACTAATTAAGAAATATGTCCCTTACGCAAAAAAACATGACATATTATTTAACTGTAAAAACAGCTCCCAGTAGCCTCTGGCATGTCTCAACAGATTACGATGGTCAGAGCTCAAATTAAAGTGTGCCTGAAAATCAATGTCATTCACTAAGTGTCGGCACATGTTCTCGTTATGAGGATTTGTTACTGTAATGCATGTATCATTATAAATTCTGCATACTTTGCGTGCCCTATTTATGAGTTTATATTATTTATAAACTCCATCAGACCACGGTGATATTGTAATGAGGAGGATGGGGTCCATGTGAGGCCTGTGTGCCTTTGCCAGGTTGGCAGACAGGAGGAAAATGGTTATCAGCACAATGCTACAACATTGGGCAGAATATAACATATGTATTCATATTCCGTAAGTAATACAATGCGATGTCAGCAGGAGCACATGCACATAACAGCCACATGTACCAAGTGTGTTTCTACTTCAGGGATTCAGTGGAAGAGTCCATTATCGGACACATGTTAGAGATTTTGTTTCCTGTGAAAACAGTGGGTTCATAGTTGTTAAGCAGATGATAAACTGGGCTACACCGTCTGGACACAAGGTATTTTAAGCTAAACGTACGTTACTATAGTGTGATCAAAGGACGTCTTCCTGCAGGCTGTCCCATATTAGACGGATGTCAGTTTTGAGATGCCTCACAGATAACGTTATTGAGCAAAACTGTGCAGATGCAGATATGGAGAGCAAGAAGATCCTACCGTGTCATGGAATAAAAAGCTAAACGAATGGGCACACCAGCAGAGAAGAAACGAAGACGAAGGACAGCACGAGATGAGGTTAGGTTAAGTCACTGAGGTTGAAATGCCTGAGTGTTGTTACCTTGGGCGTCCGGATGTGCTCCATCACTGACAACCAAAATGGTGGAGATGGAGAAAGTGTCCCGACGTGTTTTGTGGTGTTTTTTTGTGTGTGCCGTCAGCAGTTATATTCCCTGACTTACGTCAACTAATGCACTGTGTTCTCCGTGGCTGCTGTACCCGCACTGCCCTGGAATCTTTCCCATGATTTTCTTCCACCTGTATCCCGGCTTTGTTCCGTTACACTGGAAAGGATTCTACACTAACATTACCACTGGCCTTCGTTAAATCTCTCTCTCTCTCTCTCTCTGTCTGTCTGTGTCTCTGTGTCTCCGTCTCCTGTGATAGATAGTGACGCTGATAACAGCTGCGTTATTACGTACTACACCGCTGTGACGTTAACAAGATAAGATGCACGGCCTCCGGTTATTCCTTTCAGAGTAAAAGCCAGTATTTTCATATTCAGAGGAAGACATGTTCCTAAACTATAACAGTGGTGGTATTCCCCTATCTGACATACCTAGCGTGTCTGCATCCACATGTTGCCCAATATATGGTTCACCATAGTCCAGGATATATTTGCAGGGAAAAAAAGACTTCCATTCTTTAAATTCCCCCCTCTCACGCCTGTCTTTGAAGGCAGATAGATTTACTGTATATACTCGTTGTGTTTTTCTTCGATTTGTTACATAATGATGATAATAATGCCACCTCCGCCCAGCAGACAGTTCATTAGACTGCTGAAACTCTGACAGTCGGTCTAAATAT
>CALSCE010003134.1:479170-510254 GCA_943593645.1 Bovichtus variegatus
TAAGAGATTAATTTAATACAATTTGGAATAAGGCTGTAACGTAACAAAATGTGGAAAAAGTGAAGCGCTGTGAATACTTTCCGGATGCACTGTATGTATGTATGTATGTATATATATACGTATGTATATATATACGTATATATATATACATACATATGTATGTGGCTGTATGGCTGTGCATGTGCAGTTGGTTGTCGGCTACAAGTGTATGTGTTGGTTCTTTGGAAAGCATACTGTATGTTTGGAAATCAACTTTGCACGTATGTGTATAGTTGTGTGTGATTGTTGAGGCCAAGCACAAATGTCCATGGCCATCTCCTGTTGCCTGAATCGCATTGTGCAGTAATGCCATGCTACTGCTTGTGGCCTTGTGTGTGTCTGTCCATTGAGAGTGTCCGTGCAGCAGAGTATGTCTTGTGTAATGGACATTTCACCTGCAGCAGCATTCTGAGTGTTACATAACATGTTGTCCTCTGCATCATCCTGCAGGGCTGCCCAGGATTAAATAAAGACTCTCCATGACATGGTAGAGTGCTTTCTGTATGTGCATGCACCTCTACTGCTTTATCAGCCAGCTCTGATGAATATTCTAAGCCCTGTGCTGTTGAACGCTCATTTATATCCCAGTGGACACAATAATGATAACATGGGCCTCTCTTTGATGTGGTTGTTGATCATTAGCAATAACTCAAATTTATAGTTGGAGGTCAGACAGCTGGATGGAATCAGGTAATCAGTCACACAATATAAGCCTGGTGGTAACCTGGTTCTGGTCTCTTGCAGTAACTGGGACCTGGAGGAGAGATGTGTGCAGCAAAGAACGGCCTGAGGACTTTTGAGAGACCTCAAACCTCCTTGTCCTTCCGTCATTTTGGGTGAGAGCAGGACTGTCTCACAGTACATTTCCACCCAATCATATGATTACTTAAAGAATGAAACCTAATGAAATTATTACTGAACTCGGGTTAATATACGCAAAATCCAAGGAACAAGATAGAGATATGCAAGCTAAAATGACACACTCAAATGATTATTGATTTAGGTTAATTACTGGTGTATTGGTGTATAAAACTCTGGGCTAGTGCAGCTTTGAAAATGCAATTGTTGTATATAAAAGTTAAATCCATCTTTCCTCTGTCTACTATTTGAGTTGATTTGCAAGCCGCATGATTCCTCAGTTGATGTTTTGTTTTGGAGTTAACGCATTTCAAATCAAGCTTTTGAGGGTTATAGTATTGTATTTCAATTTGGTTGTTCTTAAAGAATGGATTTGTCTGTGAAGTGTTGCAGCCTCTTCTCTCACTATAGCGCCAAATGCATCAGGTGCCAAGTTTCTGCAAGTCTAATCCAGCCACTCCTTGTTCAAGGGTGTGCTTGTGCACTCTGATGGGCTGTGCATGTTCATGTAAGAGTGTCTGTGAGAGTGTGAGCATGTCATTATGGGCATTTCTATGTGTGAATGTGTATGAGGTAGGCCCTCCTCTGCCCAGACTTGTCGTTGGATTAAAAACTTGTTGTGATTGATGGAGCTATTATCCACAAAAGGAGATAAACAGAGCAACACGTCTCTTTGATGCTATTTGCTTCTCTAACCCAACCCTAAACCTCCACAGCAGTCTAAATTATAACTTTACCACACCTATGACTGTTTACTGTCAATCAAGTTAAATCAGGATGGTTTAAACACTGCACTGTCTCACAAAAAAACTTTCTGCCCTACACCAAATGTACATAATTCTTTTATTTTCCATGTAGGTATGGTGCATGTTAAGGTGTAAATGTTGTGTGCACATATCTTCTGAAAAACACTTGGCTTGGTTCACTCAAATACCAAAGAAACATTTCCTCTCATACCTCTAGTGGTATCTAGCCATGCAGATAGTTTGTAATTAATTTGTCCAGGAGAAATCCAAAGACCTCCACCTTAATACAGTGTAGGTGAATGGAATTTAGTTTGTGGTGCTCACATTAAATACTACAAAAGCAATATGTTTGTCCAGAAACTGTATCCAGAAATGCACACATGCCACTCAACAAAAAGCACAAGCAACATGTTCTCAATAAAAATAGTCTTCTTTATTTTGTTGGGATCCTCACAGTGTGGAAAATTAACTATTGGACTACATTTCTCATGATCCTTTAAATCTAGACCCTCTCTCACTTCCTGCAAACTGGCGTCACCTTTTCGCAGGTAGGTGTGAAAACTCAGTTGATACAAACAAACAACAACCTTGTGTTCTCTCTCTTTCTTCCCCGGCTCTCTTCCTCCATGGACCTTCTCCGTGCCACGCGGCTTCCGAACATATTCCGTTAGCGCCTGCAGATAGCACGATACCGCACATAGCACGACACCGCAGCCCGCAGCTTCCGCTTGATCACTGAACTTTCTCCTTTAATACAAGAGGACGCAAGCGCCCTTCCAAACACCTTTCTGCTTCCGGCGCTGTAGAGGCGGCAGCCTGCAACTGTTGCTCTCTGTCCCTTTCCTGCTTTTTAGTTAATTATTCTTATTTATTGTTTGTTTTTACATTTACTTTTGTGTTCAGTGAGATAGTTAGCATTTAGTCCACGATGTTGTGGAAAGTTTTCGTCGTGTTCCTCGTCTTTGGGACACTTTTACTCAACCGCGTCTCCACCTTCGCACAACATTACGGCGTCGGCGGAGCCTTTGTCTACACACGGAGTCAGCTGTTGTCTCTTCGACCGCATGTGTCGGCACGGGAGAGGCCCGAAATCCCCAAGGAACTGCTGAAAAGGAGATACAGGGGATGTAAGGCAGGAGTGAAACACAGAGAGAAGAAGAGGAGATATAAACCGTATCTCCCTTCCATCACCAAGGGAAACGTAAGATCGCTGGCTAACAAGATGGACGAGCTAGCGGCCTTGGTAAGGAGTCATCCCTGACTTCAACGTGTCTGTGGACGGCTTTCAGACGGTACGGGCGGACAGGAATTACAGGGAGAGTGGCAAAAGGAAAGGTGGGGGACTTGCCATACTCGTTAACAACAAATGGTGTAATCCTGGACACATCACAGTTAAAGAACGTATGTGTAGCCCGGACATTGAACTGCTTACTGTAAGTCTACGACCGTACTATCTACCGAGAGTTTTCCTATGCAATCATCCTGGCTGTTTACATTCCGCCCTCGGCCAGTGCGTCGCTTGCGACTGACGTCATCGCGAGACTGCAGACGCAGCACCCGGACGCATTCATCGCGATATCTGGGGACTTCAACAACGTCTCTCTGGCTGCGACACTGCGCACTTTCAAGCAGTTTGTGGCCTGTACAACCAGGGAAAATAAAACAATAGATCTACTGTATGCCAATGTTAAGGAGGCATATAGCTCCATAGCCCTCCCTCCATTAGGGAGATCTGATCACAATCGGATCCACCTTCAGCCCCTGTATAAGCCTCTAGTCCAGCGGCAGCCTGTGACCACTAGGACTGTGAGAAGATGGTCACAGGAGTCCAATGAGGCTCTGCAGGGATGCTTTGAAATTACTGACTGGAATGTGCTCTGTAATTCACATGGAGAGGACATTGATGATCTCATGGACTGCATAACAGGGTACATCAACTTTTGTGTGGATAATGTTGTCTTAACACAGACGGTACGCTGTTTCCCCAACAACAAACCATGGGTCACCAGCAACATCAAGGTCCTCTTGAATGAGAAGAAGAGGGCCTTCAGAAATGGGGACAAGGATGAGGTGAAACGGGTACAGAGGGAACTTAAGGAGAGGATCCAGCAGGGCAAAGACAGCTACAGGAGGAAGCTGGAACATAAACTCCAGAAGAACAACATGAAGGATGTGTAGAGTGGAATGAGGAGCACAGCTGCCTACAGTTAGACTGCTAGACAGACAATGGAAGGGGACTGTGACCAGGCCAATGAGTTGAATCTGTTCTTTAACAGATTTGATGAGAGGGCTCCAGTTTGCCCCTCCCCCAGCTCTTCTACAATCTTCCCCCTTCTACCTTCCAGCCCTGCAGTCCCCCCTCCCCCACAGACCCTCTCCAGCAACACCATACCTGCTCTCCCTCCCCCTCCAACAACTCCGCCCCGCAACAACAACACCACACCAGCTCCCCATACCGACACTTCAGACACCCCGAACTTTTCGTTGGAACAGGTGAAGGGTAAACTGTGCAGACTACGCCCAGGCAAAGCAGCAGGTCCCGACAGCGTCTGCCCAAGGGTACTCAAAACATGTGCTCCTCAGCTGAGTGGAGTCCTCCAGTACATCTTTAACCTAACCTAAGTCTGGCGAGGGTCCCTGTGCAGTGGAAGACATCCTGCCTGGTTCCTGTACTGAAGAAGGCACGGCCCAGTGCCTCCAACGGCTACAGACCGGTGGCGCTGATTTCCCACCTGATGAAGTCCCTGGAGAGGCTGGTACTGTCACACCTTCGGCCCCTGGTCAAAACCTCACTGGACCCCCTTCAGTTTGCCTACCAGCCAAATCTAGGGGTAGAAGATGCCATCATCTTCCTGCTTCGCCATGCCTACGCTCACTTGGACAGACCAGGGAGTACTGTGAGAGTCATGTTCTTTGACTTTTCCAGTGCATTCAACACCATCCGGCCTGCCCTGCTGGGGAGTAAGATGACACCGATGCAGGTGGTCCTGGTGTCCTGGATTGTGGATTATTTGACTGGTAGGCCACAGTACGTTAGACTGCAGGGCTCTGTGTCTGACACTGTGGTGAGCAACACGGGGCCCCCACAGGGAACGGTTCTGTCGCCATTTCTGTTCCCTCTGTATACCTCAGACTTCAAATACATCACAGACTCCTGTCACCTGCAGAAGTTCTCCGACGACTCCGCGATTGTTGGCTGCAGCAGCGAAGGAAAGGACGCCGAGTACAGGGGCGTCGTGGACTCCTTCATTGAGTGGTGTGAGCTAAACCATCGACAGCTCAACACCTGCAAGACCAAGGAGCTGGTGGTGGACTTCAGCAGGAGGAAAACACCCCGACACCAATTTCCATCAAGGGGGTGGCTGTGGACACTGTACAGGACTACAAATACCTGGGAGTTCACATGGACAATAAACTGGACTGGGCCAAGAACACAAGTGTACAAGAAAGGCCAGAGCCGACTCAACTCGATTTCAATGTCTGCAGTATCATGCTGCGGATGTTCTACCAGTCTGTGGTAGTCAGTGCCATCTTCTTTGTGGTCGTGTGCTGGGGCAGCAGGTTGAGGTCAGTTGACACCAACAGAATCAACAAGATCATCAGGAAGGCGGGCTCTGTACTGGGGGTGGAGCTTGATTCCTTGGTGGTGGTGTCAGAGAGGAGGATGCTGTGCAAGCTGCGGAGCACCCTCTCACCCTCTCCACCATGTGCTGTCCTCATACAGGAGAACCTTCAGCAACAGACTGATGCCATCAAGATGCACCATAGAGCAGGGAGAAAGGACTTCCTGTGGTGATAAGACTTTACAACACATCCACCTCAGGTCGTGAGATGGACAGAGGAGACGCAGTGACCTGAGGTCCTCTCTCTCTCTCTCTCTCTTCTTCTCGTCTCTTCATCTCTTCATCTTCATATTCCTCAGTCTTATATGCTGGTTCATATGTAGCTTACTTCCCTCTTCATACTCAGTTCGATTTATACTCAGTTTGGTTTCGTAATTATTGTAATTTCTGTAAATTTTGATTCTTTATATTATATTGCTAAATACCGCACTTACCTCACCTTGTTGAATATTGCACCTTACCCCATCTCAGCTTATCTTATGTTTATATCTTTTTTAGATATATATATTTTGTAAAAATTCATTGCACTATTTGTACATTTTAGAATTGTTATACTGTCTCCTACTGTGTATTGCAACTGTTGCACAACAATTTCCCTCGGGATAAATAAAGTTCTATCTTATCTTATCTATCTTAAAGTAAGCATGTTTAGTAGCAGCAGCTCTCCACAGACAGCTAGCCTTCACAATAGCAGCAACAAGTAGTTAGCAAGAAGCTAACTGCATTCTGCAGAATAACAAACGGAGCGACCGGTCTCCTCCGTCTTGCACACAGCTGACTAAGCTGTAACAGCACAACAACGACTCGATCAGCAACACACCGCCACAACAAAGACAGCAGCCTGCTTCCCTTCATCTCAAAGGATTCTCCAGCTAAGCCAACAGCTGAGAGCTAAGAAGCTTTTCCATTCATGAACTGAACCTCCACTGGGCATAGTATATTATTTAGTATACATTAACTTTACACGGCATAGTAAGCATAGAACTGCTATACTGTTGTAAATGTATGTACATGTGTTGATCTGTTTTTGTTCATTGAGCTGTATTATGTGATCTGTTGTATTGAGCTAACAGGTAACACTAGGTTGTTTCAGAAGGTGATGTGTTAGTATTGTACACAGACAGAGTCACATGCACACTAACATCTTCTTTACCCGGCACCGTTGTCATACACGTTACCATCTCACAGTGATTCCTGAATTTGTCTTTTTAACACAGCGATACACAGAGATACGGACTCAAAGCTCCCGCTTCATATGTTCCTTTTGTTCTACACACGCTTGTGCACGCGTACGCAGAGCACGACGGTCACATTCTTTCCGGCGCACCCCCGACAGAAGCACCCAGACACACACACGCTCTCTCTCTTATCCACATACACACACACGTACATTTGTGTACATATACCTGTTGATTGCTTAGTATTAAATATTGTGTGTTTTGACATTTAATATCTTCTTCATAAATGCTTTTTGGAATATACATGCTGGTTTGTTTAATGTTTGAGCGCTGCCAACCTCTACTATCAAAGAATCCCAAAATCCTTCAACCTTTACTAGCTATTAATATGGTCATTTTGTTTATAGTTATTAATTTAAATATTAATCAGATTTCCTATTTCACTGTCTAGTATATTTCATGAGACTACATTAACTGGTTATCATTTTCCTCTGATTCAGAGATTCTGATGAGGTGGTTCCCCCCTTAATGTAAATGAAGTCATACTAATAAATATAATTAATAATGGAAATATTCAATTCATATTTATTCTAATTCACCTACTTCATTGTAATGGCAGTTATTACCAATCCATATTTATGATTTTAGAAATATTAATTATCAATAATATTTGTTAATAACCAGACTTGCTCATACCAGAATCCCAACATATTGGGGACACTGGCCTGAGACGTACCAGTCTTCCAACAATTTAGTTTTCCAATACATAAAAACCTGGCACACATACAAATACAGAAGGCAGAAAAATGTTACTCTTTGAAATACTGTTTGATGGCTCTCTCCTTTCTGGTCAATAAAAGTCAGACACGCATTGATTGTGTTTGTCCTTCATTTGTCACTTTACTGTTTCCTTTCTCAGCCTTACCTGCTAAATCAGGGGTCTCCAACCACCAGGCCGTGGATCATTTGGGACCGGGCCGCACAGAAAGAATAAAACTTTTTTTTTTGTGTTGGTGATCTTTATTGTAAACATTTTTATGTATTATATTATATATACAGTATATTACAATGTAATAATGATATAAATAAAATGCATAATATAAAATGGAATAATTAAAATTACCCCGGTCCGTAGAAAAATTGTCGTTCATGAAACCGGTCCGTGGTGCAAAAAGGTTGGAGACCGTTGTGCTAAATAATTTGTTTGTGCACACTAAAAACTAATGCGTTGGCTCAACAACAAAAATAACTGTCTGCATCAATCTTTTTTGAGTTATGGCAACTTCTAATGAAATTATGTTTAACCAACAAACCGCATTGAGTTTGGGATATTAGTTTTTACTCAACAATCAAATGTATTTTTACCATTTACTTAATATTTGGTAACAAGCACAAGTTTTAAATTGATTACTCACACAAATTAAGTTGTTCCAACTTGTTTTTATACAATATTTAAAAGTAATTTGTAAGTGTTATGTACTTAATCACCATAATTCTGAACTCCAAAATAACAAATCAAAACAACAATGTAATCTGAATAAAATCTGATAGTGCTGTCTGTGAAACACGTGGAATCTTCAGAAAATACTCTTTTTGAGACTCGTTACTTTTGAAATGTCTTTCTGTCCATCGAGTTCAAGGAACAGCTTCAGAAATACTATCTAGGCCTCAAAGTCATCGGTGTCCTTGTAAAGCAAATGAAAAGATATGTTAGCGTGTTAGACTTGATACATTTGATGATTACGGCTGACTTTTTAGACTGTCACTCTAAATTCAGTTGATCCACAGTCCAAAGGCTGCTAATTTGCCAACAGTTGAACTACAAGGCTATCTATGTGCTTGACAAAATATTTTTTTAAATAGTCTGTGAATGAATTTAGATTACACAATGTAGTTGACAGTTACACTTATAAGCAAATATTAAATCATACTTTTCCTCACCACGGCACAAATGAAAAGCCCTCTTGCTGAGCAGATTTTTCAAATAAAACTTTATCATTCTTAACCATAACTATGCTAAACCAAAGGGTAGGATGGCCTAATGACACTGCTCAATATGACTAGTGTTAGCTAGGTTTAGTAGCACAACATATTCCATCGACTGTATTAGAAGGTGTAGCCTAACATCAGTACAGAAGTCCACTATTGGTCATATCACATTTTGATAATATGCCCAAATTCATTGCTTTAGTAGAATGTATTTGTAAATGAAATAGTGCTCTTAACTGTCTGAATCTGTCCAGGCTTGTAAAGTGGGTACAGGAGGGGGACTTGAAATACTGAACTCAAGGTTCAGGAAAATTAAGTTATCAAGCCAATTTCTTTAAGTTACTACAATTTGAATTTTGAATCAGTTAATGCAGAAATGTGAGTTTAAATTACACACAATATTACCAGCATTATTATGTCTCAACAACTCATCAAAATAATGTTTGCAAAGTAAAAGATTAATCTAAATCAATAAATAAGAATTTTTATCTTGCATCCATGCATTTCCTTAAGTGGTGGTAATAGGTACCCTGAATGACTTTTTAGAGTGTGTGGTGCATGTGTATATTGTCCTCTGAGCCTTTGCATGCTTGAAAAGCTTTAAAATTCAGCCCTTAGCTTCACTTGTGGAATACCTCAAGGCCTTTTTTTAAAGATCAAAAGTTAGCCCCATTATCATGTTGTTAATGAATTCCCATTTGCACTGCTACACAATCTGAGAAAATGTGAAACATTTTTTTAGATTCATAATTGGCTTTGGGTCAAAGGCTCATTTCTTTTTCTTGTAGAGACATTTCAGTTTGAAACACATACGTTTTAAACCTGCATGTACGTACATGTAAAGTAGTTAAGCCTACACAGTTGTTGTTGTTGTTGTCCATTCACGTCACATGCACAGTTAAGTTTAAAGGTTTTCACTGTTTTCTTTACTAAGCTGTAGCATGTGCTCCATAGTGACTGCTGGCATTTAATTTACCTCAATATACTCTGTTTGATCATGAGGCCTCACAGCTGTTTTAACCTCCATTTTTTTTCATTCTCTCAAATACTAGACCCTTCCTCACATTTCACACAGTGAGCTTTCTTGTGGTACATTTGATAGTCATGGCAAAAAGTTTGGGGCATGGGGCTCAATCTTTGGTCCTTTTGTTTTAAGGCTCATTCCGACGGGGGAGGAGGTGAAAAAAATATTGCCTGTGCTCCTCTGTAATTTAACTAATCGTTCTGGACGGCATTTGAACAATCAGAAGTGACAGGATATGGTCTATAACAGACATGGACATGATTCAGCAGGATAAAGCGAAATGCACACACGCATGCTTGCTCATTAATTACAAAGTGCTTTGCATAAACTCCCCGAAAGAACCAAGTATGGAGTGCGGACTGGTACCTGGAGAGGTGGCTCCTGAGAAGGTGCACCCTGCCCTACGCTGCTCCCTGTGCACTGTATACATACAGTATGATAGCTGCCCACTGCTCCTAATACTATGATGGGTTAAATGCATAGTCTAAATTTTACTGGTGTGTGTTGCTGTGAACATGTGTGATGATTAAAAGTTGATTTGATTCGATTCTTCCATTTCTAATGTGTCTAAAGCTAACAGTTGCCTTTTGTCACATCCAGCTGACAGAGAGCAACGTTATTTGTTTCTGGCCATCTCTTGAGTGTAAGTCCAATATTCACTCTCATTTTAGCTCTATTTTGATCTTCACCAACTCCTGATAAACATATCTGGTGCTGCTAAATGTTTGACTTTCTTTACAAGCTACTTGCTAACCTGTTGTTTGTTGCTAAGTAGTTAGCATACAGGGGGGTATGGTAGTTTTGTAATTGAAGGCAGCCTACAGTTTTTACAGAAGGATGGATACTGAAGCATACAGTAAATGTGCTGTAACATTAAAATCAATTCCATTTTGTACGTGCTTCGCCTTCTAACAGGCTTCACTGTTGGTTTACCCCGTAGAACGCACTATCTAGCAACCCTACACCCCTCGCTGGTTTCAACAGAGTTTAAGTTAATCTAAATTCAAGCCACGACGGCCACGTTACTTCGACTGACCCAGGTTTTCTTTATCTCCCTTCTCGCATCATGTTCAACCACACTGGGTGCATGGGAACGCGCCATCTCAGTGAAGGGCTAAAGGTGAAGAAGGAGGAAAGCTCAGGCGCATCGCTGTGGCAGATTTTTCTTCATACTGGTAATTGTTGATGATTCCGCCCTGGTCCATGATCACAGAAGGTTTCATCATGGAAATATGACGTCCTTTCTCCAGTTACTTTTCACCTGCACTGGGATGGAAGCAGCTTAAAGGAGATTCTCTTTTTTTTTTTACCTCTATTTCCACCTTTAGCCTTTTTTATCTGTTGACGGTTTTATCGCCAGTGTCATAAGGAATAAGAATGGTGTGCGCTCAATCTACGTGGGTGATGTCTGACTCACATTTAGCAGTGTTTCATAGGATGGTGGGAAAAACTACTGGGAGTAAAATGAAGACCCATTTCATAACCCGCGCTTGGTGGTGGTGCAAGGACAGTGACATCAACCCAAGCATTGCCTCCAGCAGAATGCATTGCATCTCTGCATGTCTGTTTGCCATATCGGTGTTTGCGGCAGTGATTGCAGATTCGACCAGATGTAATTGCATACCCAGCTGGCTCCGTCATCAGTTTGCTGAGCTGAAAAGGCTGTTTTATAGTGGTAAACCAACAGCACATACTTATAGAACTGGAGCTGCATCCAGGTAACAAATTGTTTCTGATTTTGGCAGAATTAGCAACCCATTCATATTACACTGAGCAGCTTTGTTCAATGTTAGTATCAAAAATAAATATAATTGCAAGTTTAGCTTGTAATGTTTTGCCCAAAAATAACTTTTATAATGATTTAAAATGAGTTATTGAGCTAATGTTGGCCACATTACTGCATTACTACACCAAACAGACATATTTTTAGAAACGGGAGACATTACATTTGTATAGACAGTGTTAAAATCACTGTTAAGTCTGTGTCAGAATCAGAATCAGAATCAGAATCAGAAATCCTTTATTAGTCCCACAGCAGGGAAATTTACATGGTCACAGCAGAAAGGTAAAAAGAATGCAATAAAAACACGTGAACACTAAGATTGAGTGGCTAATTAAGTAAGTAAAGTGCAAATGCAGTAATACCGGGCTAAAAATAACAATAGTAACAATAGATGAGTAAGTAAGGAAATATTGCACAGAGATATTGCACCTAGCAGTGTCATTTCACAGTCTGAATTGGTGAGTGTGTGGTGGTCTACCAGGGGCCGTGGTGGCTGTACAGTCTGACCGCTGTAGGAAGGAAGGACCTGCGGTATCTCTCCGTGTGACACCGCGGGTGAAGCAGCCTGTCACTGATGGAGCTGCTCAGTGCGGGCAAAGTGTCCTGGAGTGGGTGGGACATGTTGTCCAATAGGGACGACAGCTTGGCCATCATTCTCCTGTCTCCCACCACCTCCACAGTGTCCAGAGGGCTCCCCAGGACAGAGCTGGCCTTCTTTAACAGTCTGTTGAGTCTCTTCCTGTCAGCAGCCGAGATGCTGCTGCCCCAGCAGACCACTCCATAAAAGATGGCTGATGCCACCACAGAGTCAAAGTGCCTCCTGCACTCCAAACGACCTCAGTCTCCTCAACAGATAGAGTCGGCTCTGTCCTTTCTTGTACAGAGCCATTGAATTGTCTGACCAGTCTAGTTTGTTGTTCAGGTGAACACCCAGATACTTGTACGATTTTACAATCTCAATGTCCGTTCCCTGGATGTTCACTTGTGTGGGGGGAGAATGTTGTCGCCTTCTGAAGTCCACCACCAGCTCCTTGGTCTTCCCTGCGTTGAGCTGGAGGTGGTTCTTCTGGCACCAGAGAGCAAAATCCTGAGTAAGTTCCCTGTACTCCCTGTCGTCCCCGTCTGAGATGAGGCCATGTTAGCAGAGTCGTCAGAGAACTTCTGCAGGTGACATGTTGCTGTGTTGTGGGTGAAGTGTGCAGTGTAGAGGGTGAAGAGAAATGAAGCCAGAACCATTCCCTTGGGGGCCCCCGTGCTGCAGACAACCGTGTCTGACTAACACTCCCGGGTCCTCAAGGTACTGGGGACGATTGGTGAGGTAGTCCAGGATCCAGGTGATGAGGTGGTGATCCACCCTCGAGCGCTGTAGCTTGTCCCCCAGAACCAGGGGCTGGATGGTGTTAAAGGCACTGTAGAAATAAAAAAAACATGATTCTCACAGTGCACCCAGCCCTCTCCAGGTGAGAGAGAGATCTCTGCATGAGGTAGATGGCAGCATCATCCACCCCGGTGCCAGGTTGGTAGGCAAACTCCAGCGGGTCCATTGATGGTCTCACAAGGGGCCGAGGATATCCAAGGACCAACCTCTCCAGGGTCTTCATCAGCTGCGATGTCAGCGCCACTGGCCTGTAGCTGTTGAAGTTCTTGGGACGAGGGGTCTTTGGCACAGGTAACACACAAGATGTTTTCCACAGCTATGGTACCCTCCCTTGTTTCAGGCTTAGGTTGAAGAGTAGCTCCACTATCCCGCACAGCTGGTCTGCACAGGATTTGAGGAGCCTTGAGCTGATGCCATCTGGACCCGTAGCCTTTCTCACCTTACACCTCTTGAGCTCACTCCTCTCCTGGTTTGTTGTGAGGGACAAAGTGCAGGTAGCAGGTGGGGGGTGTAGCAGGAGACAGAGTTGGTGAGTAGGGTGACTGGGAGCTATGGGTTGAGGTAGGAGGGTGGGTTGAGGTGGGGATGAGGAAGATAACAGGGTCGTATCCTGGCAATACAGACAATGGGGGTTGCAGCAGGTGGGAATGGGCCGGGGGAGGGGTACCTGACTGATCAAATCTATTGAAGAAAATGTTCAAGTCACTCACCCACTTTAGGTCCCCCTTGGGCTGGGAGTCTTGCTTGAACCCAGAGATGTTTTTTAGGCCTCTCCAGACTCCCTCTCCCTGACATCCCTCTGCTGCAGCTGCTCCTCCATCTTCTTCCTGTAGCTGTTCTTTCACTCCCTGATCTTCCACCTCAGCTCCCCCTGTACAATCCTCAGCTCGTCCTTGTTGCCTGACCTAAAAGCCCACTTTTTGTCCTTAAGCAGAGCCTTTATGTCAGGATTAATCCAGGATTTGTTATTGGCAAAACACCGTACAGTCCTGGTGGGTACAGCGTTGTCCACATAGAAGTTGATATAGTCCATAACACAGTCTGTAAGGCTGTTAATATCCTCCCCATGAAAGTCTGCAAGCACATCCCACGCAGTAGTCTCGAAACAGTCTTTTAAGGCCTCTTCAGACTCATCAGACCATCTCTTCACAGTGCGTGTGGTCACCAGTTTCCTGTAAACAAGAGGTTTGTACACAGGCAGGAGGTGTTGTGGTCAGATCTTCCCAGGGGAGGTAGAGGTTATGAGCTGTAAGCCTCCTTGGTGTTGGCATACAGTAAGTCCAGTGTTTTGTTGTCTCTGGTGGAGCAGGTGACATACTGGGTGAATGTGGGCATAGTGGCAGAGAGAGAGGCATGATTAAAGTCTCCAGAGATCAGAAAGAGGGCATTTGGGTGCTGTGTCTGCAGCCTGCCGATGGTGGAGTTTATGATGTCACAGGCTACGTAGGCGCTAGCAAAAGGGGGGAATATACGCCGTTATCGCGATAACATGCGAGATTTCCTGCGGCAGATAGCATGGCCTCATGCTAATGGCTAGCAGCTCAATGTCCTTATTTTAGACTTTTTCCTTAATCGTGGTGTGCCCAGGATTATATTACAAACCTGCTAACTCTTATCATCTTATCTGACTGTCTTTTCAAAACAGCGACCACAGCAAACAGTTCAATGTTCGTTCTATTCTAATTCTATTTGCATGCATGAACCTACTTGTCACAGGTCAAAGAGACCCAACAGGCTAAGGTGCTGGCTCTTTTTTTCTGCAGAATGGGTTCTCCTGACAGCCTCACACTGTTGGAGAGTGACAGAATTAGTCCAGGAATCATGCAAGTGTGTGTATGTGTGCATGACAGGGTTTCTTCTGTCCCTGTGAGGCTGTATAAATGAAGATATTTTAGTTTGAGACTGTTGTAAGCAAATACTATATGTGCATGTGTGGGCAATCATTATTAATGTTAAAAAGGCTACCAGTAGCATTTTAGTTCTTGGATCAAGGCCTTTGCTAATCCACTGGTTTGGTTATTATTCAGTCCTTGGGCAGGACGTACACAACCACTTTTCTGTAATCTTACTGGGAATGCGCCATTGGCTCACCACTTCCTTTTCTACTCCTCCCTCTACTTCTCCAGCTACCTTCCTCTCCATCAGATTACATGAGTTAATTTTCCTAATTTTCCTCATTTCTCTCATTGCCCCTTTATTTTTCTGTCCAAAACTTTTCTCACTGTTTCCCCTAAGCCAATAAGAGGGGGTTGGGGCTACGCTGCTTAGCAACAGCCAACCCATTTGGACCAGTCAGTACTGGCCCCTCCTATTTTTTGGGGATGGAGGGTGGACCCTGACCAGGGTTAGGTTACCTGGCACACACACACACACACACACACTAGATCGCTGTAAACATAACATAGACTTGGGACTGACTGTCCCCTCCCACACTAGACCTTGAGGAAAGTGCGTATGTTTCTTCTTACTGCAGCACTAAGCAGCATGCTCATGTTTCAGAACCAAAAAGGGAGGTTTATACATCTCTCTCGCTCTCTCTCTCTCTCTCTCTCTCTCTCTCTCGCTCTCTCTCCCCTCCCTCTCCGACCACTGTCGCAGCCTGCATAGTTTTACCTCGCCTATGAACACACACACACTTTACACAGAGCAGCGATGGAATAAGATACGGCGCATGAGCGCGCAAGGAAGAGTGTGGAAAGCCAGCCAAGTGTCAGCACGTCAGTCTGAAGCCAGGAGTGTGCGCGAGCTTCAATGGCTTTTGGCTGGATGTGTTTCTTTGCGCCAGTGCAGTCTGAGAAGGAGCAGAGAGAAGAGTAAGTTATGTCTGTGGCAACAGTTATGCACTGGATGCGTGTTTCCACTGCATTAGTGTGTGTGTGTGTGTGTGTGCATTCTGGAGCATAGCTTTTTTGAAAAGCAAATGTTCCGTGCATTTTGAGATGTTGGCTGGTGCAAAATAATTTAATAATATAACGTTAATTGCACCTAATAGTATAACTACGATTGTTATTATACTGTAGTAAATGCTTATTTTGTAAATGTGACTACATTTGGAAGTCCTATTGATCTTTTGAGTATTTAAACTTTTGCCTGGAGTATCGACTTACCATGTTTTTGTATGTGCTGAGAAATCATGCAAGTTTTTGTGAAGTCCAGGACAAATTCCTGTACATTTGGTCATCATAAGAAAACAGTCATTGTCAAGGTGATGGTGCTGTAGACAAGGTGAAGATATCAAACAGTCCTGTGGTCTCTCCTCTGTAGTCTTTAAAGATGGGGGGTTGATTGTATCCAGATGCTTTGTTGAAAAGATTGCACATCTAATTAAATCATTCGTACTTACAGTCGAAGCATTGTTTCAATGAAGTACATGTGGTGGGTTTACATTTACATACATGTTTCAATTTAACATAGAGGTCGGTGCACACTTACATTAAATGCTTACAATATTTATTTTTGTCAAATTCATATTTCTAATGGAGAGATAGTTGAGAGAAAATATGCATTTTAATGTTGAAGAAGTAATCTCAACAGCTTTGTTTAAATTAGCGAAAAAGGCATACATTTAAATTAGAAAGTTTTTTGATTGTAGGAAACGTATGAGACCTAAATGGATTACAGATGATGTTATGAGACAAAGTAACAAAAACCTACTGAATGCCAAACATCCCGTCCCCAGTGAAGCTAACTCAAACACCTTGTTACCAACAAGTGATGATTATTACCATTGGAAGATGACAAAACTTGCTAATGATGAAGTTCAGCACTGTTCCCAGAGGAGACTGGAGTCTGTAAACGGGATCACACGGCAGTTTAGAAAGCAGCAATACATCTAACAGGTCACACAGAGGCAAAGGGAGGCCTAGTAGGAGAAGTGTAGAAACTTTGAGATGTTTATGATGATTTGAAGTTTTTATTTTATACACTGCAAAAACCAGTGACATTTTAAAAAAATTGCCAATGAGGATTTGAGCGCAGGGTTTGAGTTCTCCAGTGCATTATCGCTTGTTTTAGGAATTTTGGTTCACAGAGTAACATCTCTGTACAGATCAGACTGAACATTTCTGACCATGTACATTTCTGGTCCTGTATTTCAAAAGTGGGAAGCATTCATTCAATCCCCCCTCGCAAGCACTACTGCAGTGCTCTTTAGAGAGCAGTGCTTTTACTGGACTAGTTTAAACTCAGTTTAGCCTACATATCAAAACAAAAGTATATCAGTACCCTCAGGAATTATGATTGTTAATCATTTATATTCTGGGTAACTAATGTACCCACTTGTATATTCACTGCTACAGTACATCATTACGAATAAGGCTACAGTCCAAATGAATCCTCAGCCACTGTCATGTATCCAGGTATTGAACTGTTCAGATAGTGGTGAATAGGGCTGGAGAGGCACAGCTGGCTGGTTGTATAACATCTCGACCCACACTGCACTGTATAAACCTCAGGACCAGTCCTCATTGGACTAGCAGCCAGCCAACCAGCTCTGTTTTTCCATTTAGTACCTTGTTACTCCACACTACTACCACCTTCTCAGGATCATGCTTGTTACTCTAATGCAGCCTCTGTCAGCAGTGACTCAGCATATTTGATCATTTCTCCTGGCACTCATTGATCCTTATTTCATTTCTGGAGCATTGTAAACTGTTCTAGTTCTTTTTGTAGCGTTTTCACATACTTTATAGATATAAGGGTGTATCCTATAAATGTCATAATATTCATATTACAAAATACTATGACATTAACATTATTTTTCTTGATGTCTCTCACCAGCTCAGTTCCTCTACCATCCTTACTGTGGCATCATAGGGAGAATCAGTGTACATTTGTCCTTTACGTCATCTACACACCACACACACACACACACACACACACACACACGCGCATGCACGTACACACGCACATGCACACACACACACACACACACACACACACACACGCACACACACACACACACACACACACACACACACACACACCTCTGCAGTGACTGTAGGTGGGAAAATCACAAGGCGGAATGACACAATCCAGTCATTAAGGCCCTCACACGCAGTCACATTCATCTTCTCTCAGAGTGACTAAGCAGTCTGTTTATTTCTATGGCAACCACTTTCCCTGCATTGGGGGTGTCCTTGTGTGTGATGCAGTGACAGGCTGAGTGTAACTTTGACTGCTGTCTTTCATACTCTACTTTGTAAACGACCTCGGCAGTGTCTGTGTGTTAAAAACTAGCTTGTGTCGTTAATAATGTGTGTGTGTCACGCCTGCTGTGTGACTGCAGAGCTGTGTGTGCAGTGATATCAGCTCTGTGTTGGTGTGTGTTGCTGTAATGTGATGCAGTGGTGACGTTGGCCAAGTATTTCTATGCAGGAAAGGTGAGCCTGCTGCCTCCTGCCTGTTATCAAGCTCCCTGCTTGGCTGTGTGCCCGCTGAAACAAACAAACATCCAATGGATTCTGTCTCAAATCAATTCAGCACATAGCTTGAGTGGATTGAAATATTGGGCATGTTGTATTATCCAGGAAATAGGGAATAATTGGACTCTCATTAGCTAATTCATTTTCACACATGTTTTTGCATTTTAAATGAATACAGTTTAATTGAGGTGGCTTGTGTAATGTAAAACCACTTATGTAAGCAGTTGTGTCTGAGATGTCAGGTGGAGGATTCTGAAGTCTCATTGGGTATTGCTGCCTCTGCCACTGCAGAGCTGTTAATGTTCATACTGCCCTGCTGTTGTAGGACAGACAGTGAAGTCGCTCAGAGGTTCAGACCTGATGACAGCTCACCTGAGTGCCAGAACTCCTGAAACAACATTTGTAGAGAGGATGCTGTATGCTGGGGGTATTTCTCCACTTTAGCTGTCAGCTCATCCTTTTGTCCTGCTTGCTGAGGACGGAGCATGGAGGGTAATGCATCTTAATGTTCTCACTGGTTTTTTTTGGCAACATCTCTGCAACCAAAGAAATATGTACCAAATGAGCACTGACTATTGTGTTGATACTGAAGTATATTAAAGCTTGTGGTGAGTTTTCTTTTATTTAAACTTTGCCCCTATGCAGCCAGATATTATGTGAAAGTAGTTTGAGCGTCCAACATTGTGTTTTTGCTCTGATTTCACCAGATCTTATGCAACTTTTTTTCAACTGATAAAAAATATGTTGATTCACTGGTGTCTCTTCGTGTATTAAAATATAAATGTATATAGCAGTTAGGAAACACTGTGGGAATACTGATAAGACAGGTGATAAGAACTATAAATGGCTGAGGAAGTCCAACTTAAAAACAATCTTGTTGGCAAATATTAACCTCCATTGAGTGTACATTCCCTACTTCCCTGCTGCTACTGGTTGTGTATGTGTTTGTGTGTGTGTGCGTGTGTGTGTGTGTGTGTGTGTGTGTGTGGGAGTTCATCTTTGAACGACCCAGTAATTATTCACACTTAAACAATTAATGCTTACTCTCTGATGTCCTCAACACTGCTGTTTAAAAATGTAATAAAAAATATAGCCGTTGTTTCTTAAATAAGAGCCAAATACTCAGTCTGTGGAGTTATCTGAAACATTAAAAGTGCCACAAGAAGCATGGTAGCTTGAGTCTATTACAACTGTAAACACCTGCGACCGTTGCTCAGACGATGTTCAGCCTGCAGTGTGTTTAGTCACCATGCTGCATGACACTGTCTCTCTTGAACTGGACCTTGGTCACCACAAATATAACTTCTAGTGCAGTCAGCTGTGGCTGACATGGCTTGTTGCACACACACACACACACACACACACACACACACACACACACACACACTTTCATGGACAGCAAGAATCCACTAAATCACAAAGGATCAGTGGATTGACACTGATAAGGCTGAGGGACGAGGGAGAGACCACAGGGAAAATCTGAGAAAAGGCAAACGAGAAAGAGGAATAAGATTGCTGAGGTAGAGATTAAAAGCGGAAGAATAACAAAACTGAAATATAAAAAGAGTGAATAGCTCAAAGCAATAGAGGCGAAGAGGGTGCCTCACGGTCTGCACTTAGCCTAGAAAACACAAAAAAGTGCTTTGCCAACCGGAACTGGAGGTTGAAAGAATGATCTGGACGGCAGGACAAATTACTTGAGTTACATGATTGAGATATGACGACTAAAACATTTTTGTTTTGCTATATACCACACATATATATATATAATATTAGATAGGCTATACTTAATTGTCATTTCACATATTAGTGTAACATATAAACATTTTTCAAGAGAGCTGATAAGTGATTCTGAAATGTTGTGGTCTTCAAAGGTTGCTGTGGTTTTGAAAAGAAAGTGGTGTTGTGTGGAAAGACAGTGGTAAGAACAGAGTTATGGTGTCTGCAGAGATTAAGAAAGATAATGAGAGTGTGAGGAGAGTGAGCAAGTGTAAAGGAAAAATAGAAATGAGTTTCAGGTTACATGTTAAAAATGTCTGTCTATCTGTCCGTGGACAGATTTAAGCCGTGCAAGATGCAGTCACAAAACATTACAGATTTTTGTCTGAGGTGAAAATGAAGGCTGAGTTTAAAGATGGGAGTGGTGCGAGGAAGGTCACCAGAAGTAGGGGGGTAGGAATTGGGCAAGTGGCCCCCCTCCTTTATGCCCATGTCCTGATTTGTCGTGGCGGCTGGAGTGATCCCATCACAACATGGTCTCCTGTTACGTAACAGCCTGCTGCAGCCACGAGGCTGGGTGTTCAAGTCCAGTTAAGAGCGAGGTCTGCCTCCTTCAGGGCAGTTTTACTCATTCTCTTGTTTCAATTAAAATCTATGTACATTGATTTGAGCCAAGCAAAGAAAAAGTTCCGTCATGATCTGTTGTTCTCCAGCCAAGCTGAGGCCTGTGCCCCTGAACAAAACAAACCCCCTTCAGAGCTTCAGAGCCATATGAAGTAATATGGGATCTGCAGGGGGGATTTATGACCCTTTAGTTATTGTCAGACTAAAGGGTCATATTCAAAGGTGTTTGATTTCATTTTGACAGCTGTGATTAGTCTGAGGCTTAATCAGAAGACGGTGTACACTGTCTGTGGTAAAGTCACAAGCCAGGGAAGGATTGCAACAATGTTTGAAAATCTGTATTCATGTGTGTTCTGAATTTAAGTTTGTATCACAATTTGTTGTGCTGTTACAATATCCATATGCTGCCTTTTTGACCAGGTGTCTTTGGGAAATGTATTTTTTTGTTTTTTTTAATCAAATAAAAAAAAACATTCTAAATTGTAGGCCTTAAAGTATTTATGTCGTGCATGCCTTTGTTGGAGGTCTTATTCATTCAGTGTGCCAGATCCAGTGGTGCATATGTGCTGGGATGTTGTAGAGTTAGTAAAACAACATGCATCTATCCTTTCAATAACAACATTTTCACTGCAGTTTTTACAGTGGAAATTCAAGTTTTTAATCGGGCTCTGGCCCTAAACTGCTGTTGGGGTTTTGGCTCGGGTTGGGCATGGACAGACACAATGTGGTTTCATGTAGAGACGGGCTGGATTTTGTTTTTATGTGCCCACCTAAATTGAGACCAAAGTTGACTCTTTTGTCTCAGGACTGTTTCATAGTTAATGTAATTAACCACACTCTGTTTACTTAGTACCTGCATACTGACCAGCATCATTATCTTTTCCTCGAGACATGGAAGGCACATTTTGCTTCACAGAAATGAGACACATTTTTTTGTTAAATATAAGTGGACAGTGGACAGTGGAGCTAAGTTGACAGGACTGTTTGATAAAGTGTGCCCATCTCTCTGATTTGCCCCAACCCTTTTTCATACATTATGGATTAGTGCAGAGCTACACTGTAGGGATTATATAGCACTGTATAGTGGTGAGAAACTTCTGTGAGAAGCTTACTCACATGAAAATAAATTGATGTAATTAATGTTGATGTCATCTGCGTTTGTATGGAGGGTAGTTTGTTACAGTTATTCTGCCCCTCTTCAGATATTCTGTTTCAGTGAGGTAATGTTTTCCAGCAGAAGGCTTTGACTGTGTGCCTTCTCTCTGTCTACCTGGAAGTGAGTCATTACTGGATAACTGTCCTGGATCTGATCGCCTTTATATAGCTGCTCCTCTCTTTTCTCTTTGTCCCTGACCCACATACACACAAGCACATGTGCATCGTGTTACATTCAAATGGGTTTCATCTGAATGTGGGGCTTCTGGCTGCGATAATGAATGATAGGGGTCAGAATCACTGTTCCACCGAGTGCAACACTTTGTGACTGTCTTCACACTCAGTTCACAAGGGATTCATCAGGAACACCTCCAAGAGTTTGATACAGGTTGTGTCTCATCATCCTTGTAGTTGCACTGGCCTATGCAACAAAATCAATATATAACATCTTGATTTTAGCCTGCAGAGGGTAGCATTTCTCAACTCTTTGACCGTCAGTTACCATCAGATATCACTTAAAGCTTAAAACGTTTTCTACTAGATGTCTTAAATTAACATGGCATTTGACTCATCAAAGTGAATGTACATGTACAAAAACATGGAGCCAGTGTGATGTATTTCAGGTTTCCAGCTGAACAAAGTACAACAAAGTAAATCATCTTTGTTTTCTTCATCAAAGTTTTCTTTCGGTATTGTTGTTGTTTTTGATGTGTGAGAGGAGGCTAATTATTATTATAATTAATTAAATTCCGTTACTTTGATTGATACAGTTTAGTAAGTTTAATAATTTCTTTTCCCTTTCTTCTTGCTGTTTTCAGATGTTTTCTACAGCACAGTACTGAAAATGTGGAACTTTGTCTTCATAAATTGATATTTTTCTAAATGACACTTGACAAGGACACAATGACTTACAAACCTTTTGGAAATACTGCAGCATTTTTGTGCAGTGTTTAAAATGTATAAGTAGATGGATTGCAACTCAGAGACAGATGAAGAAATCCAGAGAAAAACTGCAAACACTGCCCCACAGAGAATGGAATGGACCTTCTATCAAATGTCAATATAAAGAGTATAGTTTTTCCACAAGCAGCAAGAACAACAACAGAAAGTAACTGGGCAAGTAGAACCCTGTACATCACAGATCAGAAGGGAGTTCCAAGACTGAGCGACTGACCCTCTGCCTTCCCAGCCCAGACATGAGTGTTTCTCAGCCCACTGAGGGTCTCCCTGTCAGGGGAAAAAATGAATCCAGCATGAGGCTCCCTCTTCACAGTGCAGGCGACCACAATGGGAATGCTTTCCCAATTTCCTCCTCCTCTTCCTCCTCCTGTCTGGGGGAGTCATCTCCTGAGTCACTCCGGAGTCTGAGCAGCCTCAGTGGGGCCCGGACTGACAGCCCATTGGACTATGACATGTTTGAGGTCACCCTGATGACCAAAACGGACAAAATGACAGATGTTGTCGTTTCGAAGTGGGTACCAGGGGAGGAAAGCAATCCAGATGACAATGATGACGGCTCTGTGGGAAAGATACAAACAGCAACCGAGCTATCGGAATCCAACGACAACTCTGTGTCTGTTTACCTGGATGCAAACAGCTGTGAATATTGCCAAGACACCTGGAACGACAATGACAACCTGACACTGGCCCTGTCCCATCTCAGCAGTGGGAGCAGTAATGGGAGAAGGCACGGCTCTTCAACTCCAGACTCAGACGCAACAGAAATCCCTGCTGCTGCTGCGGATGATGATGATGATGATGATGATGATGATGATGATGATGATGATGATGATGATGAAAAGGAGGCATTGTTTCTGTCTGTGTGCTCTGACATGGGTGTGCGGAGAATCAGCATGACCCTCACAAGTCAATCCAGCGACAACCTGATGAACCCAAGGGGCTCTGAGCTCCAGACAGAAGTCACTGTTGCTGTGAGTGTTGCTGATGGTGAGAGCTCAGAGCAACTGTCAGAAGAACTTAAATGTCCCCTTGGTCAACCTGTGGACAGCCAGACAGAATCTTCTGCTTCTGAGGATCTTCTTGAAACCACTCAGATATCATCTTTTTCTCCCTCTTCTACCAATCCAGATCAAGATGCAAAGGAAGTCACTTCTCCTCCACCTAAAGAAACTGAAAGATGTGCAGTGAGCCCCATACCCTTCCAACCTCACATCAGTCCGCCAGCCAGAGCAGCAAAAACCAAACCAACCACTGCTACTCCATCTTCTCCCAAGACAGCAGCGTCCACGGCCATCAGACCATCCAGTGTGGATGCAAAGAGAGTTTCCAAACTGAACCTAAAAGATGTTAAAGAGGTTAAAGTTGGATCACGTTCCACCCCGTCTCCACCTAAAACACCCGACCAGGTACTGTAGTGTTACTGAAAAGCTTACATGTATTAAGTATTGTATAACTATCCTCTGTCTAACATTTGTAATTTCCCTCCTACTCAGCAGAACAAATCTGCTGCAGCCAATGGTAAGAGAGCTGTTCTCCGGAAGGAGAAACCCCTGACTGGGGGGAAAAAGCAAAGGTTATCTGCAGGTCCAGTCAAAGTTGCCATGGTGCTGAAATCTATCAGAGGAAAGAGCAGTAACCTCAAAACCAACCACAAGACAGCAGCCAACGGCTCTGCTGAGCCAGAGAGGAAGAGTTCGGTCTCTACTTCAACCTGCTCTCTGGGGTCTGAAATGGTTGAGGTAGGACCCCTGGACACTTTCAGGAAGTCTGTCCAGGAAGTGCCTGATAACCATAAAACAACTGGAGGTGTGGAGACTGAACATCCAAGTGAAGATTCTCATGCAGGTACTGGAAAGGCTTTAAAGACAGAGGCTGCTGTGGAGAAACCAAGGACTCCTAGCAGAGTGAGTACTATGAGCATGTTAGAGTGTGCCTTACACTTGTGTCTTCAGTCACAGTTGTCGTGTTAAAATTATGTCACATTTTAATCAAAAGCCAACAAGGGTCCAGAAACAGTTCTGACTTGAGATGCAGGTTATGCAACATAGTCCTTGTGAAACAGAGAAGTGTTGCCATCTGCTGGAGCATCTCATCTGTGATATAACCTGCTGGTTCAGTGTGTGGGGGCAGTCATTGGGTTTATGGGTCGAGAGCAATGACAACATTTTGGATATGTGGATATAGAGTAACATACAAAAAGTGTCTTCAGCATGGTTATTTTTTTATATGAGCACAGGTTGTTACAAATCTTTTCAGAGTTTTATTTTTAAATTCCGGCTTTGCAGCTAAATTGAAAATATTGGTCATGGTATGTGCTCAAGCAGGGTATACTGGAGTTTAACATTGTCATTAACATTTTTACTCAGGGGGCAATTATATAAAGTATAATTTAAGACTGGGAAATTTACGAAATAAAAGACAAATTGGCCTTTTGTCAAAAGGCAGTGAGCTTTAGTTGTCTGATCCCCGAAGCTGGGTTGTTGTTGTTGTTGTTGTTGTTGTTATTGTTTAGCATCATTTACTTAGACAGGACAGACAGACAAAGTGGCAGTCGTTTAAAGTGTGTACAGTATGTGTGCCCTGTCTCTGGTATGTATTTTTAAAGATCCAGTGAGCCAGTGACAGGTTTAAAACCTGCCCCAGCGTATTCTCTCATAGCTAGCCTAAGGGGTTGTATCACCACAGCGTGTGTTTAGAACACACGTGCAGTAACCTATACATGTGTATTAGAAATCCTGGACGATTTGACAGGAAGAGTTCAGATGTCTAAATTATTCAATTAGATCTACTGAATGCCTAAATGAACTTTATTATAATAATAAACAGTGTGCAGTAACTTCCATCCATGGGCGTATTACCAAACAGAGCATCAGTTAGGCCCATTCCAGCTGCCAGCTAGCATGTCAACACATGATTAGTGTGTATTGGTATGCTGCAGTAAGCCTTGGGCTCAGTCTCTTGGCTCAGCTGAAAAGTTGAGGAAGCTATAAGATACAAGAAACCTCTGAAGTGTTTCATCCCCTCTGAAGAAGCTCTGCTCTGTGACCTTGGGTAGGGAGGTGGAGGTGAAGGAGACAGGGCAAAAGGCATTTTGAGTGTAAGCACATCAGGGATTTTATCTGAGGATGTCTTGACATAAATTGACATAAGAATGGATCTGTGAACATTCTCAGACTTCTTCCTTATTTTCCCAAGTCCCTGATTCCTCTATTAGCACAAATAAGTAACAAATAAATACCAGAACAGTTTCTATAAGTTGAGTCTTTCCTTTGAAAAGTCTGAGACAAAAGCCAGGCCCTCATCCACAAACTCACTCCATGTGTGCTGGTGTTTATAGAGTCAGGGGGGGAGGGACACGCAGGGATGTGGGCGGGGGTAAGACAGAGAGAAAGAAAAAAATTGGCCTGGTCAGAGCCGGGATTCTCAAGTAGAATGTACAACACAATACCAACTTTTTTTAACCCCTCTTGTGGTTGCAGCACACTGCAATTTTCCCTCCTACCTCTCTTTCCTGCTCTCTCTTTTCCTCCTCCCCCTCTGTCTTAACACGCTCTCTCCCTCACTCCTCCCCTCTGCTCCTCCACTGCCTCCCTCAATTCCCCCAGTCCACATTTCTGACTCTTAGCAGGGAATGGCTAACACCATGGTGTCGGTGCGCAGCTCAGAGCTGGGGCCACTCGGCTGGGACACTGTCACTAAACGTCATCTCTTTCTACAGAAAGTCTCCTCCAAGTTGGGGCCCAGTGCCAGGCAAGCCCAGAGTGATGGCTCCACGCTGGGAAAGGCTGGGCAGAGCGCTGGGGGCGGATCTCCAACGAGGTGCAGCCAAAGTCAGTGCCAGGGTGAGTCAACATTGTTCTGTATGTATGTAGAGATATAAACATGAGCTATTTCAGTACAGACACATTTTCTTTATGATGCCTGAAATGTAAACAAACAGCAGCACACTGCACATGGATTGTATGTCTGCTCTGTTCCACAACACACTTCTCAGTTGTCTGTCAGGCATATAGATGTATGTGTGTGTGTGTGTGAGTGTGTGTGTGTGTGTGTGTGTGTGTCTGTCTGTGTGTGTGTGTGTGTGTGTGTGTGTGGTGAAAGAAAAACTCTCTGGAAAGACTCAGGAAATGAGCAGGCTGACAGTTACAAGTTAAAATGCCTTCCACATACCACTACACCACACACACAGACACACAGACACACACACACACACACAGACGCACACACACACACACACACACACACACACACACACAGACAGACACACACACAGACACACACACACAGACAGACAGACACACACACACACACACACACAGACAGACAGACACACAGACACACACACACACACACACACACACACACACAGACAGACACACACAATCACACACTGTTTTTCTGGCCCTAGCACACATGGTTTTGTGATTTCCACACTTTGACACATACAGTGAGCGTGTTGCGGACAGACAGCATGTACTGGTATGGTCTGTGTGTGTGCAGCTTGTGACTGAGGTTCTGGTCATGTTAGTGTGTTTCAGTGATTTTACCGGTTCTCAACACCATTTGTTGTGGAGAGGAGGAGACCTCTGTGGATAATTCGGCTCCAGGTAAAAACCTCCTAAACAATGAACAGGCAATGGTCCCATGATCCCACGCTACTTCACCAAACTCCCATCTTTTGTTATTGTTTTGATTGAGAGACCCCGAACAGAAGAAAATTACATATTGTGCGTCTCGTTTTTTTTCTTAATTTTTCTCTCATTCTCTCTTTGTTTTTGATTTTCCTTTCTCCTCTCTTTCATTTTCCCTGAAGAGAATTTCAGTCTGGTGTTTGTTTCCTGTCTGTTGCTTTGTGCGTGTTTGTGAGTTTGTGTATGTATATGTACTGTACAAAGTGATTTGTGTTGGATGGTGAAACGGAGAGGGCTGTTGTCATGTCAGTGACATCTGAGACTGTAGCCTGTAGTCTGTGCGTGTGTATGTGTGATAGTGAATATGTTGGTGATGAGACACTGTTGAGACACTCAATTTAAACATGGTGTCTCCTGTCTGGTGTCCAGTGGCCTGTAATTCCACTGTGTGTGTGTGTGTGTGTGTGTGTGTGTGTGTGTGTGTATGTGTGTGTGTGTGTGTGTGTGTGCGTGTGTATAAAACCAGATCTTTCTCCTTATAAAGGTCAAATTCTGATGGACAAAAGCTTGTCTGTCCTCTTTGCTGATACACAGGAACAAATGGATGCCTCTTGACCTCAGATTGAGATTGCCATCAATGAATTCCTTTGAGAGAGTGTTTGTGTGTGTGTGTGTGCGTGTGTGTGTGTGCGTGCGTGCGTGGGGCCATTTAGAATGTGGCCCTGACTTGACAGATTTAGCCAACATCATGTTGGCTTCATGTTCTCAGTGTTTGTATATGTATATGTATGTGAGAGGCTTCTGTAAACAGCTAAATCCGCTTGTAAGATAAAATGAATTCACCAAAATGAGGGCAAACTGACCAGTCCACATTTTATCACGGGGTCAGTTTAGGGTCAGGTCTTGTTTTAGCACAACAACCCTTTTCAATAGATTGTCTCCTTGCTTCCCTATCTGTTTCATCAATTTCATCACTTAAAAGTTGAATGTGGTCACATGGACGCTGCAGTATATGGTTGTCTCTCTTGTTTGCTTTGCTGATTCAGGCTTCGCTCTTGAGTCTAAGTGGATTTGATGAAGTCACTCAGCCACAGGCGCTGAGTGACACCGCTGGCGAGGACCTAAGGCACAACCCTGCTATGACACGCATAACATTGTCCTCGTAGATAGCATAGGGCTGATATCTTCAGGGCATGAGACATTAATTGAGAAGGATTTAGGCCTGTGGAAGACAACTGAATAAGTTTGTTGCATTTGCTGCGATCATTTTTCAAGTATTATGATCCACAGACAGTAAGCCACCGATTTCTTTCTCAGACGTCAGAAAACCTTTATTCGTCCCACAGTGGGGAAATTTACAGCGCTACAACAGCAAAGGGACAGTGCAGATAAAAGGGTAATATAAGATAAGTACAAAATATAAGTACAAAAAACAACAACCGTGGTAAGTAAGTGGCAGGTTAACATAATACAGTTAGTGAACATGTGAGTGTAATACTCTAGCAGCCAGTAGTAACAATAATACATAGTAAAAAGAGATATATTGCACATACGTATTGCACATGATTGTATTGCACAGTAATAAATAGTCACGGGGTGTATTGCACATGAGCGGTAGAACAGTGGTGTTACAGCCGCATTGAGTGTGTGGTGGTCTACCAGGGGCCGTGGTGGTCGTACAGTCTGACTGCTGCAAGAAGGAAGGACCTGCGGTATCTCTGTGTGACACTGCGGGTGAAGCAGCCTGTCACTGAGGGAGCTGCTCAGTGCTGACAAAGTGTCCTGGAGGGGGTGGGACATGTTGTCCAACAGGGACGACAACTTGGCCATCATTCTCCTGTCTCCACCACCTCCACAGTGTCCAGAGGGCTCCCCAGGACAGAGCTGGCCTTCTTTACCAGTCTGTTGAGTCTCTTCCTGTCAGGTCTGCCCCAGCAGACCTATCCATAAAAGTCAAAAAAGGTCCTCAGGAGTGCCTCCTGCACTCCAAAAGACCTGTCTCCTCAACAGATAGAGTCGGCTCTGTCCTTTCTTGTACAGAGGCACAGAGTTATTTGACCAGTCTAGTTTGTTGTTCAGGTGAACACCCAGATAGTGTTGGTGCATTCTGAAGTCCACCACCAGCTCCTTGGTCTTCCCTGAGTTGAGCTGGAGGTGGTTCTTCTGGCACCAGAGAGCAAAATCCTGAGTAAGTTCCCTGTACTCCCTGTCATCCCCATCTGAGATGAGGCCAACAATAGCAGAGTCATCTGAGAACTTCTGCAGGTGACATTTTGCTGCATTGTGGGTGAAGTCTGCAGTGTAGAGGGTAAAGAGAAACGGCGCCAGAACCGTTCCCTGGGGGGCCCCATGCTGCTGACAATTGTGTCTGACTGACACTCCTGGGTCCTCACGTACTGACTGTGGAGGGTTGGTGAGGTAGTTCAGGATCCAGGTGGTGAGGTGGTGGTCCACCCCTGAGCGCTGTAGCTTGTCTCCCAGAAGCAGGGGCTGGATGGTGTTGAAGGCACTGGAGAAATCAAAGAACACGATTCTCACAGTGCACCCAGCCCTTTCCAGGTGAGAGAGAGAGCTCTCTGCATGAGGTAGATGGCAGCGTCATCCACCCAGGTGCCAGGTTGGTAAGCGAACTGCAGCGGGTCCATTGATGGTCTCATAAGGGGCCGAAGGTGATCAAGGACCAACCTCTCCAGGGTCTTCATCAGCTGCGATGTCAGCGCCACCGGCCTGTGGCTGTTAAAGTCCTTGGGACCAGGGGTCTTTGGTTAGCTCGGTTAGCCAGGTCTCCCTGAATAGCATGATGCTACACTCCAGACAATCCCGCTGGTGTAGGGTCAGCGCTGCTAGCTCGTCCATCTTGTTGGGAAGAGATCTTACATTCCCCATAATGATGGATGGAAGGACAGGTCTGAAGCGCTTTCTCCTAGCCAGCAGCTCAGCCCCGGCACCGCGTCCACTTCTCCTCCTCCTCAGTTCACTGGCACATCGGGTCACTCAAGGGTTAGCACCGCCATGCTACGGGATGTTAACGGCTGATCACGGGTGTAAACAAAAGGACGCTCGCTAGGCGTAGGATCCCCGCTGTTGTAACAGGCTGCCACTCAAGCAGAGCCGGAAGTAAGAGAATATAATACACTATATTACAAAGAACTGATAACTCAGTGTTGTAAAGTTTACTGGTATAAAACTTTACTTCAGTTGTAGGAGCAGCCAAAGGACTCCAAGGTTTGCATGTTTTAGCTCATAATCTTACATCATTTACATTATTCTAGTACACCATAACCTTTTAGGACGGCTATTGATTTCAGTTCCTGCAAGTGCAAATCAACTCTGAGACATAACTCAGACTCAGGCACATACATCATCACAGGGAACATTCAACTTCCTAATTATTTTGTCAAAGTAACCTCAGTATCATGGGTTCATGCAGTTGAGAGCAGGAGCTGCTTAGAAAAATCACCATGTTATAGTGTCTTTATGTGCTTGGAGGAGGCCATTGAAGTTGCCTGTTGAAAGGCATTTGCAAACTGGGCTTTTGGTTTCTGGCATTAAAGATTCAGTAGCATGTTGTTTAGACTCGGATGAAGTTTAGAAGTTTGGTCTTGGGTTTTTGCTTAGAATTAGGTTAAAGTCAGGGATTAGGAGAAATTTAGTCAATAAAAAGGTGCATAGTCAGACAATTGTGTCTACATGTGTGTTTTTGTGTGTCAACAGTAAGCACGAGGCAGATCTATAGTGAGCCAGCTCTTACCTCACATATAGTTCCTAGGTAAGAGAATCCAGCTGCTTTCCTCTGGCTAGCTTTTCATCACAACTGAAACCAAATGCAGCCAGATGTTTCCTGCTGGCTTCAGTCGCAGGACAAGTTTTACTGCTGCTCTACCTTTGCCTACAGAGACTGTGTGTGTGTGTGTGTGTGTGTGTGTGTGTGTGTGTGTGTGTGTGTGTGTGTGT
>CALSCE010003134.1:510354-521917 GCA_943593645.1 Bovichtus variegatus
GTGTGTGTGTGTGTGTGTGTGTGTGTGTGTGTGGATGTGTGTGTGTATGTGTGTGTGTGTTAATGTGAGGTAATGAAATTGTGGTGAACACATGTAAACTTTTTTTCTCCCTCTTTCTGTCTCTCTCTCTGTCTCCGGCTCCCCTTTGCCAGGGCAGAATTCATGTTTGTAGAGAGTTAGTGAAAGTTTGAGTTGGAACTTTTATGAACTCTGTGGATGAATGAGGTTGTAGCAGTTCATAATAAGATAGGAATAGGAAGTGCGATAACTTGTATATTTAGTCATCAGTATGTTAGCAGGACTTTGGTTTAAATAGGGGCTGGTAAGACTTCACATCAACTTTGAGAATAGGCGTGGACATTCTTCATGTCTAATATTAGACAAAATGTCTGTACATTCTTATGCTTCAGATAGAAGAGCTGTGATTTGGGACAACGCAATTACACAACCCTAACGACTGTCCTGTTTCTATGTGATGGTATTTAGAACACGTTAGGTCTGTTCTTCAAGCTGTAGTCTGTTACCCTATCAGTTCCTTAGATTTGTCCCGAACAACTAATTGATCATTGAATACTTAATATTACATTAATTACTAATCCTTTTCTGTTCAAACTCCTTTTAATTCACAAATTAAAGCAACTGGCTGGAGTACATTTAATTGGAATTGCACCTTACATGATGACATGCCTTTTGTTCCTGAATGAAATGTGAAGACAGCAGAAACTCATCTGTGGTGAAGTTGTTTGTTGGTTGTTGTTGTTCAGTCAGCAGACCACACATCAGAGGAAGTATTTTCTCTATTTTTAGTGCACTTTTAACAGCAAAACAAGAGTTGTCTGTTGTTGGGGAGTAATGTTAGGCTACCTGCTAGCTGTAGCTTTTTCTTCTTGTCAAGTCTCACATGGTGCGTGCTGTAGAGGAGGCACTGGTTCAGGTCATAAAACAAATAAGTGGTTTTCCCTTTTGCTTTGTCAGATCTAGATAATAACAAAATTATCAGCACAAGATTTGTTAGACCTTTTTAATCAATAATTTTTTGGGACGTAGCTGTGGCTGTTGAGATGTCGATTTCGTCACTTGTGATTATAATTCAATATGCTTTATTAGCATGAATGGAACAGGGAAATTATTGTCAAAGGTACTCTCTCTCTCTCTCTCTCTCTCTCTCTCTCTCTCTCTTTTCTGTGTGTGCGTGTGCGCGTGCGTGTGTGTCTCATTGCTAAGAGGTGCTCAATACATAATTTGGAGCAGAGAGATTGCCTCTGCCTCTCCACGGTTCTCACAGTAAACAACAGCAACAGCTCACAGCTCAGAGTTAACCTGAAGAGCAACCGGGGAGTTGTCGCTACGTTTCCGCGACAACGCCGTGGGGTCAGTTCAGTGCAGAGCGGTGGCCATTAGCAACAAATAGGGACTAACATGCACGCGCGGCCACACGGGCTACGTAAACAAAGCGCAAAGAAACTCAGATTACAACTCACAGAGGGAGAGTGACTTTATTCTCTGCTCAGGTGGACATTACTCCACTATATCTTTACATAGCAAATTGTGGTTTGCTGCTATATTAATTCTCTGAATATCGTATTGATAACCTGAGGTCCTCTGAGCAGGAGGAAGAACAGGAAGAACATTCATAAGAGAGGACATGTAGTTCAGATGGAGGCAGTGTGTGTGAACAAGAGACAGAATGCTTGTTTTCTCTTTTACAACAACACCCTGAAAAGCAGTTTGCCATGGCAGTAATATACTAAAATAATGTTTTACCAGGAAATGTATGAGGAATGGAAGAAACTGCACTGCTTTGTGTGGTAGTCTTTATTCTTTACCTCACACACTCAACCCACTGGTTTGTCTACACAGACACACACACACACACACACACACACACACACACACACACATACTTTCTCACTCACTTCCTAAGCATTGTCCCTGGCTTGGCGTGAAGAGGAATTCATTCTTCTTTGGTTTTAGGAAAAAATCTGTGATTCATTCTACAAAATGATGAGAGTCCTGGATGTTGGGTTTCACATTCCAGAACTATAGAACTACAGTCTCTGCTGTAGCAACATGTTGAGCAACATCCTGAAAACCCCTCCATCCTCTGGATACAAGAAAAGAAGCATTCAGTCATATTATATACATTATACGTATATATATAACAGACATATGGCATACTGTGTCCCTGAGAGAGAAAGAGGTATGTGTGTGTAAAGTCAGGTTGTGATAACTGGAAACTGTAACGTCACAGTGACCTCAGTGATGCTAATGTTTTGCCCTTAGGTCTTTTTTTTTTCTTCACCCGTGCATGACCTCAGTCTACCTTCTATTGTTTTTCTAGTTCAGAAGCTATAAAGCAAGGAAATTCATCAAGTTTGACATTAAATTAATATTCCATCTGTTACATCTATGACTCATCTACAGGTTAAGATCCCTTATGTTCGCTGACAGACAGAGAAGATTTCTGGTTCAGGGTTTGGTATTAAATGGATCTAGAGGAGCTGATTGTCTACCTATACGTGGCATGACAACCTACCTCTTTTACATTGTGATTGGGCATTACATGTTCACCTTTACTGGAATACATTTTTTATTTATTTAAAACTCTTGAGTCTGTTTTTAAAAGAAGAGCAGCTTTCCATTGACTGTTCAACTGATCTCTACTGAAATCTCTTCCTATCTTACTTGTATACACATAATATGTAATGCATACAAATATTTATGTTCCCAGTTAGTATCAAAGTACATCAGGTTTTTGACCATATATTATTTCTGCAGTGATGAATAAAGCTAAGTTATGGCCTTTTGTATCACTCTCTCTCCCAGCTATCCCCAAACCTCGCACCATCGCAGAGCGAGTATCGGATTCTGCAGTCCTGAGTCCCGCAGCATGCAACTCCAAACCAACAGCCAATCAGCAGCCAGCATCGGAGTTGGCCAGACGACCCATCACGCCCGCTGCATCGAAACTCCCTGTGAAGGGATTACCCACAAGCCTCAGTTCCTCATCACTGGGAAGCACTGAGATCAATGGAGGCACAAGCAAAGGTGTGTACATTTTACATGAGCCCTCTTCTTCTTCTTCTCTCTCGCTCACACGCAATTTAGCTTCCTTCTCTTTCCACTGTTGTTGTGTGTGTTTTTTAAGCACATGCACACACACACACACACACACACACACACAGTAATCAGGTGCTAAGAGTGTAGTGAAAAGGAAGACCCTTGTACAGGCTGTAAGAGATATATCTGGTCAGGTCCCCTCACACTGTTATACAAAGTCGTCACCACCACTCGCCCCGAGGAATCTGGGTATGTGTTGAGTGTTTGAGTGAGTTTAAATGTTTGCATGTGCTGGACAGAAACTCTGTTTTTTTAAATAACATTTCATATTTAGTGGCAGAGATGTGTGACATGTGTGTGTGCACAGAAACATCCCGTTTACCTCTGTGTAGCACATCTGCTCAGTATTCAGAGTACGGACGATCTGTGTCTGTGTCTGTGTGTGTCTGTGTGTGTCTGTGTGTGTGTGTGTGTGTGCGTGCGTGCGTGCGTGCGTGCGTGCGTTTGTGTGTGCGTGTGTGTGTGCATTAACTTTCAACTTTCATTGTCCCATGAAGAAAATATGTCTTGCAGCTAGGTGAAACACCGACTGATTACTCATCACTCATCATTTATTATGAGAGATAAATCATTTTTCGACCTGTTAGACCTGACCTCTGGTACTCTGAATCTTCCTCCTCCATACTGAGGATGGAGTGGACAATCTAAAGTGACTCGAGTCTAACAGTTTAACACAGACATTGTAATGGGAAATTGTAGGACATTTAAAAAAGTTTAACTATAATCCCCGTGCTCATCTTTTAGAATTTAGTCAAATTGTTCTCTTTTTGTCAATTGTCAGGAAAGGAACTGTTACCATGGAAACACAACTGTTAGCTCTGAGAGCTCTGAGATGTTTTGTCAGTACTAAACTTTTTAGATTTAAGATTAGTCAGTCTTTAGTTTTGTGCCACTGTCTAACCCTATATTAGACTAGTCTAGACCAAAGACAAGCTTATGTTGGGGTGAGACACTCTAGACTGACATACACAGATAAAAACAGCTGGATGCAGCCAAAGATTCTGGGAAAAATGTACAAACCTGGCAACTTAAGTAAGAGAAGAGGCAGGCTGACCAAAAGTGAGTACACCCAAATCGTAAATGAATGTTTCAAAAGTGTGAAGTAAAGATGTATTGAGAAACATTTTTGTACGGCCCCATATTTTTCTTTAAAAAATATGTTATTACATAGTTATTATTAGGAAAATATTTAGTAGTATTTATTGTCTTTTAAATGAAGAACAGCGGCAATATTGGATCATGTACTGGGTTCTTAATTCCTTTGTGGCAGGGGCCTCCACATGTTCTCAATTGGCCTCCAGGTGTTGCTGTTTAGAGTCTCTACAAACTCACAAATCCCCGGCTGAGTGCCGCTACGTTGGAGTTTACCCCGGCAGACGAGAGGGTCGCCTCCCTACGCCTACGGGTTATGGGGGGGAAAACTCTGACCGTTGTCTGTGCATATGCACCGAACAGCAGTTCAGAGTATTCGGCCTTCTTGGAGACCCTGAATGGAGTCCTGTTGGGGGCTCCAGTAGGGGACTCCATAGTTCTACTGGGAGACTTCAACGCGCACATGGGCAGCGATGGAGACACCTGGAGAGGCGTGATTGGGAGGAACGGCCTCCCTGATCTCAACCCGAGTGGTTGTTTGTTATTGGACTTCTGTGCTAGACATGGGCTGTCCATAACAAACACCATGTTCGAACATAAGGATGCTCATAAGTGTACATGGTACCAGAGCACCTTAGGCCGAAGATCGATGATCGATTTTGTAATCGTATCATCTGATCTGAGGCCGCATGTTTTGGACACTCGGGTAAAGAGAGGGGCGGAGCTGTCAACTGATCACCATCTGGTGGTGAGTTGGGTCAGGGGGTGGGGGAAGAGTCTGGACAGACCTGGTAAGCCCAAACGGGTAGTGCGGGTGAACTGGGAACGTCTGGAGGAGGCCCATATCCAAGAGACCTTTAACTCACACCTCCGGCGGAGTTTCTCTGGCATCCCTGTGGAGGTTGGGGGCATTGAGCCTGAGTGGTCAATGTTCAAAGCTTCCATTGCTGAAGCTGCGGCGGGAGCCTGCGGCCTCAAGGTCTTAGGTGCCTCAAGGGGCGGTAACCCTCGAACACCGTGGTGGACCGCGGTGGTCAGGGAAGCCGTCCGACTGAAGAAGGAGTCCTTCCGAGATATGTTATCACGGGGGACTCCAGAGGCGGTTGCAAGGTACCGACAGGCCCGAAGGGCAGCGGCCTCGGCTGTGACAGAGGCAAAGCAGCGGGTGTGGGAGGAGTTCGGAGAAGCCATGGAGAAGGACTTTCGGTCGGCACCAAAGTGCTTCTGGCGTACTGTCCGGCACCTCAGGAGGGGGAAGCGGGGAACCATCCAAGCTGTTTACAGCAGGGATGGAGCACTGTTGACCTCAACTGAGGAGGTACTCGGGCGGTGGAAGGAGCATTTTGAGGAACTCCTCAATCCCACTAATACGCCCTCTTTGATAGAGGCAGGGCTGGAAGATTATGGGGGATCATCAGCAATTTCCCTGGTGGAAGTCACTGAGGTAGTCAAACAACTCCACAGTGGCAAGGCCCCGGGGATTGATGAGATCCGTCCAGAAATGTTGAAGGCTTTGGGTGTGGAGGGGCTGTCGTGGCTGACACGTCTCTTCAACATTGCGTGGAAGTCGGGAACAGTGCCTAAGGAGTGGCAGACCGGGGCGGTGGTTCCCCTGTTTAAAAAGGGGGACCAGAGAGTGTGTGCCAATTACAGGGGTATCACACTGCTCAGCCTCCCTGGTAAAGTCTACTCCAAGGTGCTGGAAAGGAGGGTTCGGCCGATAGTCGAACCTCAGATTGAAGAGGAACAATGCGGATTCCGTTCTGGCCGTGGAACAACGGACCAGCTCTTCACTCTCACAAGGATCCTGGAGGGGGCCTGGGAGTATGCCCATCCGGTTTACATGTGTTTTGTGGACCTGGAGAAGGCGTATGACCGGGTCCCCCGGGAGATACTGTGGGAGGTGCTGCGGGAGTATGGGGTGAGGGGGGCGCTTTTGAGGGCCATCCAATCCCTGTACGCCCAAAGCAAGAGTTGTGTCCGGGTTCTCGGCAGTAAGTCGGACTCGTTCCCAGTGGGTGTTGGCCTCCGCCAGGGCTGCGCCTTGTCACCAATCCTGTTTGTGGTATTCATGGACAGGATATTGAGGCGTAGTTGGGGGGAGGAGGGGTTGCAGTTTGGTGGGCTTGGGATCTCATCGCTGCTCTTTGCAGACGATGTGGTCCTTTTGGCATCATCAGCCTGTGACCTTCAGCACTCACTGGATCGGTTCGCAGCCGAGTGTGAAGCGGTTGGAATGAGGATCAGCACCTCAAAATCTGAGGCCATGGTTCTCAGCAGGAAACCGGTGGATTGTCTACTCCGGGTAGGGAATGAGTCCTTACCCCAAGTGAAGGAGTTCAAGTACCTCGGGGTCTTGTTCACGAGTGAGGGGAAAATGGAGCGGGAGATGGGCCGGAGAATCGGAGCAGCGGGCGCGGTATTGCACTCGCTTTACCGCACCGTTGTGACGAAAAGAGAGCTGAGCCAGAAGGCAAAGCTCTCGATCTACCGGTCTATCTTCGTTCCTACTCTCACCTATGGTCATGAAGGTTGGGTCATGACCGAAAGGACGAGATCGCGGGTACAAGCGGCCGAAATGGGTTTTCTCAGAAGGGTGGCTGGCTTCTCCCTTAGAGATAGGGTGAGGAGTTCAGTCATCCGAGAGAAGCTCGGAGTAGAACCGCTGCTCCTTTGCGTAGAAAGGAGCCAGTTGAGGTGGTTCGGGCATCTGGTAAGGATGCCCCCTGGGCGCCTCCCTAGGGAGGTGTTCCAGGCACAGCCAGCTGGGAGGAGACCACGGGGAAGACCCAGGACGAGGTGGAGAGATTATATCTCCACACTGGCCTGGGAACGCCTCGGGGTCCCCCAGTCAGAGTTGGTCAACGTGGCCCGGGAAAAGGAAGTTTGGGGCCCCCTGCTGGAGCTGTTGCCCCCGCAACCCGACCCCGGATAAGTGGATGAAGAAGATAGATAGACCACGAAATGTGGTCATAGGCTCAGAAAAAAAGTTTGTAAGTGCAGTAGTGATAATTTGTCACATTTCTAAATAACTCCTCTTGTAGTTAAACGTGATGTTGTTGAGTTAACAGCTCGACAGGTTTTGCTTTCTTTTCTTTTCTCATTCACCCAGTAACACATCACAGTGATGGCTACAGATTGCTAGGTTGCTATGGTAACCAGATTACATTTCCTAGTTCCCATGATGATATTTAGGTTCTGTATTTCGCCGTATCAGCGAGGTGGGTCAATGCAGTATACCCCCACATGTAAGATAAGATAGAACTGTATTTATCCAGAGGGAAATTGTTGTGCAACAGTTGCAATACACAGTAGGAGACAGTATAAGATGCAAACATTTACAAAAATGTACAAATAGCGCAAAATGTTTTATACAATATATATATATATATATATATATATATATTGTATATATGTATTTATATATGTATATATATATATATATATATATATATGTAGAACATTTTAAGATAAGATGAGCTGAGATGGTGTAAGGTGCAATATTAAGGTGCAATATTCAACAAGATGAGGTAAGGTGCAGTATATGCAAAATAAGAATTACCAAACCAAACTAACTATAAAGAGTGGAGTAAGCTACCTATGAACCTAAATATAAAGAACATAAAGAATGAAGATGATGAAGATGAGGAGAGGAGAAAGAGAGAGAGAGAGGATCTCAGGTCACTGTGTCTCCTCTGTCCATCTCACGACCTGAGGTGGATGTGTTGTAAAGTCTTATCACCACAGGAAGTCCTTTCTCCCTGCTCTATGGTGCATCTTGGTGGTATCAGTCTGTTGCTGAAGGTTCTCCTGTATGAGGACAGCACATGGTGGAGAGGGTGAGAGGGTGCTCCGCAGCTTGCACAGCATCCTCCTCTCTGACACCACCACCAACGAATCAAGCTCCACACAGAAGACATACTGTATACATACTGATCAGATTCCGCATTCCATTTATATTGATCATCCTGGGTTCCAGTGGAAAAAACAGTATTCATTTTCTATGATTACATACAGAAATAAATGTGGCAGTACACACTCAATACCCGTTTTATTTTTTGGTATAGATACGGTCAACTTAGCAAAGAACATACTGTTTCAGCTGTACTGTTATCACGGGTGGGGTAAAAGGAAGGACCCAAACGCAGAAAACATGCTGAGTGTAACGGAAAAGAGAGCTTTATTAAACAAAGTTGTAATAAAAAGATAAAAAGAAAAAACTGAAAAAAAAATATATATATACATGGGTATATATACACACAGACACTAATGCCATGAACGGGACACAGCTGGAGAGGGCAGCAAAGACACAAGGGTGGCAGTGTGATTACACACAGGAGGATCAAATCAGGGAAGGGGAAACAATCACAGGAGGGAAAACACAAAGACAGGAAGTAAAACTAGACATGACACAGGAAGCAGGAAAACCAAGATCATGACAACTGGTGCTGTTGGTTAAACTTCAATGTCAGAGCTCCACAGACCTGTCTGACCATCTGTGACATGCAGCACCACATGGACATGGTTGTTGTTTTTCTGCAAGTCTAAATCAGTTTTCAATTTCAGAGAAGGATATAAGAAATGCAATGCAGCCCAGAACATGACCATAGACTTGTTAATTATTTATGCAGGTGTTAAAACATATCGAGAGGTACAACAAATGAGCTGTAGGTGTCAAAAGTCTGTTCACTTGGAGTCTTCTGCCTTGACAGCCCAACAACACAGACACCACACGTAAACATCTCCCATCAGTGAAAATGGAGTGATAACTACCTCAGACAGACAACAATGTTTAAGTTTGACAGCCATCAAAGAACCTTTTAATCCGCATCCTAATATAACCTCGGTTTACAGTTTTTCTCAATAACTTTGGCTTGATTTTTGCAGCAGTCTTAACATTCTCTAAACTTTAAGTGCAATTGTCACAACGGTTTCATGGGACATCACAACTCTATTGCATGTCTGCAAAAGAAAGTAACCCAAAACTATTGAATTCATGCTTCAAAACCTAGTTATTGTATCAATAAATTGGCCAATGCCACCAAAATGAAAAGTTATTTTGTCATCATGTGAGCTGTACTGGTCAAATATATAGATGTTTATCACCATGCCAGTCAACACTTGAGATGTTTCTTCTATACAAACCTCTGTTTTATTTGACCTTTTTGTTGGCACTGACTGTCACTGTGCTCCACAAGAATGTCAGTTTTATCTAGCTGAATGCTATTGTGTGCACTAAGGTTTTTAGATTCTGATTTCAACAGTAGGCAAAAGTTTACTGGGAAAAGTCAATTCTGTAGTATACAGAAAAAGGAAATTATTATGCATACAGTAAATGTATTTGTGTAGAAATGTGTTACATGTCATGTAAACAAAAAAATAACCTTTGATCTGTCTTGTAAAGTCATATTGAGATTCCTAGTTCACCTAGCAGGTCATTTGCCAATTCAGCCGACATCAAAAACTTTCAATGTCATAGATATTTATAGAATATATATGTATGTCTGACAGATTTTGATATTAGAATGGATCATTATTCATGTGATGGAATCAGAAATCCTTTATTAGTCACACAGCGGGGAAATTTACATGGTCACAGCAGAAAGTTACTTGTAAGATTTTACAATCTCAATATCCGTTCCCTGGATATTCACTGTTGTGGGGGGAGAGTGTTGGCGCCTTCTGAAGTCCACCACCAGCTCCCTGGTCTTCCCTGCGTTGAGCTGGAGGTGATTCTTCTGGCACCAGAGAGCAAAATCCTGAGTAAGTTCCCTGTACTCCCTGTCGTCCCCGTCTGAGATGAGGCCGACGATAGCAGAGTTGTCAGAGAACTTCTGCAGGTGACATTTTACTGTGTTGTGGGTGAAGTCTGCAGTGTAGAGGGTGAAGAGAAACGGAGCCAAAACCGTTCCCTTGGGGGCCCCGTGCTGCAGACAACCGTGTCTGACTGACACTCCCGGGTCCTCACGTACAGTGGACGATTGGTGAGGTAGTTCAGGATCCAGGTGGTGAGGTGGTGGTCCACCCTCGAGCGCTGTAGCTTGTCCCCCAGGAGCAGGGGCTGGATGGTGTTGAAGGCACTGGAGAAATCAAAGAACATGATTCTCACAGTGCTCCCAGCCCTCTCCAGGTGAGAGAGAGATCTCTGCATGAGGTAGATGGCAGCGTCATCAACCCAGGTGCCAGGTTGGTTTGCGAACTGCAGCGGGTCCATTGATGAGCTCACAAGGGGCCGAAGATATCCAAGGACCAACCTCTCCAGGGTGTTCATCAGCTGCGATGTCAGTGAGCACGGACGATAGCTCAGACGATGAAAGAATGTTTAAGAGTTGTGAAGGGTTTATCAAATTCACTGAGAATCAACTCATCAGTTTTGATCCTCAAGCCATTGTAACAATTGTGTCACAGATACAGACAGCTGCACACGTGCCAAAACATGTGCAATTTGCTTGAATGAATGAGAAATTCAAATCTGGTCAGAGATTTGGACTTACTGTTTTGCGTTTAGTTTTTGTGAGGACTGTTGAAGTTTCTGTTGAACTTCCTTACATAGACCACCTCAGTTTACATTTCAATTCTCTGCTGTCCAAAGGAAAGATATTTTGGCTAGGGTGATAATGTAAAGATTTATCCATAATTATAGAGCTTGGTCTCCTCAGTCTCCTTGTTTCTCCTTTGGTTTGTTTATCTATGTTATTTTCTCTATTAGATATTATATTGTTATTTATAGGATAGTCTCGTAGCTCACCTGGTGGAATCTTAGAGCGAGTACTAAGTCTGAGTCCTTAGCAATGGCCTGGTTTCTAATCCGACCAGCTGCCTTTTGCTGCATGTTGTCCCTGTCTCTCACCCTTTCTTGTCTCTTTGGCTGTACTGTCCAGTAAAGGCAAAAAAGCTCCAAAAAAATCTTTAAAAAAAGAATAGTCCTGTTCTTCCAGAGCTCCTTTAGAGACAATTGGTTACAGCACATGCCACGTACCCACTATGTCCCTAACTTGATTCCAGCCATGGTACCAAATAAAATAATCTTTAAAAAAGTTCTGCTCTTCCATTTATATAAAGCATTCTTAGTATTTTAATATTTCCTGTGTCCCCTTTTCGTCAGCTTCTCCAGCATCTCCAGGAGCTCCAGCATCAACAGTGACCAAGCCAGATGAGCAGCCCAGCAGAAGCACATTTACTGTGAGCAGCCAGAGCCTGGCCAAGCCCCTCATCTCCAGCCCTTTGTCTCCCACCAGCACCAAGCATCCTGCACTGAGGAGCAGAACTCTGTCCCTGCAGGCCAGGACCACTGCTACATGTGAGTGTGTGTGTGTGTGTGTGTGTGTGTGTGTGTGTGTGTGTGTGTGTG
>CALSCE010003134.1:541900-571764 GCA_943593645.1 Bovichtus variegatus
TCTCTCTCTCTGTCTCTCTCTCTCTGTCTCTCTTTCTCTCTCTGTCTCTCTCTCTCTCTCTGTCTGCATTTGCATTTGACACACATATACAAAGCTTATCAAGGACAGGTCAACTGCCAATCGAAAGCTGGTGTTATTTCTGTAGTAATACTGAGGTGCAGCTGCTGCTCATTCTTAGCAAAGGCTCAGAGCAACTGAGCACCAACTGATGCTCAGAGGGATCTCTTCACCTCCTGGGCACTGCCGAGGTGTCCTTGAGCAAGGACCCCCACACTGCTACTAGGATGGGTGCTGTGCTGTGTATGTGTCACCATTATAAGAGGATTAAAAACCTCCATTTCCAGCATGAAAGACATCTGACAGGACCCAATCAAGCTTTATGGCAGCAGATGACTAACTTTTGAACGGTATTGTAAAAATAAATGAAGCACCTTTACTCCACTAGCAACACTCAATATCAGCACACAAAAGTCTCTCTTAATTGCACACAGTCAACCACTGCCCGTCAAAGTGGAAAATTCAACATAAATACAGCGGATGAGTAAGATAACATGATAACAGTTTCCATGTCTAATGTACGTGTGTGTTTGAGGTATCATTGAGACAACGAACGAGTTCAACCTTGATGGGTAAAAGCAATGGGTTTACAAATGAGCGAGTGAATATATAGTTTTAGTCATTTACTTTCATCTTCTCACAAACTCTATGTCGACTGTCCAGTAATTCAGTTCACAATCTTCAACAAGAACATATCTTCACATATGTGTTGAGGTTTCTATTTGGGGATCTGAACACAAAAAACATTTAGGTCACATTATCTGACAGCACTGGAAATAACATTACGCTTTGTGTCCTAAATACTAACTGACACTGGTATGAATGTGCTCCGATAACTGGGAATGTGTATCATGTCGAGAGCAGCTCCGCCAGTTAGGTCATTATTAAAAATCATACAAACACACACCTACAGTCAAGCTAACATTACCTAGTGACACACACAGACACAGAAACAAACTCACTGGATAGACGTACACAGTGTGTGTTTACAAGCACTGTATTTACATAGCAACATGAAGGCATGCATTTCTGCACATGCACATAGAAATATGCACTCACATACATACATACATACATACATATCGGTATATTAAAAATAACCACACACACACGCACGTTTGCTCTGAATGCCATCTTAAATCTGGCTTCCAGATATACGGTCTCATATTTAATGCACGCTGCACATGCCAGGCACCACACATAGCAGAGGAGCACGTCCTGAAAGTCTTTTCCTGGTCACAATAATTTTCTTTCGAAAACACCTCTCTCCTTCCACTTTCCCTGCATCCATCACTCTGAGCAGCTGTGACTATAATCGTTTCTTTCACTGCGTGTTTGACCTTTGGCTTGTCTCTTTACACACAGAGCTGAGGAATGTCAGCAATGTATAGCACCCTGCTGTCCACACACACACAGTTAAACCTTCAGAGTCTCCAAGTCCAACTGAACAGGACCAACCTGTTCCTGTCTCATTGGGTAATGTTAGGTGGTTTAATAGTTTTCCTATGACATTTTACAATGTAGAGTTACTGTAATATCACTGCTGCAACGTTTAGGATCAGGTCAGAGCAGCATTCCTGCTTCTTCTGCTAACACACAGGTCTCACTTATCATGAAATGACCTATAGTCCCACAATCAGAATAAATGCAGCACTGTTTATGAAAGGTTTATGCTCAGCAAGAGTGACAGATTTCTGGTGAACAAGTTAAAGTTTCTTCTTATGCGATCAGTTTTTTCATACGTAGGAACTATTCTTTAAACCGAAAGCTGTCCACTAGCTATATGCAAAAGTCACATTTGGACAAATGTTTGAGTTTAATGATATCCCATCTATGTGAGAGACTGTAGATTAGTAAAAGTGAAAGCCTTGTGTCTGCAGCCAACCTTATAGTTATAAAGACTCTGGCCTGAAGCTGTTTCTCTTCCTTCTACCGTAATTTCTGGACTATTCAGCGCATCTGAATATAAGCCGCACCCACTGAATTTTTAAAAAATATGTATTTTGTACATAAATAAGCCGCACATGTCTATAAGCCGCAGGTGCCTACCGGTACATTGAAACAAATGAACTTTACACAGGCTTTAACGAAACACGGCTTGGAACAAAAATAAATAGGCTTTTAAACACCTTCAACTTGAAAGCTGCATCATATGCCTTTCTCCGTGTCTTTGCCATGATGAGGGTGACAAAATGACCGTAATCAGAATCGTGACCATTCATAATGTCCGCTGTTTAAAATGTCCGCTGTTCATAATGTCCGCTGTTCATAATGTCCGCTGCTGAAGACATTCCAAGAACTAATAATGCAATTGAAGGTTGGCATAATGTTTTTAGAGGTTCATTTGGTACACTGAATGAAACACCGAGAAATTTCGTAAAAAAGTTAATTACCGTAATGAATGGGAAGTTTGAGCGCGCTCGATTTACGTCACATTATGTGACGGTGCTCAGTTTTTTGGCGACATGAAGCTTGTGAAAGCGGGAAAAATCCATAAATTAGCCGCGTCATTGTATAAACCGCGGGGTTCAAAGTGTGGGAAAAAAGTAGCGGCCTATAGTCCGGAAATTACGGTAAATAAGTCTGGTACATTCCCTTCATCAAGATCTGATTTCCTTCTTTCATTGGATTTTCTTGTATTCGTCTCATGTTTTCATCCTGTGTCGCATTGAGAAGCAGTAAAGCCCAGATTCCCCCCCACAACCCCCAAAATGACCCCCAGGTAGACATGTTCACACTGTGGAGAAGAATAGGAGTCTCTTCTGAAATGAAGTCATTATATTACAATCGCCACCTGCCAAGCACCTGTTACACACACACACAGACACACACACTTTGTGTTGTCCGGTCTGTGATAGAGAGTAAGCTTGTGTTTAAGCTGCTCTCAGCTGTCGTTGGTTTTGTGTCTCCATCACCATGGCGACAGGCGCTTTCACTCGCACTATAGAGCTCCATTCAGAGGGAAACAGCAACTGTCCCAGCTACTGCCAGTTGTTACCACACAGTTATAGAAGGTGGAATATTATTATTATTTGTATTATAGGAACAGTGTGGTACAGGGTGGTTTTTGATCAAATTTAAGTTTGTAAAGTAACCTTTAAACCTTTAAGTGATGGCATTCATATGTCCCAGGTGGTTCTGCTCCTCCAATAGAAAACGCACAGGGACATATCGCTGCTTCAGAATGACAGTCCCAGGTGCGCTCTATTCTCCATCTATATATCTTTTCAAATATTTCAGATTGGAAACTGACTTAGATCATAATGGCGTGTGATGATAGATGCAGACAGAGGGAAGCATGCGTGTGCTTGTGAGAGTTCAAATAGCCATGAGAAGAATGAGTCATGCTGCATACTTCTGAGCTGACTCGCAGATGTTTCAGGGTTGGATCTCATGTCTGCTGTAAGAATAATTCAAATGGAATGTGGTTCTCAGGGAATGCTGAGGAACAAACACACACACACACACACACACACACACACACACACACACACACACTCTTTACCCTTTTGAGACACTGACTGTTCCAGGCATGTCCCATCTCAGTATAGTTTCGACTGACATAATGTTATATGATGATTTTTTTTGTGACACGTTTGGACTAGTTTAGATGAAATGACTCTAGATTATTTTTTTTGTCATTTAAACATTATAAAATGGAGAAGATTATTTTTTCAGATCAGATTATTTAATTTTTCAGAAAATGATGCTCCTCACTACCTTTTTGTCAGTCAGTTGTGTTTTCTGTCACTGGTTTCATAACAGTCATTTGAAGACTTTTGTGTTTTGGATCTTGTTGTAAAGAGTTTCAAATAATTTTTCATTTTAGGTGAATTTATGCTCTTTGTGTACTGTACATTTTTAATTAAAAAGAATGTTTTACTGCAAATTTCATATTAAACATTAAACATAAAATACTTATGCCTTTATGTATTTTATGTTTTTATTGGCACTCTGAGCTGCATTTTATGTATGCAATGTGCGATATAAATAAAAAATATTATTATTATTATTGTCCTAGTCCAGGAACATTCAAGGGTCCTTGAAGTGTTTTCATTCAGGAATAACATTTCCTCCTACTCTTCTGATCTCCTTCCAGTCGCATCGTCACAGTGCTGCGAGCATCTGCAGAAGGAGAAGGAGGAGGTGCGCGTGAGCTTGGAGGAGGCTTTGAACAGGCTGGAGGAGCAGCACAAGGAGGAGCTGGTGCAGCTGGAGGATAGGTGAGGCCCACCTCTGTTGATGTGCTCACAGCTGGACACTCACATACATGGGACTTTTATAACTATAACTCCTGTTGTTTGGAAATTAAAGCCTGCACTGATTCTTCTGAATCCATTGTTCTCTGGAAGTCATTTGTGTCTTTATTTCTATGTTCCACTATGTGTCAGATTAAGGAGTTTTTACCAAACAGAGTGGGACAAAGTCCACCAGACGTACCAGGAGGAGGCTGACAAATGCCGCATGTTGATGGAACAGCAGGTCAGAGCTCACTCACTCTCTCTCACACACACACACACACACACACACACACACACACACACACACACTTTTCAATCTAATGTTGTTCCAGTCACTCCTCTTAATGCGCACACAGTAACAAGTTGTTGCCCGTTAGTCTCATAAAATGTTCTTCAGCCTACGTCTCTCCCATAAAACTACACTTTATTATAAAATAATGACAGAGTTGAAAACTACAGGTGACAAAGACAGCACTCCCTCACACATTGCAACATGTCATGTAATGCATGGAGTTATATTAATGGATGGATGTCTGTAGAACTGTCTGTATTTGTCTTGTTAGTACATGCATGTTCAATACATGCATGTTTGTCTGGTCGTCTCTTAATCTTTAACATTATTATGTAAGATTATTTCAACACGGCCATCAAAGATGCTGCAGAGAGCTCTAACTGGACACACAATGTCTCTGCTGGTTCTTTGAATAAAACATTGGTATCACTTTATGCCACATTTTCACTCAACTCGCCCTTTTTTGGTTTTCCACTCGGGATAGTACCTGGTACCTCAGCCGAGTTTCCAAGAGAGTTTAGCCGATACTAAAAGGTGGAGTTAAAACACTTGCAGACCACTGATTGGTCAGAGAGAATCGTCACTAGCGCGTCACGGAACAAACATGGCGTTATTGAGACGCAAACTACCGTCAATAGTGATCGCATTTTTTTTCTCTCACTGAAACCAGATTTAAAGAAAAAAAAGTCAGCCAGCAGAATTACGGTGTACACCTCGCCTTACAACCGACAGACGTGCAGACGGTCCTGTTTGGTTGCCGATGAAAGGATTCAGCAGGTTTAAACGGTTTCAAGCGTGTCACAGTGAACAGCTGATCACCGCGCCGACACAGAGAGGGGACTATCTGCAAGTAGAGCCGTGTCATGCGGCGGAAACGCAGCTTTAGAGACGTCATCATCATCAGACTCAACTGTGATTAGTTCTCAGGAGAGGTGTGACTCACGGTGTAGAGACAACACACACCAGGCAGCTGCTCATAAAAACAATCTGTGCCAGAGATTTATGACAGACACCATGGTTTTATCTCTGATTCTGATTGTGTTGTTTTTTATTGTTCCCTTTGTGGTTTGAATACATTTCTGTGAGATTTAATTTCTGTTTAGTTTTTTATTTTGTCTTTATGGTCATATAACTATTTATACATTCAATGTGACATCATTGCAGCATACATATTCTGATAGCCTAGTTTGTCCTGAAAAAAAAAGATGTCCATAACTTCATTGTGCAGTACAGGGCTGAGGGTATACAAGGAGACCAGGCGAACCAAAAATCTGAAAAAATGTCTGAGACCTCCGAGGGTCACATGAAAACCCCAGTTTACACTTTTAATGTGCTTATTTTTCGTTGTGTGTGTTTGCCGCAGTAACACCTCCCACCGCCCCACAGACACTTTCAATCTTCTGTCTAATCCAAAGCTTTGATCCAACAGCCTGCACTGCAGCTGTAACAGAAGTTGTAACACCGGCCTGATTTGCGTCTGCGTCCTTTAGGTGGAGGAGCTGAGGAGCCGGCAGGAAGCAGAGAGGAAGAACCAGAAAGTGAGTCACGGCCAGAAGATGGAGTCTCTCAAACTGCAGTATGAGACCGCCACACAAGGTGTGTGCAGGACAAATACACAGAACACCTTTCACAGCTCAACATCTTAAAAAGTCTGTTACTGAGGACTTTACATACTGAGCTGTGTAAACTGATTTATGTTTTTAATAAGGCTGGCAATTGATTCAAATATTTAATCGTGATTAATCACAGGATTTTCTATAGTGAATCGCAAATTAATCAATCTTTTTATTATTTAGTATTTAATACTCTTATCAACATAGAAGGGGACAAATATGCCTGCTTTATGCAAATGTATGTATGTATTAACATACGGTATGTCATGTATGTATATTTATTGTTGGAAATCAATAACGGCACAAAATTATGACAAATATTTGTCCAGGAACTCTCCCAGGTACTGCTTTTAAGGATGTCACCATACCAGAAATGTAGTACTTAAATTCCACAGTTCACAATACCAAATTTGATAGCAAATCAAATAAATGATTGTATTTTTATTTAAATATCCGCTTTGATTAAAAACAAATCTTGGCATTAGTATTTTTAATGATGTATTAAAAGTTGCTCTCTAATAACTACTCCAACTGCAAGCAATAATCGCTTTGATATTTTGAATAAATATTTTCAAGATTAGTCCTTACTCATTAGTCAGTCATTTGGCTCGATCACTTGATGCAAATGTATATTTGTGTATATGTTTGTGCATTTCAGAGCTGAAGAGGATCCAGCAGACAGACCTGGAGAACCTGAACAAATCACTGAAGGACACTGAAACCTCGCTCTCTGTAAGACACGCTCATATATTAATATATATAATATTACCCCTGAAGTTTCAGGGGAAGGTATACAATGTCAATGACATTTGTTGTGTGGTGTGTTTAAAGTTAAGTTAAAAAATGTCATAATTTTAAACTTTTTTTAATGAGCATTCCTAGAACCAGAAACATTCTGTTCTTAAAGTAATAGTTCACCCAAAAACAATATAAACTGTGCACTCCGCTCTTCTTAACACCATTTCATAGAAAACCTTTTCTGGGACTATAGAGGGCCTCCAGAGGACAGTAATATATCGTTCATATTGTTTTTGGGTGAATTATTCCTTTAATAACACAGTAAGTATTAACAGTGTGTGAACATAATTTTGAAAGAGTCTATGCACTGAATGTAGCAGAGCATCTCTTACAGTGCAAGGCGGTGAGAGCTTTAGGGTTTTAATCACTAAACAATCAAACCAGAGACTTTCCGGTTTGGTAAAAAAAAAATAATAATAAATTGAGCCTTGACACCCAAATACTTCTGTAGGTGTGCTAAGCTTTATCAAATAATGATCATTTCTTATAATTGTGTGTGTGCTGCCAGCCATACTCATTTCAGTTTAACAATTGAGTAAAATTCTATAGTTCAGTTAGAATGTTCTTTAGCACGTATAACTCTCTCCTTCACTTTCTTTTCTTAGCAACTCTTTCGCTAAATCTACAGTTGTTTACACTCCTTCCGGCTCTGCTAGCGTTAGTTTGGCAGCTCGCGATGCCGTCTCTCTCTTTCTTTTCTGCTCGGTGTGTTTCATGTTTAGCTATTCCTCTGCCTCCTTTATAGATAATGGTACATGTATTAAATGTAGTTTATATTCAGGGTTGGAGGCGAGTTTTAGAGGGCTAGAGGCGCGGCTCCGCACCTTGGACGGTAAATTAGCTACTGTAGCTGTAAGCAAGCCCCCTGTAGCCGGTGCGGACCGACCAGAGCTAGCTGTCCCCCGGCGGGGTCCGAGCAGCCGGGAGACTGGGTGACTGTCCGTGGAAAGTGTAAGCAGAAGCCCACGGTTCACCACCAACCGCTTACTAAAATGCAAAGAAGCAGCAATTTGATGAGTTTACCTGCTACTGTTTATGACTCCCTGTGTCCGTCAAACTAAATAAAAACCTCAGTGTTCACTCAATAGATCTACTGTGTCTGTGCTCCTCTATCCCTCTTTCCAGGTGAAGATATCTGAGCTGTCAGCAGAGAAGGAGGCTCTGAATGAGAAGCTGAAAGCAGAGGAGCAGCGGAGGAAGGAGATACTCTCTGACAAGAATCTGGTAGAGACTGTTACACCTGTAATAATAGTGTTCTGATTTTAGAGATAGTGTAGATTAATAGAGACAGTGCTGTTCTGAATCTGTTTCTCTGTTTATCACAACACCCTGCTGGCTTGTAGTAGTCACATTCTGAGCCTCATGAACTGACCCTGATTTCTAACCACTAGTGCACAGTATTATTGTTTTATTGTCTTTGCTTTCTCCACAGAGCGCATTAAAGTTTCATGTATCCTGCTCTAACTTGTGTGTTTGTGCAGAAGGACTCCCACACAGTGTACCTGGAGCAGGAGCTGGACAGTCTTAAGGTGGTGCTGGAGCTCAAGAACAACCAGCTGCACCAGAAGGAGAAGAAGCTCGTGGAGATGGACAAGCGGGTGGGCAATGAGTCTTTCTCTATCACATATTATCAAAGGGTTCCCACGCATCCTGGATAACCTGGACAAAGTTGACCAATTTTCCAGTTATTGAAAACCCATGGAAAGTGAGAGAAAAAGTGAAATGAGCTTGAAATTAGGGATGTCACGAGAACCGATACTTCGTACCAAATCGATGCCAAAATTCTGAAAACATACTTGTTTTTCTGCAGTACCGCGGGGGCTCGAGACTAACTGTGTCCCGACGACAAGCTAAAATCCGAAAGGAAATAAGACATTTTAATTTCGATTCTGCTCCTAAAGCGCACAAGCCCGGACGTGCGTCCTGGTCCGCAGGTCCTCTCGTCTGCTCCTACTCTCCCTAACAGCATCCACCTCTCTGTGTCGCTCCACCAAACACAGTACGCATAGACTTGACGTTTTGGGATTATTTATTCATTAAACTAAATTTGATGCCAATTGTCTATGTTCCCTGATAATACTACAGCGTAAACAGAAATCCGTGGGTTGAAATCAGCAATAAAGCTAGTTAACACTAGCTGTTAGCAGCCGGTATCAGAGGTGCTATTGACTTGTATTAAGGTGCGTTGGGGCTCCATTCATTAAAAAATTTGGGCAAAATTAAAGTACAACGTAACAAAGGAGTGTATGGGATTTATTTTTTAAATTTTTTTCTGTGGTACCAAATCAGTATCGAGAATCGCCGAATTTCACTGGTATTGGTATCAACTACTCAATTTCTGGTATTGTGATGTCCCTACTGGAAATTCTGGTGTGGTCCTGAAACATGATTTCAACATTCTGAACTACGAGGCTATCTCAGAGCTTCCCAAAACGGATAACAATACCATCCGAAATGACTCACTTATGTTCAGGATCATTTTAGCAGTACGTTTTTTTGCTTTGCTCTTGAAACGTAGTTCTGCACTGTTAAGGTAAAATGGACCATATCATGATATGAATGTTATGTAGCGGTGGCTCACAGTGGGTGTGATTAGTCTTGGTAAAGACTCCACTTAATATTACTAGGGAAAGTCTGGATTTGTCAGAAGGCAAAATTGTAGGCTACCATTTGTGTTCAGGCTATTCATTCTATGCATTCTATTTCATAGATGTTGTAGCCATAGACTGCATGTCTTTTAAAGTCTTCCACAGAGAGAAACATGGTGCGATCCCTGTCTACATACCAGCTAGATCATCACAGAAAATGTCCTGCACAGGTCCTGGAAAATGGTCTCTTGAAAAGAGTGAGGGCCCTGTATCATCTTGGAGTGTTGGTTGACCCACTGGGGTCCAAATGCTGTTTCAGAGGCTTTTTCATTCTCACAAGAGTCCTACATTCAGAAAAAAATCTCATTACTCTGAACTTTCCGTACAATGTTTTGGGGAGGGAAATGGTCAAAGGGAAGATGAGCACCAAAAAAGCAGTCCAGACATATTGACATTGTTGAGTAATGTAGCATTTTAGGAGCTTACATCAAACCAATGCTTTGTGTCACAGTTGGAGACTAATGTGAAACTGGAGGAGTGTCTGAATAAGGTCCAACAGGAGAACGAGGACTACAGGGCCAGGATGGATAAACACGCTGCTCTCTCCAAGTACGTGTGTGTGTGTGTGTGTGTGTGTGTGTGTGTGTGTGTGTGTGTGTGTGTGTGTGACTGTTCAGTCTATCTGGCTCTCAGTGACTATCCTTCTCTGCTTCATGACTCCATTAGACCTGTAACAGATGGGTTTTATCCTCTGAGCTAGTGACTACAAACAGGTTCAAAGTTTTTCTCACATTTGCCTTTCCTTTAACTCTTATTCTGTAAGACAGGTGATTGTGTTTCAGGCTCAACAAATGCTCATCCCAACATCAGCCACATCAAGGAGGTTTAAATTGCTTAAGAATAGTCTTAAATGAATAAAATATCTGAATCACAAGCATGTGTATCAGTATCCCTTGTTTTGTCATTAGTGTATCACCTGACCTGTGAAAGCATGAACATTTTTGATAGAGAGAGTATAACTTGTTGGATGGTTGACCTCTGTTAGTTCTTGTTTGAGAGTTTCTCCTTTGACAGAGCAAAGTTGACCAGTGTGAAGCAGTTACTAAAGATAATAAAATCCAAGTTCACCTCTTTTTATCTTCATGAACCTTGACTGTGATAGCCACAGTGTGTCTCCCTTCAGCCCACTGCAGCTCTCTGTTTCCCCCTGCAGGCAGCTTTCCAGTGAACAGGCCAAACTCCAGCAGACACTGCAGAAAGAGTCCAAGGTCAACAAGCGTCTGTCCATGGAGAACGAGGAGCTGCTGTGGAAGCTGCACAATGGTGACCTGCTGGCCAGTCCCCGCCGCCTCTCACCTACTTCGCCCTTCAGCTCACCACGGAACTCTGCCTCCTTCCCCACAACTGCACCCTTATCGCCCAGATAACCCCAACAACCCCTTCCTCTCCTCCCACCTCCTGCTTCTCCTCATAACCTCTACAAGCCTCGCAAAGTTGGAGCTGTTCCAAATACAGCAAAAGACCTCAGTCCCAGCAATGTTGATGAATATTAATGATAAACTCATACATTTGGAATACATTGCATAAAAGACACTTATTTTGAAAGTGAAAAGGCATTGCAGTGCACTTAAGTCTGAGAGTGGGACTGGCCTTTCTCTCTACCAAATGCCTGGTTCTCCAACAAACCTCTCTTCTTTTTCTGAAGAAAACAAAAATAAGAGGCACACCTCAGGGTCTGTACATGGCGCCTCAGTCTCGTTATAACTATCCTTACCTGTTTTTACTGATATGTTGTACAGTTTAAGTTCTGCTCATCTTATCTTTAATGCCGCTCTTTCTAAAGAGGTGGATGAGAAAAAACCTTGGCTTTGTGTCGTTTGTGGGAACAGACTCAAAGTTGTTTGGGTTTGGCAAATCCTAAAGTGATGGGTACTTCTTGGTGGATAAGCATTTGCCTTTTCCCAAAGCGCGAAGCTCAATCACTGATCTGCTTTGGACCTCTGGAAGAAATGGATAAACTTGATCCTTCTGTGGGCAAACAGGAACATATTCAGTTTGTTCATCTGAGGAACTGACCTGATGTGCTGACATGAACCTTTTGATCCAATGGATGTCTGTTCCTCTGCGTTAGCTCCTCACAACCTCTACCTTAAACTACTTTGTGGAATGTAATCACCCTTGGATGTTAGATCTGAGCAGACCAGTTCAGAGGCACTAAAGAATCATCGCAGAGCCAAATATACAGAAGAAGAGTGTTGAGCCCCCACCCTCCCCTTTACTTTCTCCTTTTAAACATCTCATTAACAAACAAAAACAAGGCAAAGCTGGTCAGTCAATATCTGTCTTTGCTTCAGGTCATATGTAAAATCACCAGAAAAACCCGCCAGTGAGACTCTTCATTAACTCACGATAACTGGCCTGTTTTACTGAATCAAAAAAAGTTTCACTTTGTTTTTGTCTGATGTTTGTCCTGAAAAATCTCGGATGTACCCAAATTGCCTCAGTTCACCATGTTGTTGTATTTTAGGCATGAAATAAATACAATATGACTTGAGATTAAAGCAACATTGTTTTATTAATAGTCAAACAGCAGCGAAGAGAAAATAATAGTGAGATGACACTGATTATACCAAGTGTGTAGTCTGTAATGGAGAAAAGTAAGAAATCAGGAAGCTGTTGAGCTCTAGTAAGGACACACATGTTGCCTCCACACCTATCGGCCATGAGGCGCGTCGATCACATTGCATGCTGCTATGCTGGGGTTGAGTTGTTCCGGTAACGGGGCGATGACCGGTGGCGGATGCTCGAGGTCTGCAGCTCGTACCATCATGACCACGGATTTGATTGAGTACCACCAACCATGCCATGTGTACCACACCACCCCGTCATCGGTCATTGCTTGGTACGGCCCTTTGTAGTAGTGACCGTTAAGGTTGCCTGAATCACACCTGCGATGTGGAAAGAGAAAAAAAAGTCCTCTAGTAACCACTCTATATATACACTTGTGTGTTTTTTGCCAATTTGAACTTTGCCGCCTTGTTTTTTCTCTATTCATTCCCTGTGGGACTGAAGTCTATTACCTGCTGAACCACCACCCTGACTTGCTGTGTCTGATACACCTGGCATCGTTTTCCGCGTCGCCATCATTCAGCTGGTCATAGGTGCTGAACTTGACCCCGCTTGACCCCAAGCTTGGACTGGTCCATTGCTGCCCAGAAGAGGGGGGGCTGCGGAAGTCAGCCAGGGCGTCCCCTGCATTCCCAGTGTACTCTCCCACATGTAACTGGTATTGGTCCTTTGAGTGAACAGTGGATTAAAAGCGAAGAGTTTTGGAAAAGCACTTTGGTATTTTTACATTTGACACTAGTATTTGATTCCTGCATCAATGAGGAACACACATTTAATTTAGAAATAGAAAACATATTTATCAAAAGTAAGGACTGCAAGAAATGTTGCGTATTTTATATTCACATCTATGATACTGTGGACCGATGAGCTGATGAGGTTTTGTTGTGAATAGAGCAGAATGATTATAAATGACATCGAAATAGGCTAATGAGGGTAGGAAAGATGGAGGAAAGAGAACAGGGGCAATATGGATAAATTGAGGGAAGAAGGGATGGATAGAGATAAGAAGAAGAGAAAAAAGCATTCCTGTGAATCACAATGAAGGAGCAGTAAAGGGTAGAAGGATGAAGGGGAAGAGATGCAGCACAGCTGGCAGGCCTGGAGCCAGACGTCCTTGCTGTTGTTTCCATAGAAAACACAAAGAACATACATAGTCTAAACAAGACCTCTACTGTTATGGGAAATGAAGAGAGGGCGACATTAAAGACAGTAGAAGACAGACAGACAGGGTTACAAGTTGTTTACAGTGAATTACAGACGGACATATGATGTATTGATTTAATCCAGTCTGGAGAATCTAAATCATTTTCAAAAAACATGTTAAATTCCACAAAAAAGAATGAGATAATATACTTTTTACAAATTTAAACTTGGTTCAAAATCTTGAATCCTGTTGAAGGAATCCACTTTTTGTTGCTTAAGACAACCCTCACCCATGAGACTGAGTGACCTTTTTCTTTTCTTTTACTTACTTATTGTTTTATTTTTGCAGTGTTTTACCTTTTCATCATCCACTTTGAAGTTCTTGTACTCTGCATAGCGCTGATTTCCCTCAAAGTCCTCCATGTCGATCCGCAGGTCGTAGTTTCCTAGAAGACACTGAGTTACACAGGCAGCGATCCTATACTGTCTAACAAATCAACCAAACACACACATACAGATACACACACCTCTGGAGGTGAGATCGTGTAGAGGTTTATTGCCCAGCCAGAATTCTCCATCAGGGGAGTAGAGGTCTCCAAATCCATGCTTGTACTCCACCCACGCTCTGCACACACAGGTCATTATACATTATTTTGCAATGTCATATATATTGACAAATGCAGAGTTGAACTCTTATTTTTGTTTGTGTAAAAATGACACACTCACACCTGTCAAAGCTCTCTTTGCCATCTCTCCTCCTCTGGAAGACAGTCCATCCTCCTCCGTTGTTCATGTCACAGTAGACGCTCAGTGAGGTGGGAGAGCCGTCTGGACGAATCACATACAGCCCACTGGCCACGTTACCGTCTGCAAACACCTCGGAGCAGTCTGAACACACGGTAAAATATTCAAAGTAGATAAGTAATTGGTTCAGATGCAAATAGAAGCAAACAGAAACAGTTCTTTGCTTTACGTCTTTGAAAGAATCTTAGCGGCTGGAAGCTTTTGACTAAGGTACCAAATGCTAATTGCTGATTGGATGCTCGATAAAAGTTGCTTTATTAATAAATGTATGACACTTGGAAGAAGAACTCCAGACCCAAAACAGTTGCCTGTTGACACATTCAACAGGCACAAAGCAAGATTAGCATTCATTTGGAGTGGGGTAGTGGTGGTGGTCTAGTAGTGAGGCTTCCAAATAGAACACTGGAAGGTTGTGAGTTCAATTACAGGACATTATATTACATGACATTACAGGTCATTTAGCAGATGCTCTTATCCAGAGCAACTTACATTGAACTAACTACAGTCTCAAGGAGCAACTCAGGCTTGCTCAGGAGCACAATGGTGGCAACCTGGTATTAAACCCATGACCTTCTGGTGTTATATTTGAAACCTCTATACCAGGCTGCCACCTAGCTGTCCCTGTAGTTAGTTCACTGTAAGTTGCTATGCTAAATGACATGTAATAGTAAAAAAGTTTGGAGTTGTGTTTCAGGCCACCAGATGAATGTAAGCTCAATAGTCACTCTCCTTTGAGCTCTGTTTGTATCTTTACTAACTCCTGAGAAAAATATGTGGCTCTTTAGCTGCTTTAGCTGCTTTAGCTGCTCCATTATGTTCACCAGCTAGTTCCAAATATTGTCTGTCTGTCATTTGATGCCGAGCAGGTGATGAACAGTGGCTTTATGTTTAAAACACACCGGAAAACCAAAACAATTTTCTAAAAGAGGCTAAAAGTCTCTGTAGAACCAGGGGAAACTGAAGACTTTGTCATTATTTTCTGATGGTTTGACACAACCCCTTTTACATTACAACTGGTTACACTGTTAATAAAAAAAATACTACATAGCATTGCGCTAAAGACTGGCTGGACATATGGTAAAGCAGTTAAGTAGCTAGTATGTAACTAACTTGGTGTGTAGGTAGCAAGGCAGCTAGGACAGCCAACACATAGGTTGAAACAATGTGGGAAGTTTTGAAGTGAAGGCAGATACAGTGTAAACAAATGCATGTATCTGTCATGGAAATCTCTCTCTACCGCTATAGAGGTTCTCAGGGCCCAGGTGTGAGTTGGGTATGAGTTCCAGCTGCTGGGCCTGGCTGTTGTGGAGCTCCTGGATGTAGCGATGCTGGTCATTGATCACGTTCTTCAGACCTTGGATCTGTTCATCCAGACGGACCACCTTCTCTTCACACGGCACAGGGGGCTGGAAAGAGCAGGAAAGACAAGATTAGTAACTGGTACATTAGGGGGACCCTGGACTTTACGGGTCGTAGAAAGCAAATAGTCAGAACCAGTCAACAAATTGGTACTTGATTCTAGATAAAAACTGCAAACATTATGCTAAGAATAATGTTGACAGTTTAAGTGATGAACAAAGAGGTGAGAACTTAAAAAATCTATAATCCTTGCAGTTTTCAAACAATCACAAACCAAACAGATAAAAAAAGGCACGGAGGTCAGGCTAAAAACAAGGCTCCTGACACTTTTTAAGGTTTATAGTCAAGTTTGCCCTCAAGACTGCACTGTTACAGAGGCATGATTTATATTTAATTTAATCAGGAACCGCACTCAAAGTTGCATCAGAGTAGAGCTACAAAATATGTTTTCATCTGTAATCATCTGGCTCGGGTGACACTGTATAAGCAGCCTAACTGTCAGGATCAGACATGAATGATCACCCTGAATCCAAAACCAGCATCACTGATGCTGAATGTCACGGAAACAAACACATGAAATGGTAGACACTGGAGATATACAGTCCTGCCGTGTCTGGTTTGTCTTCATCTATCGTTTTAATGTTGAAAAGATGACATTAAAAACATTAGCAGCATGTCTTCCCAGAACCAATCTTTTTGTTGCGCTGGATAATCTAGGCAATTCACTATGAGCAGGAACTATTTATGTAGCCAAACAAATAGTCTGTAAAAACTGTAAAAACTGTCCATAGTGAGGTCTGTGGATTATCCAGTGTAACAGTGACAGTTTCAGGAAATGACTGCGGTTTTGTAAATGACCACCACAAAAGAAATCCCAATCAACTATTTTATATTGAAGTAAGGCAGAAATCTCAGAGACAAACATGTCAAAAGCTGCACGTGTAAAAAACTAAACTATCTCCATGTAATACAGAATGATTAGAATAGTATAAAATAGTATTTTGTATGGTATAGTGAAAATGAGCTGGAGTTTCTTACCGCCAAAGAGGCAGCCACGTGAAGAAGAAAGGCCACTGATGTCCTCAGCATTCCCATAGTCATTGATCTGATGGTGACTGAAAGTGCCAAACTCTCTCATCTCACTTTGTCTATGCAGTCTCACAGACTCCCTCTCTTCTCTCCTCTGTCCTGTTCAGCTGTTTAATGTTGCTCTCTCCTCTTTCTCACATGGGCACTTTGTAAAATTGCCTCCATCTAGTGGTTGGAGTAAATAGGCACTGTCTCCTGCTAATACCTACTGCCTCATACTGAAGCTACAAACTGCCACAGGGTCTACAGTCATTTCACTTGGCTGTAGTTTCACTTATCAAATGTTAGGGTAGTGACAGAATGTTGTAATTATAGTGTCATAATTTGAGATTACAATTTTCACTGTCTGTAATCCCATGCAACACAAACGGCTCTATTAACAATATAGTAATAATTATCTGTTTGTACAATATAAAGTTGTCATAGTCATTCATGATTAAATCAATACATACATGAATTGATCCTAAAATAAATAAACATGCTAAATTAAATACATAAATAAATAATTCAATGCGTAAATACATTAACAATTAAATACATGTTGGTAAGCGCAATAATAAATGTACGAATAAACTTGGATTTATTTTTGTACATCTACATTTCTTAATTTCTGTATTTGTGTGTCTGTATGTTGGTGGTAGGTGGTACTACACTCACTTTAAGGCAGAATTGGAGCTGAATTAATCATGTGACTAATCCTGCTTCAATTAGATTAGTACCACCTACCTCACTAACATACAGATAAACAGTACAGAAATAAATGAAGAAATGTAGATTTGTAGATTTATTTATAGTTATTATTGCCTGCTTGTTTACTAACATTTACTTAGGAGGACTAAAAATGACCTATTCAGCAACAAATGCATACCTAAATACATAAATAAAAGCCTTTAATAAATACATGAGTAAATAAAAATGTTTTAATTAATAAATTGAACAAATAAATACAAGCTGTAGTAAATACATAAACATACTTAAATTGTGTAAGTATGCATTTCAATCAACCAATCAATCATTTTAGTGAAGTTAACCATGATTTGAAACAAACTACTCGGATGGATACAATAGCTAGCTGCATTATAATGTAAAGGCAAAATTAGAGCATTTGTCTTTCAAGAGATGACGCAGCTAGTATTCAACTCTACTAGATTTTTTTGATCGTGAAACTGGGAAAAAGCCGACTCCGGTGGGACTCGAACCCACAACCTTTGAATCACTTCACGAGTGCTCGTCTAGAAGTCCAATGCGCTATCCATTGCGCCACGGAGCCACCTGTTGACTGGTACTGTGCAACGAGTATTAAACTGTTTGTTGAACATACGAAATCGATCGAGGACGTCAGCCTTGTAAAGGGTGATGTCCTCTTTCTGTTTCTGTCCTTAAATATAAATATAAATAGTCATAATATGTGTCATAATATAACTTTTTATTGTAGAGGTTCGCCTAACACTCTAGTTTTGACTTGATCTCTAATTGGAATGGCTACAGATTAATCTTGAATTTAAATACGTATTTGTGGCATCTGAACACTTCATGAACACGTCATAAACTTGTTTTCCTCAAATCCATTTCTCTTCTTGTGCATTAATTATTTATTATTAATTATTTTGTATTTGAGCTTCTGCAGCCCTACATTTTCAGAGTTTCAAATTTGTACCTATTTTATTATTACAGGGTATGTATGACCTAATTAGCAATAATTTGCAAGTTTGGGAGGAATTTAGAGAGAATAAATTTTGTTGTTATTATTTAACTACTGGAAGAGATATTTATTTGGAAATTGAAGGAAATTGTTCATAATTGGAAAATGTTCATGCAATTTGAACTCTTATCTACTCACTTACTTTCAGTTAGGAACTCCATTTACATTTTTAAAATGTTCCACATTTTTTTCCATTTTGGGTGTATTCCATTCCATTCAAATTATTTTAAATACTCAACCTTCTAAGTAGAAATGTCCTTCAAAGAGTTTTACCTTGGTGTGCATTGGACACTGTTCAGAGCTAGAGTGTATATCATCACAGCTATCATCAGTGGGTCTCTCACGGTGATACATTCAACCGATACCTGCTACGGATTTTGACTGGTAAGGAGGACTGTTGGGGATTTGCTTCAATTCAATCTCTGTAAGAATAAGTGTCTCACCCAGGAGTCAGTGAGCAGTCAACATCAACATGGAAACCTTTAATTGCTGCTAGACAGACACAGCTGATGGACAGTAGCTAATTATTGCAGTGAGACACACACAGACAAATAAATATACAGAAACACTGGATACTTTCAAGCTTTCTACTTAGTTATACTGTCACCTAGAAACTCCATTCAAACCGTACAATGTTCCACACCTTTCATATATTCAAAAAATTAAAATTCGGCTACACTACGGCAGGGTAGGGCAGGGCAGGGCAGGGCAGGGCAGGGCAGGGCAGGGCAGGGCAGGGCAGGGCAGGGCAGGGCAGGGCAGGGCAGGGCAGGGCAGGGCAGGGCACGGCAGGGCAGGGTAGGGTACGGCAGGGCAGGGCAGGGTACGGCAGGGCAGGGCACGTCAGGGCAGGGCAGGGTACGGCAGGGCAGGGCAGGGTACGACAGGGCAGGGTACGGCAGGGCAGGGCTCCTCCAACAACGCAACATACAGTATACTTAAGACATAAAATTATATAAAGTAATAAAATAGAGCAAGAGACATAATGCTGCAAGTAAAATGCAGGAATAAGCAGAATATATACATATAAAATAGATAGAGATTAAAGATAAAACAGACTGTAAACTTTTAAATACTGTACAGTGGAATTAAATACAGTATACTATAATAATATATACATGTGTGGATATAAGGAATGAACAGATGTACTCGAAACATATGTAAGTAGTGACACTTCGCAGAGCTCAGGAGGTCTTAATTGCCTGTGGGGTAAAACTGTCCTGAGTCTGGTGGTCTTGGCCCAGATATTTAATACACAAAGTGGAACGTTCAAGTGATCCAGGCTATGGTCTAGTATTGTGTACTTGGCTTGATATAGATTGGAATACAATTCTTTGAATGCATGGTTAATTAACTTGAGATCATGGATCATAAGGGAGACGGTAAAGGGAAAAGGCAGTCTCTTCATCTATATTGCCTTATGTTGCATCTCCATTGTTTTAAGTTAGTAAATTATTTTTCTTTTGAATAGCTTTCCTGCACTTGGCTGATGCATGACTGATTATCCAACCTCTGCAGGTGGCCTCAAAAGCTTCCCATACAATTTGAATGGAGGAAACAGAGTCTACATTTATAGTTATACAATCTTGCATTTTCTTTTCAATAAGGAAGATAACTGTGTCATCTTTTAACAGAGAATTATTGAATCGCCATTGTTTAGATCTGTCCTCGTTAGCGATAAGGCAAAAAGTAATTGACTGCGGGGGCATGATCTGATAGAACGATACTATGTATTTCAGAAGCAATCACATTCAGTGTACTGTGCTAAGAGGCTACTTTATCTGCTTTATCTTTATAAGCTAAGTTGTTGTAGTGTAGTCTATGAAGTAGAAATTGCAATTGAATTTTGTTTCATTATTTTATCAGTGCTTATTAGCACACATTATAACAACCAGTTCTGAACTGATGACTGGTAGATGCGATATCCTAAGCAATCCTGAGCAAGGCATTTAACCCCTAAAATTCTAGTACACATAATCCAGCATGATATGATATTGATTACTTGGAGTCCTCCATGGCATCATCCTGAGGATGTTTTCATTTAAGTCCAACTTCCACTGGCTCCTCAGCCAGTTTAAACATTTGGCTGTCAAGTAGAACATTCCAGCAATGAGGAGAATCTTGACGAAACTGACGCCACCACCTTCATTCCCTTTCTTGACTTCATCAAAATCTAGAGACAGAAATACACAAAGGATCAAGCAGCGTTATTTCCTGAATTAAAGAAGATGGACTATCTTTAACACAGCAGTTCTAATTTCAATTCTTTAAGTCACTAAAATCACATGAATTATGGTTTGTTCAACGACATACCGTTAATGTTAAAGGTTCTCCCAAATTACCCAAACATATAGATAAAGTATGCATACATTTGTTTTTTTATTTACATTTGGACTATTTCTTCAGCATAAAGAAGTTCCTGCGTGTTCTGTGCATTATCCACAGTAAATGGGGCTTTTTTACTAGAAAGACATGTAGTTGAGTTATTTAAATTTCATTATTCAACACTGTGGGTAACACAAATAACATTGCTGTAAAGTCTAGAAAAAGCATTGTTGATGGCTGCTTGTAAACACACAGCATTCAAAGTTGGCCCCTCCTCCCTGAATGAACAGAGGAAGCCAGAAGAAAAAAGAAATAAATCAGAGAATTAAATGTTATTTTCTGATTAGTTGTTTCTGTGGATTATCCACAAACAGAGTTTTCTTTAATGTTCACCGGGATTCAAAATTTCATTTAATTGAGGCTCACGTGTAAATAATGCCTTTACCTTTATCAGGCTTCTCCCACCGGGGCAGCCAATAACTTTGCCTCAAAGCTCTTGGTCTCTTGTTGGCTTTCCGCTTCCCGTATTTAAGTTGCACTTCACTGTTGCAAGCCATAAGACGGCTGTTTTGTGAGGTGACGTTGACGATGTATTGCACTTGCTGGTCATAGCTGAATGGCTCTACGTTGACATCTAGTTGCTGGTTGAAGCTATCACGCATTGTTCTTGCTGTAGATCCACTGTATGTAGATCCACTGTATGTAGATCCACTATATGTAATGTTGAACATTTGCTGGGCTGAAGGTTGTGGGTAGTGAATCTCTTCCATATTATTAGCCTGAACCACCTGTATATCTCCAAAGTAGCCTGTCTGGGTGAGAAAGGTGGTGAGATCTAGCTGGGGGTTCTGCAGGATTTTAATCAGTTCAGGGTGGATTTCAAAAGTCCTGTCAGTACTGAACCTCCCAAAGGCAGCTCCATCATGCTCAGTGACATACACTGTCTCCACCACCCTGCTTCTCACCTGGTAGCTGACGATAATGCGGTCTATATTGTTATTACCAAAGTTACCATCCAAACCATAATTTTCCCTCACATATGTGGGGAGGTTTGCAGAAGCTGGATAGGTTTCTGTGTTCAGGTTGCCAACTTCAAAGTACACAACCTAGAGAGAGACAGAGATGGAGGGAAAGAGAGAGAGATTTACAGCTGTATTTGAATGAGATGGCTGGTAGAGAATAAAGGTAGGCTAGTGGACTGTTGCACAGAATATGGATGAATAGATAAGCATTTAGGTTAAAAACAGACAGACAGACCTACTAACACCTGGAAAAGTACTCAAAACCTCTTCTGTGGTAGTTCCCGCTACAGTAGGTGTCTCTAGGATCACATTTTGCCATGATGACACACACACACAGACTAACAAGGTAAAAACAATACCAGCCATAGGCTGCCACGGCTGGTGAAAAGATTGGTCATAATCGAAGTAGCAGAGGTTTCTTGTCTTTAACCCCAGTTCTCCCACACTACACCTCTCCTCCGCTGACTTCACTGGTTACAGACTGAAAACCCACCTGCCCCTCGGCCAATAATAATAAAAATAAATATTTAAAAACATAATAATAATTCTTATTTCTGTATGGAGCAATTGGTTTGGCTTATTTTAACCTATTGTTCTACACTTGTATGATTTCACCTATTTGAAGCTGATGTACTTGCAAGATTCTCGCTGTTTAGAGTCGTATCCTCATGATTGTTTGCACTTATTGTGAGTCGTTTTGGACAAAAGCGTCTGCTAAAGTTAATGTAAGGTTTACATACCCTGAATTATTTATTCACTAAAGGTCAGGCTCCAAAAACTCTTGATGAATACTCCCCATGATAAAACTTTATAGCACCCTATCCTGAGACTCCTGACTGCAAGGCTTGACCTTCTCCAGAGGCACAGAAGACATTATACGCCTGTTTTCACAGGAATTCCAAGTAAAGTGCCTCTATCATGAAAGAAAACAAACAAATCATGTCACATACCTGTCTCTTACTCTTGCGCCTTCTGGGCCTGTTCAGCACAGGCAGAAGTTCCTCAATATTGCCAAACAGGTGGAAGCCGTAGAAACCTCTCTCTGCTTGACAATCTGACACCAGCTGTAGCAACATAATCTTGTCATTTTACATACTTATAGTCTACACTTTCATTTAATTGGAAATGATCAATATTACTGCAGTGACATTACCCATAGTTTGTCTTGAAATATATGTGTGACCTAATACTGTATGGGGCACAGCTGAATATAGGCTACATATAATCTCAATAAATATTATGGGGTTTCTGAAGTGGTTACCCAATGTCTGTGCTGTAACTTTTTTTCTAAAAACAGTGTAATGATTTATTAATAATAAGACAAAAATAGGAAAGAATCAACATACTACAAGCATAAACATTGCATACAATTGAACATGTTATCTAATCTAATCTTACCTTCATGATGACCACAGAGTTCATGAGTTCACAGGTCACACAGTGGTTGGCAAACCAAAACAGGAGCTGAAGTCCATGGCGTGGAAAAGGACAGCCAAACCCTGAGTTCATCAGGTGCTCCAGAGTGCGGAGCTGCCAGTGAACCATAATGGCACTAAAGCTGACACACACACATGCGCATACACACACACACACAAACACACACACACATACACACGTGGGCATGCACACACAAGCACGCACACACACACACACACACACACACACACACACACACACACACTATTATGGCAAGTTATCTGCAAGATGGTAAGAGAGATTAGGTGGAGGACATTGTAATTTCCACTCCTCTAAAAAATTAAAGCTTTGCGATCAAAGTATTTTCTTACGAAAATGATTTTAGTTTAGCTAATGAATAGGCTAAATCAATATGTACAACAACTGAGGATTTAAATGACAGAATAAAGAATAAAATTATGGGGTCCAGTTTTGTTTACCGTTCCTGCTGCTGTCTGTTACTGGTAAGTTATTTCATAGCTCCTCTTCCTGTATTTACATGAAGAAAACAGTCAGCTCCGTCTGTGCCCAAATGCGTGCTCGTTCACGTCGTCCCGCAATGCACGTTCAAGTGGACGTCCCTGCTGCCTGCGTCATTTGCGCGCCGCCTCGTTCCCTTCCGATGCACTTCTTTTCCCGAAAGCCTGAAGATAGATGTTTCGATTTCAGGTGAATATTGTACCCCAAGACCCAAGTGACCTTTTCCTGATGATAATGTCATATGTTTCACAGAGATTTGGTAGTAATTACAGCCAGTGTCCAATTTATATGGTGAATGTTGCCTATTGTTTATGCGACTGCCAAATCCAATGCGGTTGGCGGCCTGTGAAGCAGCCCGCTTGCCTGGTGACATGAGCCAGAGGGGAGGTGAGCACTCCCTCCCAACGGTGACAATATTGTTTCATTAAATAATCTCAGTTATGAAAGGCCAACGTTTGATAGTTCTAAGCTGTGTCTTAATAGTAACATATTAGTTAGTTTAAGAGCAGCAGTTTTACATCGACATGCGTCTTGCGTGATATAACGTCAGCATTAGCATTGTGGCTAATTGCTTCTCTTGCTACCTACAGGGTGTCGGAGAAGAAGTGTCGAGTTATATTTCTTCATATTGTTTAAACTTGGTAGTTCAAATGGGAGATACTAAATGGTATACTTAAAGTGATCTAAATGTTCATGTCTATGCTGTGATGGTCTTCCCAGTTAGAAACCACGCTCGGTCACTGCTATGTATGTAAACGTATGCCGTTACTAGTGTAGCTGGACTAGTTTTAAGGCAAACTGGATTCTCTCTCAACTCAGTTTTCACTTTCTACAATTAATTGATCACAGTTGACCTCTGTAGTGCATCAGCGCCATGCTAATTGACGTGTTTTCATGCTAAGCCAAGTAGATATTTTTGCCACCTCGCGTTAATTATTACGCTTAGTTAAATTATTCTCCTAGACTCATAACCACCAGTTGGGACTAACACTAAATTGCCACACTTATTACTATGATGTATGTGGCAGCAGCACATTGATGGTTCATTTTGCAATTGAAGCCAAAATGTCCATACACTCTATATATATATATATATATATATATATATATATATATAGTGTAATGGTGCACTGGGAGCCATGTTCATTTACATTTATGTCCTTTTTATATTTTAATAAACACAGAGGCAAGCTGACAACTATGATAAATAGCTAATACACAGTATTTATCACCTATGTGGTAATGCAGTAAACCACCATTTTCTTCATAAACTGACCCTCTTTAAACCTACAGGTTTGCTCAAGTGGCATCATGTCTTTGGTTCAACTGATGACTTGCACTGTTTAGAACAACTAACTTGACCTTAATATATTCTATTGTAATTCATTGCCATGAATGCTGTTCAGAGTAATCACAGTGTCAAGTGTTCTGTACAGAGCATCTCTCCCTCTCCTCTGTCAGTAGGTGTGGGGCAGGAGGACGCTGAAGGTTAATACATTCTTGTAAATAGATACTGATTTCATAAATAGTTGACTCTCTATAATAGGCCTACATTAACAGTATAGAATATTTTCTCTAATATGTATGAACATACAATTGAATTTTCCATTATAGAGAAGTTGCATAAATGTTTGTATGCCATCAATTTATAGTTTTTAGAAAGACGTTGGAATCGGCAGGTCAGACTTAAAAAAAGATCAATATGCCAAATAAGCAGTCTCACACAAACACACAAGCATGTTGGAGCTCAGCTCTACATGTGATTAGAAAACAGCAGAGGAGCAGTATCGCTTGTTACTTGGGGTGAAGAAAGGCGCTTCTGGTGGTGGTCTAGTGGTCAGGCTTTCAAATAGATCACCAGAAGGTTGTGAGTTCAACACCAGGCTGCCACCATTGAGCTCCTGAGCAAGACACTTAACCCTCCAGAGGACTGTCCCTGTAGTAAGGATAGTAGTCTGGATAAGAGCGTCTGATAAATGACCTGTAACAGCCAGACTGCCACTCGTGCGACAATTGACATTGCGTTGCTTCCGCTACCAGTGTTAACCTGTCGTAAGTTGTTGCAATTAAAGAATGTATGTTACTATATTATTTAAGTGACAAAGAATTGAAAATATATTATTGTTTATCAAACTGGTAGAGGTAGATGCGCGACCACCCAGAACAATGATTGTATAAGCTTAAAAATTTAATTTACTGTGATTTATTTAACAAAATGACTTCTGTTTTTTGTGAGGCTTAACCACTATTTTGTGTGCTACCTCCTGTTCTATTTTATATACTGTACATGTGCATTGACGCATGTATAATACACATGTATAATCCCCACTCCTCGTTCTGCCTCCTCCAAACCTTCCTTTAACTCTGTTCGTTGTCCCTTCATCCGCCTTCCCTGCTGTCTTTGTAGTCCCTGGATGAAGACTGTACGTTGGAGGAGGAAGATGAGGGACCAATAGAAGAGGAAGATGCGATTGATCAGTTCAATGACGACACCTTCGGCGCTGGGGCCATCGGTGAGTCATACGTACAATATATTTGAAGTTTTTACATTAAATCACTTTAATTCAGGGCGTGGACAATTAATGCTCCAACGCTCATTTATTTACGCAATTTTAATGGAGTTCATTGTAAAGACGGTGGTCCAACAGAGCTCACACTTAATCACATTGCTAATTAAAAAAGCAGACCAGATTGCCATGAAGCTATACAACATGTAGTGTTTTGATTACCTATGGGTTTGTTGTTGGATTTATTTTTTCTCGGTTACAAAAAAAGTGGCACTGTTGGTCCTTCAACCACAAGCATAACTTGCATCTGAATGCAACATGTTCACACTGGTTCTTTGTGGTTGTCATACGGTATTTTTTATTTTTTTTAGATACCAAAAAACTGATTGCAGTAAAGTCAGTGAGTGGATGTATGGGAAGTCGCATGTGCTGGTGGGAATATTGATAAAGGTATCAATTAAAGCTCATGGAGAGGGTATTCCTGAGAGTACTAAGGTGGCAATTTAGTGCTCCTAGTCTGCCCAAGGTCTTTCCAGGTCTCCTAATCGGGCTCCCCCTCACCATTACCTCCTTGAATTTGTTAGTTTATGGCTAGAAAAGAGCACAAGACTTGAGCTTCCAGGATCATGACCTAACAGAGGCAAACAAGCAGACAAGGCACAACCTAACAGGGTGGAGGGCAATCACAATGGTGATGATGGATTGTGTCTGTGGATGCTCTTTATTGTTGTCGGTCACCTTCATTAAACACTACATGACCACCATGATTGTGAAATCCCCTTTTAAAACAATTTGAAATATTATAGGCAAAGAAAACACAAATCGGGCTCTAGATATATGTAAGATTGCACAACGGATGATTTGCCATAGAACAATCAATCACTCAGTCTGTTTCCTCTTCTCCTCCAGATGACGACTGGCAGGAGGAACACAAACGCCTCGCTGGGCTTGATGAGAGGGCCGGGCTAGGAGCGGGGCTGGGGTTAGGAGGGGGGATGGGAGGAGAATCAGATTTAGGAGGATCCGTGAACTCATCCTCCACCCATCTCCATTCCTCTACGGGCCATCTCCCCCTTCCGTCTTCCCTCAAATTCTCCTCGTCTTCCTCTGGACTGCCTCCACCAGGTCAGTGATGTCATTATAGGAACACTGCCAGCATTGAGACTGACTCAACTCAGGAATCCTGTTCCTTTCTCTGCGAGATAGACTAATCTGTAGTCTTTTTTACTTATCTGGTGATTTTCAGGTTTTGGGATTGTCTAAATATCTTCATTGACTTTTTAAGAGTTTAAAATTGGGGTTGGCAACAAGCCAAGTTGTTTGGATAACTGAACAGAATTGCTAGTCATATATATTTCTTGACTGGTTGTTTTAAGATATAATTTGTAGAGCAATGATATATACCTGGGGGGGAAAAATGCACCTGGTTGGAAAATACATAGTAAAACAGTTTTTTCAGATGTCGAGGATCGAGGAAGGGAAGGTGGCTTGGCAGAGTCCCTGGCCAGACTCATCCTTGAGGCTGACCCGGCCATTGCTGGGGTCGGAGCAGCCGAGAGACCTGGTTTATCCCCCAGCTCTTCAGGATCTAGGCTGTCCCCTATGCAGGGCCTGGACCGTCCCAGAGTCCTGCCACAGCCATCATGCATTCCACATCTCACTCAACCACACCAGCATCCCCATCACCCCCAGCACCAGCTGCCTCCTGGGCCCTCCTCCTCAGGTCAGAATGAATTCCCTTTTTTTTTTTTTTTTCTCTCTCCAGCAAAGGGTCGCAGGTCATATTTGAACATGGGTCACTGCGGTAAGGACTTAGCCTTAGTACATGGGTCGCCTGCTCTATCATTTTGGGTTTTGATGATGTACTTATTTATTCATGTTTTTCAACCTGGGGGTGGTTGGTGTTGTATTGCTATACATTTATAGTTATTTTATAAAAATGTACCTTCAGACACAACAACCTCAGCTACTTTGTGACAATGTGGTTTACCCTGCTGTATATATATTTTTTTAATTAAAATCTACTGTACTCTACTACTCCAGGCCTTCCTCCTGGCCCCCCTTCCTCGTCCATGCTCAGCTACCAACAGCAGCAGCACTTGCTGCGCAGAGGGACTGCTCCTATGGCCCAGGTTTGGGTTTTAAAAAATGTTTGGGAATTAAGATTATTATAATTTTGTGGATTTGAGTTCATGCTGTCAAATAAAATAATATTTTGTATAACTTGCTGGCCGCAGTAACGTTTATTTAAGCTTTGTTGGTGTAAAATCTTTTTGTTTCCGGACCCTTCAATAAAATTTCTCTCATTATCTCTAGATGAACTCCCACAGTATCTGGGAGAACAGTATGGGTTTTGGGCCAGTCAGTGTGACCCCCGGACTGGTTACACACATGGAGGTGAGGGACACTCATTTAAAACACTGGGCATCCATGTCTAGTTGACTGGCTTATCCTATGCTTGCATGTGTGTTCATGACAACATGCAGAGCCATGCCTGGGGAATGGTTTATGAAAATGGATAGGCTATAAATAAAAACGCAGATTAAGAAATGACACTAATAGGACATTTGCCAATAGATTTGTTATTTACCTTTTTTACTTTGGGTTTTACACATCACTAAACAGTAAGGTTGAAAATGCTATGTGACTCTGCATTGCTAAATTAATGCATGATCACCATGCACCATCTAAATCAATGTACCTGTAATATTGTAATGAATGTATGATGGGGATGTAAATAACCCAAAAAATGTATTCCTTCAACTCAGTTTTCAAACTTTACCACAGTTCATGCAATTTAACAAAAAAAAGCCACTGTAGTCGTATCTGGTCTCAACGGTTACAAAAAACTGTTAAAATCCAGTTGATATTCATTTGTATGAAGTAATTTATGGCCCAAATGCAAATAAGAAACAAAATCTCTTTTTTAAATATTAATCAAACTTTTCTCTTCCACTGTCTGAAAAACAAGGTGTACTACTGACTGTATATATTGTATACAGTAGGCTCAGTGTGAAAAGGGCTTAACCAACCTGTGTTTACTAATATTTTATTCCCTATCTTCTTCTTCAGGATAGTCCACTAATGTCTATAATCAAGGAGGTGGGCCTTCCTAAACGACCTCCTCAGGGTAGGAATGATGAAGCACGGGATTTGTCAGAGAGGGTCCCACCTCCACGCTCTTCTTCCCCTGTGATTGGCTCTCCCCCAGTGAGGGCACTGCCTATTGGGACCCCGCCCAAACAGCCAATGAGCCATGCCCTGAATCATCAGGTGAATAACAGACAACCTAGAACCTCTATCTCCTTCTGCAGTGTTGTTGTGAAAAAGGGGGAATGATGATGAGGAAAAATATCAGTAAGGATACTGATATTTTTCCTCATCATCACCATTCCCCCCTTTTCACAATTTCTAAGGATCGAATGAACATTAAATCTCATGTCTCAAAGAAGCCCCCATTGTTGCTGTATATCAATCTGGAATGAATGCTATTTGTCTTTGTAGGAGCCAAATGTTTTCATGTACATTCAATAGAGCGCCTACCTCCAGTGTTTCTTTTATACTACCACTGGAGATCCTAAGTCTGTCTGTCTGTCTGTCTGTCTGTCTGTCTGTCTGTCTGTCTGTCTGTCTGTCTGTCTGTCTGTCTGTCTGTCTGTCTGTCTGTCTGTCTGTCTGTCTGTCTGTCTCTCTGTCTGTCTCTCTGTCTGTCTCTCTGTCTGTCTCTCTGTCTGTCTCTCTGTCTGTCTCTCTGTCTGTCT
>CALSCE010003134.1:571774-594530 GCA_943593645.1 Bovichtus variegatus
TCTGTCTGTCTCTCTGTCTGTCTCTCTGTCTGTCTCTCTGTCTGTCTGTGTTAGATCCACCATCCCACGGCGGTTCATGTGAGAGCCCCGATCCAGCACAGATTCCCTCCTCCTTTCCCAGAGCGTGTGTCTCCCAACACCCTCCTCAATATAGCTGTGAGTTTCTCCTCTTCTCCATCCTCCCCATAGCTTTTCCAGGCTAGTATGCACATTATATCAAAGAACGCTTAATGGCACAAAACAAGTCAACAAATGAGTGTTTCTGTGATTTTTATGCATGACCATTGAGTCTACCAACCGATTTTATTAGTTATGGGTTGTATTTAATGGGATGTCCTGATTTGCTGTCTGTTTTGCAGTCCTACAATAAAAGGCAGTCAGTAAAATGTTATATTTTTTTAATATGAACTACTTTTCTCAGATCATGGTCAAAGCTTTTAATGGCGTTCATGTTATGTTGGCATATGAATTATTATTATTTTTTTAATTAAATATTAGCTTTTTTACTGCCGGGTTATTTGCCAAACTATAGACCATCAACTTCCTGGATTCTCCACTGGTTACACGGCAATAGGTCCCAGCCGAGAACTACTTCAATACATTCGATAGCCACCCCGTTAAATGGCAAATTCTAATTTTTTACTCTCCGTTTTTAAAGCGTAAAACAAATGAGGTATAACGTGTTGGATTAGTGAGCTTTAGAGTTTTAGGATTTAAAAAAATCTTCGTACAGAAACTGGTTAGAATTTTTTTTTTTTCCCCTTTCCAGCCTTTATGCTAAGCTAAGTTAGCTGGCTGCTGTAGTAGCTTCATATTTACTGAACTGACATCAGAGTGGTATTGATCATCTAATTATCTGCAAGGGAGCAAATTACGGCATTTCCCACAGTGTTGAACTTTTCCTTTTTTAAATGAGGTATAAAGAAGAGAGACAAACTAACCTTAATTTTCAGCATTCAGGGATATGAAGTTTCTATGTGCTCTTTTTGTTCAGAACTCCCCACTTTGCCGCGGTCCGTTCCCTCCCGGAGTTGGTCCGGTCCTGTCTCAGATTCAACGGGCTCAGCTGCTCAACTCTCAGGTTGGCACCATATACACGGTCTTTTTAGATCACTGTTTCTTAGATGTGCATTGATTGATGGATGGACAGAGACCATAACCATAAAATACACACAAAATAATAATATTATTATTAAATATGTACAGTGAAATGATATTACAACACTGGTAATAGGTAGGCCAATACCTTGAGAATAAGATAACTGTAATGATTTCTCCTGAGAAGCTAAAATATTAGAAGAAGAAAAAAATCGACTTTGAGACAATGCACTAAACAGTTGGCGCACCTGAGAAAGACCATGACGATGGAGTAGGATGTTGTTTTTTGACTTCAATACGAGCGACATTTGATAAATGCGAATGTTTTCTGTCCTAGCTGTACTGTCTTTTTTTTTTTTTCAGAAATACTGAATAAGATAATGATGATGAGATGTATTAAGTACAAATTAGCTAGTAAACTGTCTTTTTCAGACTTACGACATTATGTAAACCTGACAACCAAAATATGGACGCAGAAGTTTGCGGGGCAAGAACTTCTTCTCAGAGCAGAAATACGGACACAGCAGCTCCAATTCTTCAATAGTTCACTCCTAAATCACATGAATTATTATCTCACACTGGGTAATTGTCCTTCTCTCTCTCCAGGTGGCTGGTTTTCCTCGCGGTGGTCCAGCGGCTCCTTTGTTACCAGGTAGTGGTGGTTTCAGGCCGTTCTTCGGGGGCCCTCCTCCTCCACTTGGTCACAGAATGGGCCCACCGCCCCCTCATTGCCCCCCCAACCACACGCCACCCATCCGGCACAACACCACCCACCTCCACCCACAGCATCGGCGCATGCTCACCCAACGCATGCAGAACCGGGGAGGGTAAGTGAGTCGTTATGATTTTGTACATATGAACAATAGAAGAGCTGCAAGGTTACAAAGCACTGAGGCCCTGTATCACTAACAAACAAGCAACATTATCCTAAACACTTCCTTGAGCAGGTACTCTGATTACACTTTTGCTTTTCAGTAGCATTCCATCCACTAGGTAGACATTGTCATCTTTGTGTCTTTACCTCCCTGTAGGGACCGTGGCAGGACTGCAGGGGACCGGCGCAGCAGGGACCCCTATGGTAACCTTATGAGTCAGAAAGAGAAGGAATGGGTAACCAAGATCCAGATGATGCAGCTGCAAAGTACTGACCCTTACCTGGATGACTACTACTATCAGGTTGGTTTTTATTAACAGTTGTTACCCTGTTAGCTGTCTTCATGTAGGGGGTGGAAAAACCCTTTTTTAAGTGTGTGTGTCTGTGTGTTAGAACTACTATGAAAAGATGGAGAAGCGTCAGGAAAGAGAGAGAGACAGCAGCAAGAAGGAGCACACCACTAAATTGATCACTCCACAGGTTGCCAAGGTCGAACATACCTACAGACCAGGTAAGTGACCACAATGTTATCTGCACTCTCTACACATGATACTGGAGACTTTTTAGGGAATGTTGACATGTGTTTGTCAACAGTTCAGTTTGCAGGCTCTCTGGGTAAGCTGACGGTCTCCAGCGTCAACAACCCTCGCAAGATGATTGATGCTGTGGTGACAACCCGCACAGATGACGAGGTCTGTTTGCCTATTTCATTGTTTCTTTTTTAGTCTACACAATTTTCTCTTCAGTAAGAAGATGTTTCTACAGCATAACTGAAGATGCAGTTTACTATAAGACAACGTAAAGGGGTTCAATTGAACAGTAGAAGTATGAGGTATTTTGTAGGAGAGATTCAGTGTTTACTACTGAATACTCCCTGAAGCTGCTTCACAGTGACCGCCACAGACTCTTCTCATTCGCTGTGAGGCATATTACAGGCACCATTATCTAAAATAAGTGCTGACAGTTTGAAAATAGTCCAGTAGCATGTAGTGCCATAACGTTTCTATTTTACTCTTTCTTGAATATTTCTTGTTTTCTTAATTCTGTACCTTTTTTCTTAATCAGTGCTACTTAAAGTATTTTTTTCTGTTCCATTTTGAATTCTTATTGGTTAGTTTGCCTGTCTGTCTGCCTCCAGGAGAAAAGAGAGAAGCAGGTTTGGAATAAGAGGCGACAGATCCTCTACACGGTGGAGAAGGTAAGGCGAGGACTGCTGTACATGTCGAGCACGTGTTTAAACTGCAGGAAACGCTCGCGGATCCTTAATACGTCTGTGTGGCGCTTTTCTCTGTCCCTTCATCTACCTCTGTCCTCCAGATGTACAGTTTACTGCTGGAGGTTCAAGACTTTGAAAAACGTTTTGTCCAGGCGCCAGAGGAGGACAGGGAGGTTCTTCTGGAGCAGCATAAAAGCAACACTGTGCAACTGTGCAACTCTCTGCGAGAGAAGGAGTGGGAAGACAGGTAGGAGGGGTATAGATTAAATGGATTAAAGGTTATCCCTGAACTACCAAAGCTGCACCCCGCAATCCTTGTACTTATCAGTCAGTACAACTTGCAACTGTGTACAAAACCACATGTAAGACAGTAGTAGACTATGGAATAATGATGAGACATGCCCATCTACACACACTAATTATTTTTTCTCTTCCTCTTGATAAGAGTGAGTGATGAGCAGTGTGTAATGATCATGTCAGTGAGGAAGGGCAAGCGGCTCATCTCCAGGCTCCTCCCCTTCCTGCCCTCACCCCAGGCCGCTGCTGTTGTTATGGCGATTTCCCGCAACCTTCCTGCCCTGGCCAAGAAGGACAAGCAGGACCAGGTAACATTTTCTGTACACAACATTTTCACACAAACCCAAGGTCTCTTAAGAAAACAGCTCTGTTTTCCTACTTGTATCTTCATTTATATGTTTTTAGATGTCATTGATCCTCACTATGTAGTAAGGATGTCAAAAGACCCAATACTTCGGTACAAAGTCGATGACCCAGTTAGACCCTGTTCAATAAACGATGAAATGCTCAGAGCTTCACAGCTACCTGCGTGTTGTTTTCATCCTCTGCCCCCACTCTCCTGTTCAGGTGCTGTGCTGGTTAGTGGAGCCAGTTTCTGCTGTGATCCAGTCCTTGTCGAGCTCCGCCCTTACAGACTTGCTCCAGGAGCTTCAGGGCAATGATGGCCAACTGGCCACAGTACTGCACAACAAGGTACGCACACCATGCAGACTAACATGAAACATAAAGTAACTCATTAAAATCACAACAAAGATGAACCTCTGTTCTTGCTTTAACATATTTTGAACTAAGACTGATGATTATATGACCTCAAAGGATAAGGCTGTCTATCTACAAAGCCTGATATCTTGTTCTTCCTCATATGTGCTGTAGAACTCCACTGTTGTTAAACAACTATTTAAACATACAATTCATTTTCCCCTCATCACTCTACACTAAATACTCCATAATGATGAAGTGAAACAGGATTTTAGAGCGTTTAGTTTTTTTGTATGTGATTATTATGCATTACCCCAAAATCACAAATAGCCCATGAAATAAGCGTGCGGTCCTGAATGCGTACAGGGTTCCCGCTGATCCTTAAAAGGCATTGAATTCATTAATCTAAAAATAAGTATGGTTTTTTGTAATAAAATGTCTTAAATCAATCTTTCAAAAGATGCTAAGACATGAGAAGTGATGAATCCTTTTTCTGACTTTGCGATTTAAAATGTCTAAATATTTGACATCTAATATAAAAAATAAAAAAATATACTAAATGACTCGCATTAACGTCACACAGATAAATATAGCTGAACCAACAACACGACCAGTGTGCCACTCAAGTGATACATTTCTTTCAACATTTGAAGTAGATCATCTTAACTTTTTCTCTGCATCAAAAAAGTAAGGTTTTGTTTTAGGTTTTGACATCATGGCTGCGGTTTTGCTCTAATATGCCCCGTCAGCTGTGAGACCTTATCGACAGGCGTGTGTCTCTCACATCATGTCCAATCAATTGCATTTACCCCAGGTGGACTCCAATCAAGGTGTACAAACGTCTCCAGTTCAACAAAGCACCAAACCCACTCACATTTAACACACCTTTTTGTTTCTGTCTAGTTTGGTGTGACACTGCTGTATCTGATCCTGAGTGAAGGAGAGAGGATGCAAAGCTCCGACTCCAACTGTCAACTCATGGACGACAATCGATGGTAAGCTGTTTGTGTCATTCATGTCAACTATTATCTCGTGCCGTCATAGACTTGTTCCAAAATGGCTCTATTCCTTGACACAAAACACTGCCATCAGTTATGTTCCCTTCCTCTTGTCTTCTCTTCACACCTGCTCTTTGTCACTTCTTTAAGTATCTCTCTTTTTCTTTGCACTTCTGTGTGTTTGCCATTAATCCACACTCTCTTTCCGTCTAGGACTGAGTTGGTGTTTTCAGTGACGAGGGAGTTGCTAAGCGTCCCCACCTCATCCCTCTCTCCTCCCCTCTTCACCCCTCCTAACTTGCTCTCCCTCTTCTCACGCTACGTCGATCGGCAGAGGCTGGAGCTGTTACAGGACAAGCTACAGTGAGTTACAAAATATGACTTGTTGCTTTGGTTGGACAAGCTAGCACAAAGAATACGAGCTGGTTGTACTCAAAACAGCCTAAAGTTTATTTGGGATTTTGTGTATTAAGGTTGCATACAGATCATGTCAGAGTAAAGCGCAAAGGTGAATTGGGAGCTGCTTAAGTGAAGATGTTCTTTCATTCTGACACAAGGTGAACAAGTACAAAAAAAAAACTAATAGTGTGTTCTTTGCCTTTCTCAGGATCTCTTCTTTGTCCAGGTAGAAGTTACAACAGACATCAACACAAGCCCCTCGTGTGTGTGTGTGTGTGTGTGTGTGTGTGTTGCATTTTTAAATATCTTGTTTACGATTATGCCTGTGATGAACCTTCAAATTAAAAAGCATTTCTATTTCTCGTGTTTCAGTCTTGAACCAAGCACTGTGTACAACTGTAAATGCTACACCTGTAACATTGTCAGACTCACAATGGACAGTAAAAAAAAAAAATCAATCCAGCAGAACCAGAGGTGTATTTTTGTTCATTCTTTATACCTTGTCTTACTCTTTAATAATGAATATGGCATCAGTATTTGATCTTTCACACTTTGTAAAACAAAATAAAGAGAAAAAAAGCTACTGAATGTTTTTAGGGGGGCTTGCATAAAAAGAAATGCTGCAGTACAATTTCATGAAAGTCAAAGATGATACTTATTTTTCTATATGATGTCTGTCGGATTCTGAAGAGTTTCTGAATTTGCAACAAAGGAATACTTTAAAATCCCAGCGCTCAGTTGTGTGGTAAGGCACCATATTCACAAGTTCTACAGTGGACATTAGGGTTCCTGACTTCCTGACACTATCACACCAAAGTATCATGCTCAGGCTTTGTAATACTGACCAGGCAAAACAACCCCACTGAGCGGACAACTGTTCCACTAAGTACAGGGCAATAAATAAAGTGTGACTTAAGAATGAGTGGGGGTTAGGGGAAGCAGTGAATGGGGAAATGGACTATTCCATGGATTCAATTCAGTAGCCTGCACTTGAAATATAAATCTTCACTTGGCAAGGAAAACATTGCAGCCATTAATGTTGACGGCTCATGCATCTGTCGGTTGGCCTGGGCACTCCAGTGGGCTTGTGTGTCCGGAATTAGAAACAAGCAGAATGCCAAAGTCCATGACATTTGCAATTAAATGTGTTAAATATGAGCGAGTAAACGTTCACATTCTACATACAAGCCACAGTTTCTGGACATGCACTGAGTAGGCCCCAAGGCAATGCAAGGTTACTTTATTAGAATAACACGTTTCATTCTAGGCAGATTAAAAATGCTAGTACGGTTGAATCAGGCATAAAAATAAACCACAATTATTAACTGAAACAAAATCTTCACACTGTTAGTGTCTGCAGTTAATTAACACATTTAATTCTAATGATGAAACACTTATATAAGGGTGATGGTGAGATGTCTCTGCCTGTCTTCACGATGACGACCCCTCAGGTTGTGCCATTGAAGCTTCATGTCCCACCTGCTGGCCCCTGATGTCCTGAAGAGATGGCACAGAGACTTTCACATTTGGAGGAAAATGAATGCTTTCAGTCTGTTTTTTTAACAGTGTTCATGTTGTAGCACATCTGATGCAATCTGGCAATGTATTCTAGAGAGACGGACAATAAAAACAAAAAGCCGCTTCTCAAACTTCAGATTTAATGCTTGGAACAACCACTTCGCCTGGGCCAGATAACTAAGGAGTCTGGTTCTTACAGAGATTTGTGGAGCAAGGTTGTATAGGTGTATGCTTCTTTGCATCAGCCTGAGGCCATAGCTACTCTAGATATATTTTTTTTTAAGATGATAAAAGGCAGTTTATGTTGGTACTTTTCAGGTAGATGGATGTTAAGTTTAGCTTGAAAAAACCCACTAAAAGCTTTCTGCCCAGCAACAGACAAAGTTAGCAACTAGCCAAGTGAGCATATCTTGCAAAGTAGCGTTTACCAGCCACATTGCAAGATATTTTTTCTGAGGAGTTGTTGGAGATCAAACCAGAGCTAAAAGGAGGGTGAAAATGGACTATGGGTGGTTTGTCATGTGTAGTATTATAGGAAATGGATACACTGATCAATGGAGTCAAAGGCCACACTGAGAACAGAGAAGATCATTCACCACTTTCATAAGTGCAGTCTCAGTGGAATGAAAAAGCTGAAAATTATTAAATACATTGGGCAAAAGTGGGAGAGACGCCTCTTTTCTAGTAGATTTAGAGACGAGAGCAAGGTTGGTTTAACCACAGCTAGCTAGTGGGTGTGGAAGAGTCTGTCATTGAGGGACATTTCACTTTGTTTCTGAAGCTCAAGTAAAGACTAATTTCTTCAATTTGGAACCTAACAATGATGGTGAGCGTGTTCACACAGCATGTAGGGAGGCACACAGTTCTTCCAGTGCTTCTGACTAATATGCGTCTGACCAGACCAAAAGGCTAATTGAATTCTGGGAGACAATTTACACCTTAATGTTACTTAAGTTGCTATTGTAATGAAGACAAATGGAGTTCCCAGGTAAGTTAATGGTAACCCCACTAGGCTAGGCTCTCCTCACAACTCCCGAGACCAAGTTCTTTCCCATTGGGTAGTTCAGGGTTTCACCCACAAGGGTCTGTGAATCAATGTAAATCATCTGTCTTAACACAGCTCATTGACAGAGAGGCAGAAACTTAAGCCAAGTACAGAAAGATGATCAAGATAAAATAGAATAAAACTATTAGGTATTATATTTTCTTCTACATGGGAAAAATGCCAGTTGTAAGTGACAAATTATCTTTCAAAGGTTTAGCTGGTAGGGGTGGAGGAGGCAGGTGGTGGGTTTAGAAGCTAAAACCTTAGACAGTCTAAAGACAGACAGTCTCACTAACTAGTATTCAACATATGAATATTGCACTGCAGATCTTACAGACGTAGCTGAAGACGAGGAAATCATTTTGTATCTAAATTAATCTCATCTATTTTTCTGCAAAATAAGTTTAAAATATCATGAGCTGCCAACATAGGTTGTTTTTGGGTAAGTGTCAAAGAAATCTAGAATGGTGTTTGTTACCGATTAAACAAGAGAAATGTGCTGTGGACAGAGCACTCTGGTAATTAAATACACACTGTGTCAATCAAAACTGCAAGTTTCCTACCTCTCGGAATCAAATTGCGTTCCAGTCTCCTGCAGGCCTGCTCAGGAGCATGCGTGTCATTATTAACCCACAGTGTAGACCTCTTTATATTGTTTCGGTAGAAAGAGGTGCAGCTGAATCCAGAGAACTAGAAAGAGATGCGTTTAGTGTTGTTAAATCTCAAGGCTCTGTAGGCACTACAGCAAAAGAAGCCAGGGACACAGGAAAACACTCACCAAGTGTAGTTAAAGTTGACAGACCAATGTGTAAGCTTTTAATGGTCAACAAATTTTAAGCACCCTGCTCTGAGGAAAACAAAGGTCTGTTCCATGGAGTAATCAATTTGACCGTTTGCCACAGGTCTCTTGTTGAGAAGATCAATCTGATTGGTTGAAATAGCAGGACCACAGTCCAGCTGTCGACACACCACAGAAGCATGCTCCAGGTCCCAGACTGGACTCTGCACTCAGTCTCAACTCGTCCTCCTGGTACACCACCAGTCTGCCGGCACAGGGTTCGCTGTCATCCGAGCTGTCCATCGTCCAACATGACATCTATAGACAGGGATAAGCAGGTATATTTATACAAGTAGGAAGTCATATGCAAGAATGTATTATTGTTATATTGCTGTATTATATAATAACTGTTTTGCACAATGTCTGTATGATCTACGCAGAAATTGTACAAAATTAATTTATCCTACCTTCGACAATGAGAGATTGTCTCTGAGAAGAGAAGTTATGATTGAAAACAAAGTTGTGATAAACACAGCTGTAGTACCCTTGGTCAGCCTTTCCTGCAGCAGTAAACCTGAAGTGGGCAGAGTGATTGACAGCTGGTAGGGTGTAGCTGTGGCTTTGGTTGAAGGCAGTGAAGAGGAGGCTGAAGTGACTTCTGGGGTACTGTGGCTCCACGTAGCAGTTGACAGAAGCTGTAGCCCTTGACCACCTCCTGGTCGTCAAAGGGCCCATCCATAGAGAAAACAGGCTTTTTCGGCCGAAGCAGGATGTCTGCAGGCAAAGACATAAAATGGAGATGTGACAAAAAAAAAACTGATGCAAATGTAAGTTTATAAATGTAGGAGTACAAGCTTATACACTGAACTCAGCTTTATCTGGATTTCACAAGGTCAATGAAAAAAAGTTTCAATGGAATGGTGGTGCCAACATAACCAAACTAGAGAATCAGCTCAGCGAGAACATTGACTACCTCTATATAGTTATTCCTAATGGTTGTCATCGGTGCCACCATGTCCAATTGCGGAGAAATCAGATGAAAACATGCCGCTTCATCAGAAACTTTCAGCTCATAATCCACCTTTGACCTGCAGTCTGAGTTTTGGTGAAAAGGTGGAGAACTCATTGCCCAGCAGCAGCCGATCCTTCTCCTCCGCCTGTTTTTTGCGATGGGGTTTTTGGGCCACCATCAAACGTAAACAAAAGCTCACGATGGATGAGTAACATTTCAGAAAATCTTAATCTAATACATTGGACATAAATAGTATATGAAGTGAAACAATTTGAAACTCATTGTAAGGGTACGACCAGTACACGCGGAGAGAGGGACTCAATAGCACGACTCAGAGATAGAACGATGATGATGGTAATATACTTTACTGGGTAAAGTAGACAAACAACAGGACATACAAACATGCAGGGGAAATCCAAAGGCAGAGTCGGGTCACAGAAACAAGGTCGATGCACGGGTAGGTCCTCAGCGTAGCAGAACAACAGGTAGGGATCAGGCGAAGACGGAGTCAAGTCACGGAAACAGGAACTCAGGAAACAGGAACTCAGGAAACAGGACAAACGCTGGAACTCTTCACATAAATGTACGAAGACGAAATGGCAACAAGGGACAAACAACACACAGACTATATACACCAGGAAGTGGGAGGGGATAACGAGACACAGGTGGAGACACTAACGAACAGAGTGGAGACAGCTGGGGACCGGAAATAGAAACAACAGACACAAGAGGGAACATACAGTTAACAAAATAAAACAGGAAGTACTTACTTTTAAGTATTAACCTTGAACCAATGCAGTGGTACCTTTTAATAAAACCAACCCCGGCACTAAGGACCGCCCGTTAGCAATAGCATCCTTTTGTACAAATCTTATTTGGACAAATATCCCTACTTGAGCAGTAAACTGAGGTCTAGATGTATCTAATAGATTTGACGCCTGGTTGGGGGTTGTCCGCTAAAAAAATAATAATTGTAATTTTAAACAAATTTCCTGCATTCCTACAAAAACTAAGCTCTTGGACTGTCAAGAAACAGCCGCATTCTGTTAATAACAATTGTGTCAGTATCACAGAGTGATATTTGTGTTTTGGTAAAACAGCGCCCCTTCCAATCCAACAGTAACCGTTCAGGCAGAGAGTGGTACTGCAGCTCGGGATAAGGCGAGAGCCTTTCAAATCAAAATGATAAAACATTCAGAAGAAGTTCTGTGAGAAGTTGATGAGGGAAAAGCAGGAAGACACCACAGTAACTGTAGAAAGCACTGTGTTGTGTCGAAGTGGTGTTAGTGAAAAGAAAGTCACTCTCGCCGGACTGCTTTCACTTCTGTCCATTTTAATTTGACGAGAAACATGATGATGTCCTATGAGAAGAGGGGTGAATATCTGGACAGAATGAAAATAATACCATAACACGTGTTCTTTGGTGGATTATTTGTTTGCCAAAATAAAGAAGATGTTTGGACAGACTCAGAAAAATATATAATTTTTTTTGTACGTTTTTTCAGTAATTACAGCAGATTTTAACAGAGCTGTGCTGGTGTTGGCGAGATTATCGAAACTCAGAAGCGCGCATACACGCGCGCGCGCACACACACACACACTTCTGTCATTATAGTATGATACTAGTTTTTCAACAGCAGAGTGCTGGCAAACTATGGAGAACAAACATATGCTCCTTTCTTTTTGATGTAGAGTAAAATACATCCCAACTTTATATTTGAAAACAAAAAACTTGCGTTGTTTGTCATAATTGTGTCTTCCTCCTACAAAGGAGAAGTTGATTTCATAAGCAATAAACATCACTGTATCTAACATACAGGCCAAAGTGTATCTGACAAAGTCTTTTACTTACTGTACTGCACCGTTTTGGGCCGGAACTGAGACCTACAATACTGATTCCTGCTGCAGCACAGTGAGTTTGCAGTTGCAGGCTGCCTCCATATTACAACACACACACTGATGACGTTGCAACCAAATGTGCAGTACATTACATTACATTACATTTTGTCCAAAGCGACTTAAAAAAGTGCAAACAATCATGAGGATACAGCTCCGACAGTAAGAATCTTGCATTAGCTTCAAATACGCCAAACCAATTTAAGTGCTGCATACAGAAATAAGATTTTTTTTTAAATTGTTGGCCAAGGTGGTCTCAAAACAGGTGGGTTTTCAGTCTGCGACTGAAGGTGTGAAGACTTTCTGCTGACCTGATATCAATGGGGAGCTCATTCCACCATTTAGGAGCCAGGATAGCAAACATTTTTTGAGGGGTATCTGGGTCCCAGCCAGGAGGGAGTTGCCGTAGTCAAGGCGTGAGATGGCTAGAGCCTGGACCAGAACCTGTGTTGCCTTCTGAGTCAGAAGGGGACGAATCCTCCTGATGTTGTAGAGTGTATCTGCGGGAGCGGGCGGTTGCAGCGATGCTGGCAGTGAAGGACAGTTGGTCGTCCAGTGTCACACCCAGATTCCTTGCAGTCCGAGCCGGGGAAACAACCGAGGTGCCGATGTCGATGGTAAGGTCTTGGATGGGAGAGTCCTTCCCCGGGAGGAAGAGCAGTTTGGTCTTGTCAAGGTTGAGTTTCAAGTGGTGTGTGGACATCCACTTTTATGATCTGTGTGCTTCTAGGATTAACTGTCAAATTTGTAAGATTTTGTTCTTTTCCAGTTTGTATTTTAATATTATTTTGGTCAGCCCAGTGATGATGACAGATAAAGTTGTACTTGTCTTGTTTTTATTTAGACTACATATTGTGTGACTGAAGAGTGTATGTAGGATTTATTTTGTCATAAACTAGAATATTTGAGTTGAGTTGATTTCAATGAACTGTCATGTGTTTTTGTTGGTTTGGAGCTGTTTCAAAATAGGGGTTTCTACCTCAGCAGCCTTTCCCTGATTGAGGTGACCCGCTCTGCTATGGGTTAAAAGTGAGACCCACTTCACCCATTTTTTACCAACCTGGCTATCATAATTATAAAAATGTAAACAGTGTTATAATTAAAAGCATTACAGGAAAACCTGTTCAAAAGCACACTTTTAATTAAAAGCGTGCTTTTGAACAGGTTTTCCTCTACACTGTTTATATTTTACGAGTCAGTCCAATACAGAAAGCCATTTTATAGTATTAATGATTTGAAAAATGTGCAGTACGTATCCCCTTTTAACCATTTTTGCTGCAAACAAAGTACATAGTAATAGTTTAGTAGCTGAATCTAAACATCAGGTAAACGGCACACCAATTCAAGTTCATGTAATCATATGAACTTAGTGTACATACTGTAGCTGTCAATGTAAACAGCTGGATACCAGAAGACCAGCTTTTCTGATAATAAAAGCATTAATAACAGTATAATTTCATCAAATATGAGTGTGTGCAGGTTGTCTAGAGCTCAAATCATCATCAGCTAAATGTAAAACTAAAACTGCTACTATTCTCACCTGAGCAGACCACTTCAACAGTGGAAGAAGAAGACCACTTCTTCACTGACCCACAGTCCATCAGTGCATGTTCAGTGCCGTCACAGTCAGAATAAAAGTGCCATGCAGGCAGAGGTTCGGTCAAGTTGTGGACTTTACTGGTTGAAACAGTGGAGCCGCAGTTGATCTGTCTGCACACCGCAGCTGCCTCCTGGAGACTCCAGGAGTGCCGGATGCTCACTGGGCTCACAGTCTACCAGCACAGCGGCTCTCTCCATTCACCAACCTCACATTGTCGAGTTCTGCAATCCACAAGCCACAAGTTACAAGCTATGTACAATAACTCAAAGCCTGTGACAATTAAAGAATACAGAAGAATATTAGTGCTAGTTAGATTTCAGCTCACTAGTCTAGGGATGTCTTAAAATGTCCCAATTAAAGATGTGTCTATTGAGCTGCTTTTTTTACATGCTCTCATGGTTTTGTTCAGTATCGGTCCCAGTGCTGACTCTACATATTAGTGAAATATTATCTTGTTATCTACAACAAAGAAATTCAAATAAATGTAGCTATAAATTGACTTACTAACAGTCAGACCTAAAGTCAGGATGTTAAAAGCTATAACTTGGGAATTAGCTGGATACTTTGTCTGCTGCATTGATTGTTTGGACAACCTGGGGGAACTGCAGCTTTTTTCCCAGGTCCACCCTCATCTCCCATGATTGTGTTGTTTGCAATAAGTTGTTCTTCATTCTCTTTGTGGCAAATTTGATCGATGGTAAGGATCTCATGTTGGTTGGAGGCTTCTTCCGCCTCTCCTGCTCCGAGATGTCAGCGAGCGTTGCAAGGACTTTGTCATGCCGCCAACTGTATCTCTCTTGTGTGAGTGCTATTTTATACCCTGCAAGGATATGCGTCATAGTGCCCCTTTCCCCGCAAAGCTTGCACTGTGGATCCTCCCTCATACCCAACTTATACAGGTTTGTTGGAGTTGGGAGTGTGTCGTACACTGACCGCAGCAGGAAAGAGATGCGCAACGGTTCCAGCTTCCATAACTCTGCATATATCACTTTCCTCTTGGGGAGGTACCATTTTATCCAGGCCCCATGGGATGCTCAACAGCCTTTGATCTCCGTATCTCTTCCTCCAAATTCCGTACTTCACCTTAATCATGGCTCTCTTCTCCTTCTGCTTTTCCCCACTGCTAGAAATGGTTGTTTCCAAGGCCTTGTCTTTCAGTGGATGGATTTCCGATGTCCTGTAGCTTCAACATGCTCTCTGCTTGGGCCACTGATGCATTGGCTGCCTACTTTTGCCCTGAACTTGTTGTAATGCCTACATCTCTGACTTTGTCGTCCTGGGAGTCTCTGGAGCTCAACATGACCATGCACCTTGCCACCTTGAACTCCTCCACCACAGATGATAGTGGGAGTTGTAGCTGGCCGAGTCTTGTATACAGTCCTACTGGTATGAAGCTTGGAGGTATTCCCAGCTTCCTACAATACTGCTTGTTTTTCCTTTCCACTCCTTCCACACATGGTGTAGGAACTTCATAAACTGTCAACAGCCGCATGAGTCGGGGCAGCAGACCGTGCTAATAGAGCCATGCCTTGAATTTCCCTGGTAGTCCTGATTTTTCAAACCTTCTCAGCCACTGCACTGGCTGCTTTTCAATGCTGGCTATGTTGTTTCTGTCAGACAGGGAATCGTCAAACCATTTCCCGAGGCATTTGATTGGATTCTCCTCTATTGATGGAATGGCCTCACCCTGGAGTTGCAGCTTGAACTTGTTGGTTATCTTGTGCAAGTGTGTTGGTTATCTTTTCTTTTTTTTTTCCTGATCACCTTATTTCTTAGGCTTAAACTTCATCCTGGCCCATGTTGCCATGTCGCCAAGCGTTATTAGGACCCACCTTGCTACCACATGAGTTGTAGTTGTTATAGTGCGGTTGTCCATGTAGCCTCTTACCGGGGGCTGTTTGACACCCAATGCCATTTTTGGCCCTCGGGCTTCTTTAGCGGCAGCTGCTACGAAGAGGTTCATTCCCATGATGAAGAAGATGGGAGAGATACAGCCTGTTCCACTTCTTTTTTCTAAGTCTTGCCACTGAGTTGTGAACTGGCCTGATTTGAATCGTAGCTTGGTTCATGCATTAAAAACCAAGTTATACAATATTAAGATTCCAATTAGAATTTGGACAAAAATATTTGAAAATGTAATTGTACCAATCACTTTATATGGAAGAGAGACCTGGGGTCCGATTAATAAATTGAAGCAGGAATCATCCGCACTGATTCAAAACAACAGAACAGAATAAAAGTCACTATGAATAAACCAAAAGATCTATATTTAATACATTGAAAAATTTAACAAAAGTATACTAAATAGCTTTTTGGCTCTAAACAGAATATACATTGGCTGAGTATCTGCACTTGTCAGAGGTAGCAAACAGAGAGTGATCCTGACCAAATACATAGAGAGAGCATTTTACAATAAAGCAGCAGTCACATGTGGTAAACTATATCAAAAATATTTTTATTAAAAACAATATTATTCATCATAACCAATGCGGTCATGTCTCAGGTGTGTGGTGGCCTCTTTTTTTATATATTGCAGGTGTCAAATACGCAAAAATGCTACGCTTGAACTCCTAACCATCTGAAGTTTAGAGTTTAAAATGATTTCTTAGTCAAAATAAATATAACTTTTATCCCTGAATTTGCAAGTAGCAGTAAAAGTGATACAGAAAGAAAAAACTTACTTTGATCATTCTGACATGTGAATTTGTGCTGTTTTGCAAACAGAAAATTGCTTCGATGTTACAAATACTTCTCATGGATAATCTGCGTGAATCTATTGTTCCATTACCATTAGTTAGGAAAATACTTTTGTGACTGACTAGCATGTTTCCAACAAGCTAGAGTGTTAACACTTAGTTTGCCAGTCACAGTAGTTCACCAACTGTATGTCATCAAGCAACCCATTTTGTGAGGATAGCTTTTAGCTGAACAAAGCAATCCCACTGTTCTTCCTGCATCGAAGCGATGCTGCGCCCTTGAGTGTGGATGTATTTGCTCACCTGATGTGGGAACAGGGTCTGCTTAACAAACAAGGCACATGGTACAGTTTCTCCACAGGATCAGGACCAAGCAACTATTGGTCATCATAGAGGCACCAGACTGCAGATGTACCAGGTGCTATCTGATCTAGATATTAGGCACGTGGCTGGTGTTGGATCTGGAAAGCACTATGTGTTCTTTCCTGACACGGCACTTTCTGCTTCTGGGTCACATTCTGGGTCTACCCTTAAAGTACATGCTCCTTTCGACTCCAGGGCTAATGACGTACAGCTCTGTGGCTCATATGATACTTAGCATGCTTTAGCAGGAACACGGTTGGATCAGGATGATAGACCCATGCTGCCCAGGACACAGGGCTGCGTCTGGTCCTGACAGCAGGAGCCCCTACTGAAAGCTATTTGTCTGATTACACTTTCAGCCCATTCCCTGACATTACTGAGCCTTAATGAAGGTAAATGAATAGCATGTAATCATAGAACATTACCTGAACAAGACACATTTATGAGTAAATCTGAACCGGCCTCTCCATGATTTACAAAATGAGGAACCAGTGCGATCACAGTTAGTTGACAGCTCCCAGACACGTTGACTTTTTGGAAGACGACTCCTTGATGTTGAGATGACATCTCCGCAGCCCAGTTGCCCACAAACCTCAGCAGAGTGTTCTGGTCTCCAGAATGTTAACACATTACTCAGGGGCCTGCACTTTCCATGATGCTTTCCCTCCAGTGTGCCTTTACAATAATTGTCTCCTCCCACCAGCCTCAACTCGTACAGATCTGGACATAGATAAAAGAGTCATTACACACCTCCTAATGGGAGCTTTCACATACTTTCATGTCCAACTCATCATATATATTTACTCTTCCTTTAGCTCTGTTTTGGTCCCCAACAACTTCTGAGGAAAATATCTGGCTTGTTAGCTGCTTAATGCTCCACTATGATCACCAATTAGTCGCAAACTGTGTCTGTCTGCTGTGTGGTAGTGTACAGTGGGTTTCCAACATCTTTCTCACTGAAAACAGCTCCCTGTAGCAGCCAGAAACAAGGTTTATGAAAGTAGTGAGGCTGAATGTTGCTGAAAATGTTTGCCTCTTCTATCTCTGAATTTTAAAAAGCCTGATCCATTTATAGCCGAGCGCGATCATACAAAGTCACAACAAACATTTGAAACGTATTGCAGACGAACAGCTACACAAGCAGGCCGGACAACTTAAACAATACTCCAAATCCAATAGACTTAAATCATCTGTAGATGCAGCTGAGAGGAACTGCATGGGTCCAATCACTATGCATATGTAAAAAGGGCTCATAGTGACAAACCCACAACAAAATATCATTGCTTACAAGAGCCTGAAGAGCAATGAGTAGTGTGAGAAATAGGATTGCATTTTGATGTTAGTAAACTATAATTTATTATGAGTCTACTTTTTATTTAGTTTACAGTTTGTGGTTATGGCTGGAGTATTGTTCATTACATCACATTTATTTAGCTCACACTTTTTATTCAAAGCTTACAATAAGTGCATTCAACCATGTTGGTACAAAAACAAAAATTTGAAACATGCAAATACAAAATGGCCCAAGTGCTGGAAGTTGTTGTATGTGTCTTACACTTAAAGGAAAACATTTTTATAAAACAAACATTCTGTGGGTCCACCAAATCAGGCTTCCATTCATTGTCTATGGAGCAGCTCCATTTAAACTTGATGACATCACAAGTGTTAGACTTTTTCTTCTCTGGTTTCTGGCTTTGAGAGGGAGAGTAAAAGGTGGAGACTGTAGTTAATCATGTAATTGTCATTTAAAGGGACAGTGTGTAGTATTTGGCAACATCTAGCGTTGCGGTTGTAGATTGCAACCAAATGAACGCTGGCTGGCGTTACTGCAGTTCTACAAGTGCGTCGGAGAACTATGGTGGCCTTGAGGTAATGTAAAAGCGTGAAAGGCCCTCTCTAGCGCAAGAGTTGGGTTTGTGCATTCTGAGTTACTGTAGAAACATAGCGGTGCAACATGGCGGACTCTGTGGGAGTATATATAATAGCTATATAATAGATCCCCCAAACACTGGTCCTTTAATGCCTTCTTCCCTCTTGCTATGGTAACCATAGACTTGATGTTTAAAAGATATTAAAGACATTATTCTTCCATCTAACGCGCCTGGTGTGAGTATGTCACACCACATGCATCAGTTGACATTAAAGTCCTATAGGCTGTAAAAAAAGGGTACATACTTGTGCAGGAAATTACAGAAGCTAGTCTGCAGTCGTTGCGGGTTGAACTGGCACAGTCCTCAAGACGAGACTTGTTGCCTTTACATTGGAATTGTTTGGATAAGACGGGTCCTTCTTCGTTTCTAAATAACCCCATAAAATAGCCTGGAGGGCCACAGCCAACCTCCCTGCAGAACAGCTTTTTAGCCTCAGACTCAAATCCATCCTCACACACTGAGGCCCAGCTCTGATCAGACTTCACCTCCACACTTCCTTGGCAAACACCTGATGCCCCAACAAGCCTCACAGAGTCTGAAAACAGAGATGGAGAGAACAAATCCAAGAAATCCATGGTGAATCTTTTCTTGCAGAAAATAATTGTTACGCTGACGTCTATGCAAATCATACCCCACACTGGCCTGTCAAGCTTTGTATTTCTCCATATGCAGACGAGGCGTGCCTGTGACTGCATTAAGAGGGATACTCTGGTGGTGTCTTTTTTTGTATTCTTTCCCAAAGATACAAGACACAAGAGAAAAAGTGTAAGGAATGGAATAATCCGAGTGTTCCTTGCAAGACCAAGAGGCACATCATTAAAAATAACTAACTGCATTAGTCATTAGTTAATGATGTGTAAGTTACTTATTTATCCGGTCCTGGATGCTATAATAAATCCTCAGAGTTTCTGGTCATGTTATCTGCTCTTCCCTGCTATTTCTTACATTTGGAGATGTATGTAAGCTAAGCAGCCAAACAGGGTTAGCCTTAGCATACTTATAATGTACTGTATACTGTTTCTTTATTCCTGTCTTCATGGGGCAGAGCTTAATGAACGCTCAATTTAGGGACTGGACTCTTTGTCAAGCCTCACAGAAACTGTCAACAGACAACATTTCCTAGAGCTGGGCAAAATTACCTGATAAATACAATGTTTATTAATTTAACAAGTTATGGGTTGTCTGAACATTATTCTGAAAACGATTCACATGTTGTATCCTCCAAATTCAGGCAAAGCAACACTGGATTTCTCAATTAATCGTTTTGATGTATGACAAGTATGTATCAAGATGAAACGTTGTTATTGCCCTTTAAATAAACATTTAAGTTGACATGTCCTATTCCCCCTACTAATTTGAAGAAAAGTAAACATGATTGGAGGATTTGGAGAAATATTTGATATGAAAACTTGATTTAAAACAATATGAATAATTGCTCTAAAACTGTTGTGAGGCAAATGTTCTTTGTCTGTATTACCTGAGCAGGTCACCTCCAGACTGGAGGCAGAAGTATCTTCCCCCTGCACTCTTCTACATGCTGTGGGGCTTCTGCACTTCTTTAGGGTCGACTCAGTGCCTCGGCAGGTGAAATGAACCTCCCATGCTGGTTGCCGGTCAGTGTTGTTGGTGCTGTGTGTAATGGAAACTACAGAGCCACAACCCATCTGCCTGCATGCCACTAGTGCATACCTGACGTTAACCTGGGCTTCAGCATGTCTGTCCTTGATGGTCAGAGTTCTCCATTCTCCTTGATGCTTCATCTCCAGCCTGCCGGAGGAGAGACTGCCTCCTTCTGCAAGCCGAGCATCATCAGGCACTGTTCGAGGGAAGCGGACAGTGAAGCTCTGATTTAGTTTCAATGCATCGAATTCAAGAAAGTAGTGAGCAGAGCAAACACTCCAGAGTCTATTCTAAGAAATGTCAACCTGAATTATGAAAAGTCCTATTGGAGAGTATTGCAAAAAAGTCTGATTCATCACAAACCACTGTCTTTTTTAGATACATTTAACATACACATATTCGGAGTTTAGTGGTTAAATGTGAGCCTTACAAATTCCCATAATTCATAGAATCTCTGCCAACATTTGAAATGCCATAGTGCCCATGTTTGTATTTTTTTTAGCAAATGGAAAATATTCTAAATGTCTTTGGCATTATGCAATACACATTTACCCAAAATTCATATTTTCATAACAGACATGTTTGGCGTCTTTTGATTTTTAAGTACATTCCTGCGTGAGATTTAACATGTTCCAATCAAAAGGACGAGTTTTGCAGTGGGTTTCAGCAGTTTAAAACTACAAGCAAACATTGCATGGCGAGTGACCTTCAGCCTGTTTACATCACAACAGCGTTACAATCTGTATTTGAGGAGATGTAAAATTCACTAGCCCCTTGATTCAGCAACTTTAGAAAAACAAACACTCCTTTTAGGAATCACCTCCAAAACTGCAGGAAACCATGTGTCAGCTAAATGCTTAAATTAATTTGCAAATACAGCATCATACTGTATGTGGGCTAATCCATGCTTTTGGAAATTGAATCATTTTTAATCACAATACTAAGTATAGTTCAGTATTTGAGAAGTGCCATACTCTTTTTTTTTGTCATGTTCCTTCCTCATGGACAGACCTGAACAAAAGACTAAACATTAGACTAGACATTGTTTCTGCTCTAAACCAGTGAGAGGTACTCACCAGTAGTCCTGCTCAGGTGCTTTTCTTCTGGTTTTAGACTGGACATTTCTGTTGTCAGAACAAAATACCAAAGTACTACTAATGACTAATGATCTTAAAATTAGACTATGCTGGATTGAGAACATTTTAAATTTTGCCCTGATTTCATGTAAACATAAATCTGAACCTCCATTTAGTTATGGTAGCTCACAAACCTGTGCATAAAAGAGTGCAGGGCTGTACACTCTTATATGCACAAGTTTGTTTGTATAGTTGTTCCTGCAGCCTATAGTGTCGCCTCACCAGCATGAAAAGCTTGTTCTCAGCTCGTCACAGCTCTGCGAGAGCAATCCTAAAGTTCTCCTATATACAGTATAAACCGATATACTTTATCAGTATATGTAACATAATGCAAGGTTCATAAAATATTGTCTTTTACTGTATAGAAAAAAGCGATTGAAATGCAAGGTTTGCACATATTTGATCACACTGGATTACTGTTCTTATACAACACATTTACCAGTACCTTACATACAGAGATATGACAAATAGCTTTAACCTGGAAAGCACTTTGTGCTTAAGTTTGAAAAGTGCTATGTAAATAACATATTATTATTATTATTATTATTATTATTATTATATAGTCACGTCTGCTGACAGGAAGAATGTAGGCATTTGTTTATGTATGTAAACTTTATAGTTACCATATTACAGATAAGTAAGTGAGATGTGACACTGGTTTCACCTCTGATTGAAGTGCACATTTTATCTTGAAGATTTTGGTCATTACAGATAATAGGGAAAGCAAAAAGGGAAATAAATCTATTTGAGTGTGTTATCTAATGAATGCACCAGAGGAGAGCAATACTGAGAAACAATAATCACACTGAACTGGCGTGTGGTCCAATAGCTCATCACATTGTCAACATAACTTTACATTATAGAGCTCTACTTCCAACAAGGAAATCATTCAATCTGTAAGTATGCTGAATAAAAAACAAGATATCCAACTTTCATTGTGTGAACATACTGTACAATATTTTTAGACTAACTCAGATTTTTTCATTATTTAAAAACTCAATATTTGAAGAAATCTAGGTAGTCAATCAACATTTAATCAAACAGAATTATTTTTTAAAGTCAAGTCAAGAATACCTAACACATTTGGGCTGTAGCTATAACCCGTGCTATCGGGTGCGATATCCACACTCAAGTACACCCATAAATGTGCTTTACAGTAATATTCTTAGAGGGTTTGTAGTTATTGTACGAGAAATTCACGTCATTTAACATTTTGTAAAAACAAGACATGTGGACTCCAACCACACTGCACCTCTGGAAAGCTACTGCCAAATCCTAATGTAAAATATGAAAGAGAAAGAAAAATATGTTTACAAAGATGTATACTTTATTCAGCAACTACATACATAGGGTATCCCACACTTCTTAACTTACTTATCCCTTTCTGAATATAGTAGACCTTATCTATTTAGAATGGAACACAACTGAGACTGAAAATCCACTGCCAATTTGTGTCCAAAATACATTTACAATAAAGACTTTCTTCCCACATTCATTTAAATTATTAGAAACTTTAAAAACTGAACAACTTGAACATATATATATATATATATATATATATATATATATATATATATATA
>CALSCE010003134.1:615467-639511 GCA_943593645.1 Bovichtus variegatus
CATCTCCATTATTCATCATCATCATCATCATCATCATCATCATCATCGCCATTATCATTATCATTATCAATCATCATCATCATCATCATCATCACCATCTTCATCTCCACCTCCATCTCCATCATCATCATCATCATCTCCATCATCATCATCACCATTATCATTATCATTATCATTATCGAAATGATTACCATCATTTCGCTCTTTAAGTCATCAGGAAGATGAATGTTTGACCACTTACTTCAGGGTGTCCAGAACAAAATCAATTTATATACAACTTATCATTTACATCATTTACAAATGGAAAAATTGTGAATTACTCTAATAATTCTTTATTAATGATTTATTAGAATTTAAGTACAAGTAAGTAAAGGTATCTACTGTCTCACTGAAATAAAAAACACAAAATATTGAGAAAAGTGTGACGATCTCAAATATTAATACATCTGTTTTATGCATATTCTTGTGGACACAAATGAATGATCTGATGACTGGATGACTTTATTGAGCAACAGTATGCAATCCTACATATATTAAATCCAGTTGTCTGCAAATCCAAAGTCAATGTTGTTTAATCAATCAGAATAAGTAAAAAAACAAAAGAAACAGGCAAGCAACATAAAAATTCAAACCTTCCACAAAACAACTATTGCCACCATGGTAAATAAGAATAAGATTGAAGGTTATAAGCAACATTACAGTAATATAATATGCTTAAATAACACAGTTCATACAATAAGTTTTACTATCTTTCTGTCTGTCCCTCTTTCTGTCGGGATACCCCCCCCCCCCTCTTCACTTTGTCAGGGTTTCTGGGTTAACAGTACTTTAGTATCTAGGGTTTATTAATCATTATTTCAAAAGAGACATTTGACCTCTTAGCTCTTACTAAACCTGCCCAGTGAAGGTTAGATGCAAGCAGTGATAGCAGTATTAATGGCTGTAATTGATTTAAAAGAGTAATAACTCCATGCACCTGCTACAGTTTAAAGCCATACTGTTTGACATATTAATTGCCTCTGATTCTCATAGTAGCTTATTTTCCTTACTGCTGCTGTTATCAGCACCTACAGGATAATGATAGTAGAAGCAGTTAGTAGCAGTAGAAGCTGAATTACAGGAACACACGCGACGTGCGTCAGAGCAGTTAAATGGAGCATGTGAATTTTAATTGTAAATGGTTTTGATGACACTTCTATCTGAGCTCTCTCGACTAACAACACCTAGACACCATTGTTGAAGGCTGTGGACGGACGACTCACCGCAAAAGTAAGTGAAACCTTTTCTCTATCACATAGAAAATACTGTCAGATGGAGGTTTAACCCGTGTCTGACCATGAGTAAACTGTCTTTGTCTGTGTGAAAACATGAGAGCCGTAAGATACGGGATATCATTAGGCAGTGAACATCTCACCCTATCTTCTCTATTTATATTCAGCCGCTGGTGAATAAGAAGAATACTGCATGGGTGTCAAATAAAATACATAGTCCAGTGCTGGTGTCTGACACACCATCCACCAGATGCTTCCTCTTTGTATTCTGAGTTACTGTATCTAATCCTACAATCATCTCTGTTGATGTACTAAATAGGAACATTTCGAAAAAAAGGATGCATACGTATGTATTTAATATGCACACATCATGTACATCAGTTGTACATTCAGACACTTGTTGTCTTTGTTCATATATCCTGTGAGTTCACCGTTTAACCAAAAGCATTTCAAACTGCACATTTATAGTGCACATCTACTGCATTTTAGATGTCCATTTCTCAAATTATTTGTTATTATTATTTTGTTGTTCCTGCTGTTATTTGCACACATTCAGACTATGCAGTGATTTGCATTTGTTCACACGTTCCATGCATATATTTGTATTGTCAGTTATATTGAGTCTGAGCAACAAAACAACATAGTAAGATAAACATATATGAAAAATTCAATTCAATTCAAAACCCTTTAATTGTCCCTGGGGGGGCTTTTGTAGAGGCACGTACAGTAACAATAACACAATATAATAAAAATAATTTAAAAATATAAAAATGCAAGGATAAGCTAACTGATTAATGATAAGAAATTATAATCTTAGTGCGCATTTTTTTTTACAAATCATGTTAATGACATGAAATGATCTTTGTGCAATAGAAAGATAATAATCATGCAGTCTTCACAGTATACGTATCGGTAGTTCTATAATATGTAGGTGTATGGTGATCAGACAAACATGCCAAGTGAATAGATAAGCAGATAGAACCTGAGCCACACAAGCTCCTCCCCACCTTGGAGACCTGGAGAGAGGACAGACTGCCTACTTCTCCTGACCTACAAAGCGATTAATGGTCAGGCTCCAGTTTATCTTAAAGACCTCATAGTACCTTATAAACCAACTAGAGCATTGCGCTCCCAGAGTGCAGGCTTACTTGTGGTTCCTAGAGTCTCTAAAAGTACAATGGGAGCCAGAGCCTTCAGCTATCAAGCTCCTCTACTGTGGAACCAGCTCCCAGTGTGTGTTCAGGAGGCAAACACCCTCTCCACATTTAAGAGCAGGCTAAAGACTTTTGTCTTTGATAAAGCTTATAGTTAGGGCTGGCTCAGGCTTGCCTTGGACCAGCCCCTAGTTATGCTGCTATAGGCTTAGACTGCCGGGGGACTCACTCCTCTCCTCCTTTCCCTATCTTTCTCTCCTCCTCTCCCTCTCTATTGATATGCATTCACGTCCCTTAAATGCAAGTTACTAACTCATCATCCGGGGCATCATCCCCGGAGTTTCTGTGTCTCATCTGGCAGGTTGCCACTATTAAAAGTTCCGCCTGGGTCATGAATTTTGGCTGCGCCCACGTTAATATTTTTTTGGAGGCACCGGGAAGCTTTTTTGACATCCTCCTGGATCCATCTTTTTCATATTTGATCACATCATGTTGTAACTTTACTATGTTGTTTTTTCACACGACACCTATTACAGTCTGTCTGTCCTGGGAGAGGGATCCTCCTCAGTCTCTCCCTGAGGTTTCTTCCATATTTCCCCACTAATTGTGGGGTTTCTTTCAGGGAGTTTTTCCTTGTGCGGTGCGAAGGTCTAAGGACAGAGGGGGTCGTATCCTGTACAGTCTGTAAAGCACACTGAGACGAATGTGGCATTCAAGCACACAATTCACATAGATAGGAGAAAGGAAAACAGCAACAGGTAGAGAGACAAGCACAACATGCACACAGGGGAGAGAGAGAGAGAGAGAGAGAGAGAGAGAGAGAGAGAGAGAGAGAGGGAGAGAGACAGGAGGAGAGGCTGAATATCATGGAGGACAAAGATCCAGTTACACATATGTGGAATGAGGAGAAAAAGAGAGGCACATTGCTGTGCTTGTGAGACACAAACGCTACAATTTGACCTTCGACTTCAAAATATAGTGGTTAATTGCAAATGATAATGAGATGGTATGAGTTGGATACCTCAGTCAGCATACCAGCTCTGATTTCCCCCAACTCCATGCAGGTGGTTGCTTCATAATATATTCTGAATTCCTTATCTTGCAGTGAGAGAGTGGTTTAACGAGACTGTGTTCATGGAACGCCCTTGGCCAGAGGCAGAGAGGTGGCTGCTGGTGGCTGTGTTGGGACTGGAGATGGTCATGGGAGTTATGGGAAACTGTCTTGTTCTGCTGGTCAAAGTCATGGTAAGGTGTTATAGTTGTTCCTTTTATTTGTCTGAAATGTTATTCATGTCAGTTGTGTCTGTAAACACAAAAGACCATAATAGATCATTTTATGTGCACCTTGAGATTTTGCTGTATTTTAAAGTGTACTATATAAATTACATTAATTATTATATGTTCACTTCTCTTCTACTGTCTTTCATTCACAGTGCCGGGATCAGTTCTGCTGTCGTTATTGGCTTCCTTTCCTCAGTCTCACCTTGTCAGATTTAGGTACAAATTACACTGACACACCAATGCTAGTGCAATACATGATTATATGTTGTGGATTAATGTCTTGGTGTATCCCACTATCCCTCAACCCACCTCATAATTTAATTTGATTCTAGTATTGAAACACATCGCCAAAGTGTTTGAAGTGCAGGAAATCATCATTTCTGATAATGAACAACTGTGTTGTGAAGGTTGCTCCCTCCTCATCATCTCCGGCTCCCTGTTGGCCATGCTGACAGGAGGTCAGAGGTCACCGTGGTGTGAGGTTGTCAGCCTGCTTAAGTTCGCCTTCATCACTTCCTCTATAGGGAGCATAGGTACGGCTCAGCTCAAAACACACTGATCATGAACAAGATTCCCCATATAGTGGAGACCACAGTAACAATCTTACGTAAAGGCTTACATTCATTTGAGTTTAGGAATAATCTAAGATTTATTGATCCAAGTTTAACAAATCTACGATGAAAAGTCACCATGTTAAATCTGGAATATACAATCACATCCATGTAGATTGGAGTTAGGCTACTTGTGTTATTAGGGGTTATTAAAAATTAGTTGATTTAAAACTTAGAATCCACAATATGTTGCGTCTTTGCAGCAGACTGTTACACAAACTGGTTCGAGATTCTGTCTTGTGTTTCTGCAAGGAATCCACCACTGATTCTGTAACTACTGAGATTTTGCTAAAATTCGAAGTGACAGCTGGTACCAGAGGTGCTCGAACCCCAGGAGGTACTTCTGTAGTTATCAGGGGGTTCAGTGAGAGGATTTGACACACAATTTAAGAAAATGAAAGATAAAAAAATATACAGTATATTCACAGTTGTGTTTAGGAGAAAAATCTACAAACAAATAGAATTACAATCTAAAGTGACTTAATGAAATGTCCAGGTTCTGCCACTTCAAATGGTGAAAATATAAAATGTTTATGTACATATGAAAAATCCAGGAAAAAGCAAAGTTCCCTGCAAGAAAGGAGTGCAGGCCAGATGTGCTGTACAGTACCATTGCAAAATATGTGTTTTTGGAGTAATTACTCTCTCAGGTGATTAGGTTTAAAACATGAGTATAAAAAATTAAAATAGTTGATGGGGCAGCAGTAGCTCAGTCCTTAGGGACTTGGCTTGGGAACCGGAGGTTCAAGTCACCAAGTATGGAGAGTGGACTGGTGCAAGCACTGGTACCCCACACTGCTCCCCGGGCGCTGTAAATATAATAGCTTCCCACTGTTACTAATGCAGGGTTAAATGTATAGTCTAAATTCCACTGTGTGTGCTGTGTACATGTACATCTGTGATGATAAAAAGAGCATTCAAAATCTTCCATTTCCATCAAATAGTCCATCATGGACCCCGAAGTTGTAATTACTAGGTCAGCACACGTTTGCTGATTGATGATGTCTGATGTTGTGAAGGAAAATCTTGATGAGCAGAGTACTGGAAACCAAAGAAGCTGCAGGAGAATGACGAGATGTCTTACACTGAAGGTTCATTAGATCTTGATCAAGGAGAACAGATGATGAACAGTACAAGCGAGGACAGAGATGCAGTCACATTGTATGTCGCCATCCATTCTGGCGACCAGCTACTTTCTCTCTCGATATTTATCCTAAAGCAAGGCATGCCATAAATTGTTGTGAGAACAGTCTGAGCTGAGAGGGGCATTCTGCAGGTTGGCATTTGACCTAAAGACTATTTGTATGTGCACTGCCATAAGACGGACAGTCACCTCTCCAAATATGTACAGAGACTGTAATTACCAAATGAATATAAGTGTACCCAAAATAGTTAGTCCCAAAAGGACTTGATGTCAGTGTCAATGTATACTTCTCCAGATTGATGTGGTTCTCCTGGGTGGCAGCATCTCTGAACATGTGCCAGTCTGTGCATTCAAAACAGTCCTGTAGAGCAGCTGGAGCTTCATCTGTCCACACTTGAAAGTTTTTTTTTTTCCTGATTGGTTTAAAGACTTAATCCTGGTGACAGACATGGTGCAACCCATCTTAAGTAATAAACATACAGAAAGTGTCCGTACATAGATATGTGCAACGTTAGCTGATGGCACTTGACCCCACCAGTTCACTTTGCACCCAGAAGATTTGAGATTTGAAGGGAACAATACAGAATAAGAAATGGACAAGCTGCCATTCACAGAGGCCAGAAAACACAGAACTCTTGTTGAATGAATCTGAAACACAGCATCAATCTTTAACACTAGCTTCTAATGCATACCTGCTTTACTCAAACAGAGCTAGTCATGATAACCAACCTTGCATCAGTACCATGCTGTATTAGTAACTTTAAAGTAGGCAAAATTCCAATAAATCCTTTCATGCAGTCATTTTGAGGGCTTCTTTTTCCCATCAGCTATCCTCTGTGTGCAACGACTGATTGGCATGGCCTCCACAGGAAGTGCTCTCTTTGTTGTCATGGCGACAGCCTGCTTGGCTTCTTGGGTGACAGGTGTGGTGTTCGGGAGCGTCCCTGTTGTCTACTCCTGGATCAGGTTTGTAGTTTACATAATGCTTTCAGTTAGTGCTCCTTCATCTCCATCATTTCCCTTCTCTACTGCAGGTATGACCCTGCAGAGATGCTGTGTGCTGTCTTCTGGGAGAACAGCTACTCAGACATGTTGGTCTACATTCTCTGTGCTTTCTCCATCTGTATCTTCCTCCCCTTCCTCCTCATCTTCTTCTGCTCTCTACTGAGTGCCACCAGCTGCCGCTCGAGCTGCAATAGGTAAAAGAAAAGCGATTATTAAAGATAATTTCAAGTGACACAACACGAGCTGGAAATTGGTCAGATGATGTTTTAGTCACTTAAAAATACAGCCATTGATGTTATGTCAGGTCAGGTCCAATCAAAAGTTACACTTGCATGTACACAGACCAGACTTCAGCTGAGACAATGACTCCATTAGTCTCAACCGTTACAGTCATTTATCAATCAGAAATGACAAACATTGGTTCCCGCTTTATCAATTGTGAGGATTTGATGCTTTTCCTTGTCATCTATGATAATAAATTGAATGTTTGGGTTTTGGACAGTTGGTCAAATAAAACAAGCCATTTGAAGACGTACCTTTAGCACTTTGTACACACAGCTATTGATTTCTACTCCGATACCATCACTAAACCACCTGACACAATCCTTCTCCCTCCTTAACAGAGCGACCATAACTTACTTCTAATTCAGACATACCTATACTATGTACTGTAATAGTTACTGTATAATGCTGTTCTATAAGCAGGCTGAGAAAAATGAAGTTAAAAAAGGATTTCTATGTGCATTTAAACAAATCCTCCTCTCTCCATATTGTTTGCTCTTTGTCTCAGTGATGATGGAGCAGATCTGTCTGCAGTCAGTCCTCTACTGGTGTCCTCCTACATGCTCTGCTACACACCCTTTATTGTGTCTGAGGTGACACTCACTCACTAGTTACATATGTGAAACAACACGAGCATTTGTATCTGCATGTACACAGATGTGTGAACACACACTCATACGCCATCTTTGTTTCTTTCTTTGCATTGACCTCTCCATCAGCTGATCCTGCTGGGTAGGATGGACCTGTCCCCGGCACCTGATTGGTTAAGGACACTGTCATCAGTGATGTCCTACCTGGACTGTGGTCTGAACCCTCTTATTTATTACTCCCATCAGGACTTCCGGGAGGCAGGCCTGGCCCTGCTGTGGACCAATAGGAAACCTTTGTCAGAGCCTGTCCTCACTTCTATCACTAAACATGACGTGTAAACATGTCAGGGGTTCTACATTTATTCCAGACATTTCAAGAACTCACTTCTGCATTTATTTGAGGTCAGTTTGGAATTATTGGCATTTTTTGGAGGGGATTTCAGGGAAATTAAAGGCCCATTCTTTGTTTTCCTTGTAATATATAATATCAAGTCATTTTTATTTTGTATTTTTAACATGTTGGAAGTATAGACATATATATTCTATTTGCTATAGCATTTTGTTTTTGTTGCGATTATTCAATTAAAATTTGAAAATGTTGAAATGTTTCCAATAAAGTTTTATCAAAACTTAAACCATAAAGATCCAGTTAAGACACAAGAAGTTTTCTATACATTTCAGCCTGAAATGTTGCCAGTTTCTGAGTTTGTGAAACAAGGATGTACTCGCAATACATTCTTAATATGGATTGTATGAAGAGTATATTGTGCCAGTGGTTCCTTTATGTAATATTTTACTTTGTAGGTAATATTAGTAACCTTACCTTTTTGTTTTCAACATATTTTTAGTCAAACATTGAAACATTGAAACTCTGTCGCCCAAATGTCGAAACAAATTGCAGACAACCCAGGAGCAATTCAGTTAAGTAGGCCACTTATAGTTGATAGAAGATTATTTTATTCTCTGCTGTTCATGCTAAATTCACTGTCTTCTAGCAGACTATCTAATGTAAGTTACAACCAAAACATGACATGTATGATATCTGAATGTCTGACAGAAGACTGACAAAGATATTATGTGGTTAACAGCAGTTAACCAGATATAAGATTTACAGGATCTTGTGTGTCGGCGTGAAACTTAAGCAGTTCAGTTTCTTAAGCAGACTGGATTTTAGAAAAAGTTATACAGGTCCAGCCCCCTCAGTGCACACCCTACCCTATTGTTTTGTTAATTATTTGGAATTAACAATTTTTTAATAAATATTATATTAATTCAGTCAAGTGTTAATTCTATTTCCCAACTTGAAGATAAAAATGCAGTTTCAAAGGCCCTGCTGTCAGGAAAAATACTATTTGACATGACTCAGCAGCATTTGCTACAGTGAATGTGAGAACAGATGCAGCAGATGACATGTTGGTTTACTTTCTATCATGAGCTGTGTTAGAACTACTGTCGAAGTCACTTATTTGAACTTTTGTGTTTTTATCCTGTTCCATGCTTCAATTGTATGGATACATCCCTGTTTGGTAGCCTACATGCTACATTTTCACTGTAATATAATTATTTTATTTAATATTTTTGTCTTCATATGTCTGGATTGAATCTGTGTTTTTTGTATTGTTATTTCCCCCCTTTTCTCTTCCTATGTGAATATTTGGACACGGGTGTTATAAGTATCAAGACAAAATAAGATTTAACCAAATAGAGAATATTTATTTGGCGGTGTAATAGCTCACTAAACTGCTGCAACAGCTGCCAGCCGGCCTGACAGTCAAACAGCATTCTGTGTATGAGATGAAAGCACTTCTTCCTTGTCACTGCCGCTGTGCCCTCTGTGTCAGTGTGGTCAGGAAACAGAAGCTGAAGTGGAACTGCAGCACGTCGCACACTTTCGACCAGAAGTGTCCGGTGAGCCGCTGAAAGAGCCGGTACCGAGTGAGCCAGTGATCCAGCAGCTTTAGCACCACGAACCCAACACACGACAGCACCGCCAGCAGCAGATATCCCCGCGTGTGTCCGTCCCCGTGCGCCAGCTGCACGCGCACTCCCTTAAACACTGCGAGGGCGACGTGACAGCCCAGCGCAAACTCGAAGCCCCGTTCGTGCGCCAGCGCTAGGCCGTAGCTGAGGATAGAGAACAATTCGTGTATTGCTGCGTGCTCCGCGCGCCACTTTGCTGGCCCCCCTTCTATAAAGCTGATCCACACCGGAACCCAAGCGAAGATCGGTAAGGTGAACCACTGGTCGAGCACAGCAGGAGCGCGCCGCAGCAGCGCCAGGCGCGTCCACTGCACAGGTCCGTACAAGACAGCCATTAAGGCGAACACCTCTCGCAGGTACCGGCTCTGGTACGTCTCTTGGACGCCTCTGTGCCACAGCAGCCAGTACAGTCCCATGTAGATATAAGCCAGGTTAACCAGACAGTTACAGGGCAATGCCAGGAAACCGGGCAGATAATCAACCATTTTCTCTGCATAATGGTCAGAAGACAAGTCCACCTCAACTTCGTCGAACAGGCTGGTGTTCGCCAAGGCGACACAGAGCACAAAAGGCACCAATACGTGAAGCAGGGCCGACTTCATTACTGCTTCTTAGAAAACATGTCCTACAGTAAAGCTATTTGTGGATTGACTGAAGCTCTAACGGTATTCTGCAACTTTCCTGAGTCTGGATCACAAGTCGGAGCTGTTGTTATTATTCCGGGTTTTATAATCACATGGTTGAAAATCTAAGTTTTGGATTGGCTGCCTGACTGCTTGACACACACACACACACACACACACACACAATAAAGTACAATGCAGATGAGAAACTTAAAACAGAGTGAGAGAGTAAAAAGACGTGCATGAGGCAGAACTGGTTTTGTCAGGTGATGATACTAGTCTGACCACAGAACATGAGGAGAACCTATGAGCTGGAAAACATAATAACATTGGAGGTGACTCAAACACAGGTGACAGAGGGACTGCACCTGTATTATAAATTTAGCAAAAAGATGTTGATACAGTGAGGTCAACTGAAACATTACTGTTGCTCTAGAAATTAAGAAGCTGCAGCAATAAGTATATGAGGGAAGGACTTATCAATTATGGGTTATTAACTATATAGTCTATTGAATATATCAAGTTTAGCAATGGTGGGAAAAGTATTCAGACCCTATACTTTGGAAAAAGCAACCAAAGTATAGATTTTGTGTTTTGTGAAACATTTTCGTGTTTTATGAAATGTCGTTGTGTTTTGTTCTTCAGGGCCACCATACTAATTACTATTTTTTTTTAGGACTATACGTGATGGGAAATGGGTCACTGGTAGTTATGAACCCACAGTGAACCAAACTCGGCGGTTGCGTTTCCTTTTTTTTTGACTATATTACAATCTCACTTCTACTTAATTTCCGTCTCGTCAACTTCTAGTAGCTAACTATCTGCAATGATATTGTAATCATGTGATCACCATGTTATAACAAACAAACTACAGACCATCTTGCAAGCGGATCACAAAGAGGGAGAATGCTTTGAAGAGCATGTTGGTTGGTCACCAACGACCGGACTGTAAGCTATGGTTAATGGACTGTATATACAATCTTTGTGACCACTCAAAGCACTTTACAACACGTCAGCATTCACCCATTCATACACACATTCATACGGAGGCAGAGGCTTCCATACAAGGTGCCACCTGCTCATCAGGAGTGATAAACATGGAACACACTGTTGGCCATGCCATCAGGTCAGTGTTGCCTCACTGACCTCTTTATTAAAACAACCTGCGTTGGTTTGGCTGCACTGTGAACAGAACCTGCTGCCACACTGCTCACCTGAAAGCTCTGCTGTCACTAGATGCCATAATCATTATACTGCTGCTGTTCATATAGCATCTCATAAGCAGCACCCATCTGTAATGTCTGAGTCTGTATTGTTAGAATGAATGGATATCAATATTTGTCTTAATGTAGAGCATTAGGGCAGCATAGATCTAAATGATCAGGCAGGACAAATCCGCCATAGATTTATTACAAACTCAACTACAACTAAAGAATAACAAAAGAAATGAAGACAAACATACAACTAGATTAATTAAGTAAACCAACAAGTGTAAGCGTGATGCCATCATGTGAATGGATACATTAAACTAGTCTAAATAAAAGAAAAATGTTTGTATAAATATGACTTCACGAGTAGTCTAGTCCAGGGGTGCCCAACCGCACAGAAAGAATAAAAAGTTGTTTTTTTTTGTGTTGGTAATATTTACTGTAAAGATTTTTATGTATTATATTATATATATTACAATGTAATAATAATATAAATAGTGTGCATAATATAAAATGGAATAATTACATTTACATTATATATGTAGTAATATATGTAATAATTTAATTATATGTTTTGCACTTTATTGTGTGTGTTGTTATGCCCCCCCTCCTCGGGTCCGTAGAAAAATGGTCTTGCATGAAACCGGTCCGTGTGCAGAAGGTTGGGGACCGCTGGTCTAGTCCACCATTTCTAAGCACTATAAGTCATATCTTCTCTCACTGCACTAAATGCAACTCTGTGGTCAGACATGTGATAAAAAAGTGCAATGACTGAACTACAGTCGAGTTCTGCTACACAACATGAAGCTACATGAGGTGTCAGGTTTCAGGTCGGATCTGGTCCGTTTGGTTACAAAGCTTCAAGCTGGTGCTGGGATCTGATCGGGTTATTTTCAAATGTCTTTGAACTGTCTGTGTCTCTCCGACTGTACCGATTGTCTGCACCCACACGTGTCAGCTGTTGCAAGTAGATGCACATGCCCAAAGTGACAGCATTATCCTGGTGAGCTAAAGGTCAGTAACAGATGAAATAATACCTTCAGGTTGTTGTGAGGATCAAACATGGTCGAGTTCAGTCAGGTGGGGCTTTGAAGAGCCAGGTTCAGGCCAGGTTCCAGTCCCTAAACCACAGTCATGGCTGCAGGTAGAGGGGAGTCCTCATTCTTTAATAGGGCAAATATTGACCCGATATGAACTCCTATATACCTCCTCATCCATTTAACATATGTAGAAAACATTCATTTTGTTTGTGCATATAATACATATCTTACTATTGGGTCTTCATATACATACATGTACAGTATAGTTGACTATTGTTCCTGTACATAATTCAGTTGGATTCAGGATTTCGAATGAGAGAAAGAAAGACATTTTCAGCTCCCAGACTATAAAAGACCTCAAGCAAATAGTGTAGTCTGTGTACTGGCCAGCGTTCACAGGTCAGTCCAATAAAAAAAAAAAAAAAAAGTCTTAATCACTAACTTGAAGTGGACCTCACTCCTGATGTTTCCATTTTCCTTTGTGTTATTAAAATGGTGTTCATGATTCTTCCGAACAGGCCTCAGGACCAAATCATTCATGACACAATGGAGTTCAAATCACGTGTGAACTTTTCTGATATTAAGGTTGGTGCGAGGTTTAAAACAATGTGTAATTTCCATATGTTGTGTTCAATATCAGATCATGTTTTAATTGTCATATTCCTTCGTCTTTCTCTACTAGTGTCGGGGTTGTGGACAGTTCAGTTCAGAAGTGTCTCATCAAGCTGAGGCAGAGGAGGAAACACAGAGCAGCACAGAAACAACGTGGTGTCGGGAGCCATGGCCAGAGCGTCAACTCTTTTCCAATACCCATCTACGTAGGAAAGTACCATCAACACACTGTTTCACGGTCTGACACACAGAGTAGAAAACTGAAAATAAGAGAAAATATGGTGGAATATCTTTCTAGTACGTATAGAAGAGTAACATGAGTCTTGTCTTGAAGCAGAGACCCTCGGCCAAATCTCCTTCCTCCACCTCTCCACAGCAAGTCTTCCCTGCCTCCATCTTCCACTCCGGTCCAGCTTCAGGAGGAACAGCAGCTCTCTGCAGTAAAGGTTAGTACAAGGAACCTTTACATCACTATTTTTGATGAATCCTCCTTATCTGATGTCTCGGTCTGGTCTGTGTGTGTCAGTGTGGAGGAAGCAGTCCCAGAAGTCTGGCCAAGTTAAAGACGACTCCACAGCCAAAGGAGGATGCTTCACATCATAATAAGTGGAAAGTCGGGACAGCAAATCTTTATAGAATTGCTTCTCTGTGGCATGAAAGAAAAAGGAGTCAAAACATCCCTTTAGGAGTTTGACAAGGACACTTATTTTTCACGTATGGCTTCATAATACACTAAAATATTGGAGCATGTTAATCAATTAATGCATGTAGTTTCAACAAAAGGTTACATTGCAAAGGTACACAGATTCCTAACTAGATATCTGTGAATGCATACTGATCTGAACCAGGTGCGACATGAACAGTAACTAACGGTCACTTCCATACGACCTACATATTAGTCATGTGTCCCACAGATAGACTTCATGATTACTGTTATGGCCCCATTGTGTCTGTGTACTCTTCTCATGACGGCCAGGTAGTTTCATAATGCTGACAGGAAATAAAGGAGGCGACTAAAGACAGTTATTGATGCACTTACACACATAATTGTGTTTTTTGGTTTCTCTTTTTATTAGCTAGTTACCAAAATATCTATATCTATATAACTTCATGTCTTCAAAATAAGATGTCCTCCAAATAAAACACTTAAAATGTGCTATACACAGTTAAACAGAGTTTATTAAATGATATAGAAAGCAAAAGTATGAGGGCTAGCAGGTAAGCGGAAAAAGGATGCTGAATGTACAAAAAAGCCTTTTACTGATTTACCAGTTGCATATTCTTCTTCCATATCTGACTTCATGTGAAATAAAAAGGCAAAAGGTGCTGCAGTTTTCATAGTTATCTCTCTGCGTCTGAGGCTGAACACACTCGTGCACACAAAGAAAGCCAACAGATATTGAGAAAACAAACTGCAGAGTAAGGTATTTCCTCAACAAATTTGTTTGTAAATGTATAAGTTACAAGAGTGGATTCTCGCTGAAATATTTCATCTTGCCTACAAAATGCTGATTGTATCAATGAATATTTGCAAGATCACCTTCTGAAAACACATAAAAGTAGAAACATGCTCAACACTGAAGCCAATGCTCTAACCACACTTTCACAGAGGAACAAAAACATCTGGTGCTTCCTGTCAGCAGCTCACATCACAGTGACCTCCAGAGGAACATGGGTCTGGGTATGTTACCGTTACTATGTTGTTGGACAACTTCATCTCTGCATGAAGAAAGGCTCTTCTTACGGTGCTTCATCATGTGTCTATAAGGTATTTTATTATTCTCAGTGCCATCCTCTGTCTGTCCACCTCCACAGGTTCTATCTTCTCTTGGTTCCTCCAAAACCTGACAAACAAAGATGTTAGTCAGCCAGCTCGCCCTTCAGCATATCTCTGGGTGCTACTGAACTGTGAAGACATTAATTTGAAACGCATTACAATTACCAAAGAAATCTAAATCTGAGGCAATCTCAGAATTATGACATTCTGATCTTTGCTTTACTTTCCTCCTTGGTTTGAAACACTGTGAGATATTAATGTTACCGACTAATGTGGGCGGTGTTATTATCAGTGAGGTATGTGAATAGAGCCGTAGCATCTGTGCTCTGAGTTTATGTGTTTGTTCGACACTAACGCTTTGGCTACATTGAAGACGTAACGGATGCGGAGCGGATGTGCTTTAGGGTTCATGTGGGAATGTTTCTGTTTGGACCCAGCACAGCGATGTGTAACTTTAACTTTTCCACTGAGTTTGTGTAATCTGGTTAAATTAACATCTACAGACTACAGTAGGCTATGTAAGGGATAAAGTTACGAAGCAACCACCAGCTGGTACTGGCAAAATAAATGCAGACAGGGCGAGCAAGACCCTAAACTGGACTCCTGTATATCAGTAGGTTTCTTTAAAAAGAACACCGATATAGACACTTTATGACCCATTTTTTTCCCCAGTCGACAAATGTATATACTGTAACAATTGTAATCATCATTGTGTTTCTCGTCAACTCAGACAAGCAATCTGAAGGCCAACTAGATATTTAGTATCAAGATCAATGCTTTTCATCTATATCTTTATATCAGAGGTGGTCGAAGGTTAGGCTCTGGTGTCACATGTGTGTCTGTCTGTGGCTCTGTCAGCTAACATACAGTCCCTGTACCTGAAGCAGTGCGTGTCCCAGAGGAGGAGGAGTCTCCAGCAGGAGGACGTCTGCCGTCGGTGTATGCCGAGTAGTTGTGGTTGTAGGGCTGGCTTCTGAAAAACACATATCCAGAAGGCTCTGAATGGAGTGGAAATGGAAGAACTCCTGCTTTTCCAATACCAATCATGTATTGTATGTATTTTTCACTAATTTCTCTCTCTCCTCATCCCTTTACTAACCTCTGATGGCCAAAGAGATATCCCAGCAGCCCTCCTGTTCCCATGCCGGTCCAGAAGCCTCCACCTGTTCCAGGAGGAGCCTGGCCTCCTGGGTACTGTTGTCTGTGAGTGTAGTCACTGTGGAAACCATAGCCAGGGCTGGCACCAGCGTTGCCTGAACACAAAACAAGTACAGGTTCAAGATTTCAGCAAGGCAGTTGTAATCTTACTTCATACTGCAGTGTGTGTTCAGCTATTTCTACAGGACATCCTGCACATCCTCCCTAAGGGGATGTGGTCCAGACCATCTAATGTTCTATCTCCACCCACACTGCTACCTGTGAAGTCAGCTTTGAATCCCGGAGGTGGTGGTCCTGCGGGGGGGCCATGGTGATTATCTCTGGGGTAACCAGCCTGTCCGCTGTCCTGCCCCCACTGGGCCATGTTCCCGCTGATGAACAGCTTGTAGACGCCGTAGGCTAAGAGTAGAAGCACAGCAACCACCAGCAGGCCTCCTGAGTCCTCGCTGCCTGAGGGGTACGAGCTCTGACGGCTCTGCTGGTTCTGCTGCTGACCTTGATGCTTGTTTTCAGAGAAAGCGCTGAAGAAACTGGAGGCAAAGCCCCCGAGTCCTGAGACAGACAAACAGAAAAAGAAGTTTATGAACATCTAGTCCTTGTGTGAAGATGAAGCCTCATGAATTTCACTTCTACATCCTCTTACCTCCAGATCCCTTGAATCCACTGTGGGAGCTGCCTTTTGTCAGCCTCCGGCCCTCTTCAGTCAGTTCCAGTGTGTACTCCAGCCCACAGGAGCCCTTCAGTATGAGGGCATCACCAGGGTGGCTGTAGCCCTCACAGCTCACCTCAATGCGACCAAATTGGTAGGCATTGTCCATATCAGTCTTACACTCCCACTGTGAGGTAGTGACAATAAACACAAACATTGAAAGAGTTGTGACCAAGCATCTTACAGTGTAAACATCCATGTGCTCTCTGGTGGACAGACTCTGTAATGCAGACACTGTTTCTAAATGACTTTAAACAGATCTGTGACATCTCTCTACTAACACTTATATGCTGACATATACACTGATACCAATATACAGATACAGTATAGTAGCCCATTTATCAGGCTCTGGTTGGGATGCATGATCAAACTGGAGCTACTGCTACTGGGAATCAAACCCCAAGTTTCTGTGGATGTGAGATTTACTAATTCAACTTTACCCACTTTGTGTTTGTTTGAATATCTGGACAACATCCTTGACCAATCCTACATCCAGGGATACTCAACGACTTATCGATTGATCAATCGTCAGAAACGTCAACTATTTTCATAATCAGTTAATCACTCAAGTAATTTTTAAGCAAAAATTCACAGTTTCTGGCTTCTCTATTTAAATACATCAACTTGTGTGATGGTCATGTTTTGCTAATTTGTTACATATTGTACCAAATGATTAACAGAGAAAAAAATCTTCAAATTAATTAAATGTTTCAGCCCTACTTCTGAGCAACACCTCATCTCTCCGTCCTCGCTGCCCACCAGAGCCTCCCTCCTCACCTGTACATCCACTCCATCCCAGCCTTTGTTCTGACACTGGACCACCTCTGGGACGAAGGCCTGGCATCCTGCAGAGCCTCCAACACACTGGAGCTGAGGCACTGGGCTAGAGCGCCTCGCTGTGGTGTAGCTACCCTTGTATAGAGTCAACGCCTGGACGTCCCGCAGCAGCACGCTGCCTGCAGTGGGGAGGGGGAAAAAAACAATGTTTTCACATATATCATAAGCCACTTTACAAACGTGTAAAAGGTCCTGCTCTTAAAATAGGAAGCTATTCAGGACGCAACAGGTACAATGTACAGAGTGGATGCAAAAACACATCAGTCCTACAATAAATCCTTCCTCTGTGAAGCTTACAATGTTAAGATCTTGCGAGTTGAGTGACGCTTTTCAGGTTAAGAATGAAAAATATTGCCCCCCGTACATAAACAGTCAGTAAGTCAAAGGAAAGCTGCTCCAGTATTAACTTCTGTATTAATACTACAGAATAGAAAAGAAGATATGGTGTTCCACACACAGCTGCATGAAGGCATCCCCAGGTATTATGTGTCAGAATACAGAATCATTGGCCTAAAGTGAACAGAGACTTGAATTTGTTATTTAAATCTTTGAAAAGATAAAAAATAATGTTCATCGTAGTAGTGATACTAATAATGTTTAACTGTGACGCACGTACTTGGTGTGAACACATAATTAACACAAGTTTCACGGTCATTGATGGACTTTTATATAACAGTAAATATGAGTCTAATTATTTATTTGCAGGGTCTTTACGCAGGGTATTTACTATGTTCCATTAAAATGAATGTTAGCATTAAAAACATCTGTAGTTTATTTGGTTTCTAAATTCACTAAGCAAGTTGTAAAGCTGTCAGCGGAAGTTGTGCTGTTTAGTCTGTTTGGTTGCGCTGCTGTACGTCTGTTGTGAAGTTACTTTGCTACAATGACGGCTGCTCATCACATATCATTTTAAGATTAATTCATTAAAATTGTTCTGAAACAGAGGTCGAAGGAAGCAGTGCCTACCGTCATCCCAACTCTTGATGTGTCCCACCAACAGAAACTGCAACACAACTGTAATATACACTTTCATGTCGTGGCTGTGAGAGCTTCTCTCAACAACTAAATTAAGTTCTGATGAAAATTAAACGTTTCTCTCGGAGTGACATGAACGTTAGACCCACACCTACACAAGGAACAATAACTTCCGTGTTGCGTCATCTGTTTTTGCTTTCGCAACCAATGGGGGACGTGCACGACTGCTGTCGATCTCATCTACGTGACTCTGAATTCACAAAGACATTCACACTTACAGTATGACGCAAATGTGTGAAAAAAAAACAACTAAGTATGGGTTTATAGATGTTTACATTTTGACAGAGAACTGTTGTTTTTCTTGTTTTAAAAAAATGTGATAAAAAGTTCCTTCACTGCTGCTCTTATTAAGTAATTTCAGAAGTCAAATACTTGGAATCAATGGAGGACTTGCATTTATTACTTGAAGCTCATAACTGCTCCTTAGATAGTTAGGCTACATTATGTAAGAGACTGCATTTTATACAAGATGTGTACAAAAAGTGGAAATTGTGGTAACAAGTGGATTTTTGTTTTAAAGTATTTTCTTCCCACACCTTTTTTTTTTTCACGGAAGCCCTAAATAGCCACGGTTTAAACATTTGAATTCCTCAGTTATATGGAATAATTTACTTGAGACAACAAAATCTTCTCGAGATAGTGACATAATTTTTTGAGATCACGAGAAAACAAGGTTTCATAAATTAAACGTAATATGCCTATATCTCGTGAAACATGTTTTATTTATTATTCATGTTAAAGGGACTTATACAAATTATATTGTATAATACAATAGTACCAACCGTTATGAAAGGCATTTCCACATTGAACACAATGTGGCTGCCTGAAAAAGGGCCCAAAAGAAAAAGTGAAGTGTGCCTTTAATACTGTGCTTTTCCTCGGGGTGTCAGACCTCACTGTCAACAGCACATTGGGACTAGTTTGACACTTTCATTGCATCACAGACACAATTCCGTTCACTTACATTGTATTGGGTTGGAGGAAAAAATCTCGGAAAGATATTTAAAAACCTGGACAAATAAAACCAAAACTATCTGCACTGGGGTTGGTGACAAAACACATTTTTAATGATTTGGGTTAGGGTTAGGACTTTCTAGGTCAAACAATATCCCACTCAGCACCATCTCAAGGTGCAGTAACATATTTTCCTGAACTCAGAATAACAAAGAAATAACACACAGTGTTAGTAGTAAAAATCAAGTCTTTTATTTGCGCAATCACCCATTGTTCAGCCCATATTATTAAATTTCTGCTATAAGTTAGATATTTACATCATCATTCAAGGCCCTTCACAAAATGCATCATGATAGTCTTTACAAAGAAATCTATTTACATTGTACAAAACATTGCATACATGATCATCCATACACCAAACCCTCTTTCCCTTGCGAAAACAAACCAACAAACCCACATTTTCTTCATTTGTTTTTCCCCACCCCAACCACAGTTTCTTTTCATTTTCAGACAGTTACTAAATCACAGACAACTGGTCAGCTACCACATTACTCACAAGGACTGTCAGTAAGGCAGGCACAGTTCATAATTCCTCAATCAGTTTAGATCACTGTTCTTAAAAGATGTGCTCTCCTTTAATTTTCTCTTAAGCATCTCAGAGTCTGTAGAATTTGATGAAAATTAATTCAAGCCAGTGGAAATCAATAGAAGTAAATGGCAACAAATCAAATTGAACAAAATAAAGAAGAGTTATTTTTAATGATGCTATTGAGCATTTGAAAGCATATTGTAAGCGGGATGGTTTCCGGCATTGTACACTAATAATGGACCTTGAGATGGTTTAGGGAAACCAACGCAGTATGAAGTTTAATGTAGGGCACACAAGCATTGCTTGCTTTGTTTTCCTCTTCTTGTCTTTCTTTTTTGTCCCCGTCAGCCTTTTGAGACAGTGTGGTGAATTTAATTCTGCTTATTCATTAATAAAAATTAAGCCGGTTAGATTACTGTATTAGTTTACATCTAACTGGTATCTCCACCTTTTGTGAGGTTTGGCTCCGGAGGAAGGTTGATGCATTTTTTTACTAACATGGCGAAATTGCCTATTGGGTCTTTAAGAAGCAGATGACCGAACAGGACAGAGCAGAATAATGGCAACAGTTTGTGATCTTTACATTTTGATTGTTTACATACATAAAACAAGTCAGGACTCAAACACTCATGGCACCACAAAGCCAAATTATTTTCACACGATTGCTCTATGAAACCAATTTGGCTGACCTAAGGGTTCTTTCTTTGATATATCCAATAAATGTTTAGTTTTAGACATTCTATTTTAACTCACTATTTCTGCCTGAAATCCATTTTAATGCGACTTGCAGACAAAAATCAAGCATTATGCCAGCCAGCGCATGTATGAACACATTGCTGTTTCGATGAATCCTGCACCAATAAAAAGGGACTCTTTAGTAGGTGGATCTTTAGTAGTGGATTGAAAAGATCTAAGAGCATGACTGTTCCATAGTCGGAACTGATGTTGATTACTTTTAGAAATCAATGTAGTGGTTTAGAAAAGACCTGAGAGCCCAAAAGAACAGGTAGAGACAGAGTGTAAAAACAGCCACTATATAGGACAGAGACAGACAGAGCCCAACATGTTCCAGTTCAGTGTCATTGGAAGGAGCAGTAGCTTCAGCCTCCATAGCAACCAGTTGTTCTTCTGCCACCTGGACTGTCTATATGTCTTTATGATGCATGAGCTTATCGAGCAGCAGTACCAACCAACAGTTTTGGGTTAAAGCGGTTAATAGTCGATACTCAGCATCTTTAAATTGGACCATTTTGACTCTCTCCTGTTGGAGGAGCACTGACACTAACCAGCTCATATCAAAAACATTATTTTTTTTAAAAAAAAGGACAGTATCAGCTTGATATATCTGTAAACTTATAGAATGGATGTATTTCTTGGTTCGTGTATCTCCCCATACAGTCACCATGTTTCTCAGTGGTTTTCCTTGTGCGAGGTGTTCAGTCTTCAGACGGCCACTATGTTGTTCATCTCCCATTTCTGAGTGGTTTTACTGGTGTCACAGTCTGATATGAAGACTTTGTGGAGCAGGTCGGAGCGATCCAGACATTTCCCTGTGAGGAGAACAAAGATGAACATTACTATTAGTGTTTGTTACAGGGAGTCAGAGGCCCCCCTCCCATATGAATCTCTGGAAATTAACCTTATCCAACGGGGGTTTGTGCTCCAATATGGATCTGGTTAGTGGTACTCAACTTGATAACATTTGAGCTCATCTAATTTAAAGTCAAGGTGATAGTGATGTTCTTTCTCAAAGTGGAGCTCCGAGGCTTGTTTCAATGTTCCATAGCAGCTACTTCTGAAACATCATGTGACTAATGACGATGGTGGTGCGTCATTGAACACGTGGGTACTTTGAAACTGATCTGAACCACAGGTGTCCACCCGGGTGTCATGTTTCTCTCGCTGCCAATCGGAGCAGGAGCCAGTAAAGACCCGACTACTGCAGAGTCATTTGTCCTGGGAATATTCGCAGATTGTAACCTTTCCCACTAAAGACAAAAGCCAGATATTAGTGGGTTTTTAGTCCAGTGGAAAAGGGGCTTGACACGGTCAGAGTTTTAAAGCTAGAATGAAGATACTGGTATCATATGAAACTAGAATCTATTAGTACCGACCATGTCATGCTAGCTTGTTGGGGCTAAGTAACGCTCTAAAGTTAGGCAACTTTTGGCGAGGTAACAGGCATGGCCATATTCACAGGGCTCCCTTGACCTCTCACCTCAAGATAAGTGAATAAGAATGGGTTCCATGGATACCCACAAGTCTCTCCTTTACAGACATTTTATACATACATTACAAATTCTTATTTACACCTATTCTAAAATGCTGTATTTCAATATTTCTGCATGCTGGGGTCCCTAAACTTGGAATTGCATTAAATTGGATATGACTAGGAAGCTGATGGTGGAGCCAATGAACCCAATTGTAATCATATGTGACCATGTTAGACCCAGTAACCAGTTCATTGTATCAACACCATTTTTTTTAAAAACTTGAATTCTGATCATTTTTATCAATTCGAGTGGTGAAAAATGCTTACATTGAACACCAAATCTGTGTAACAAATGGTACCAACCCCAAAATTGTGAAAACAACTTATGAAACAAAAACAGAGAATGGGAATGGCCATCATATACGTCCATCATAATATTCTAAGCACTTTCAAATGTGATTTTAAATCAATAATCTTTAAAAAATTAAATAAAAAAATAATCAGATTTATGACTAGAATAACTTGACACACAGTGCTGAGCTTTCAGATGATCAACACCACATCTATGTCGCATATACTGTTGACTTTTTATCTACTGCTGAACATCCCCTTGTCCCCCACCCTCTAAAAAGGGGATTGAATGGTAAGAGGTTAAAGAGTTTAACTTCACACAGTCTGTCTCTCTGTCAGAGCAGAAGGCAGTACTCTCCTAAGCAAACCAAACCACAAGTACTACACACCATACTACTGTAGTGTGACACCATCACACACTGATAGATCTCATAGTGTGTCCAGGCTACTGTAGAAGACTTCGTAATCCAAAAAAACATGATGATCGTGAGTGATGACAATGAAATACTGTGTGAAAAATGTTTGAAAATGTTAAAAATCATGTATATATTTACCTGTTGGCACATGAGTGAACCGATGGAGATCCTGGAATGAGAGAGAGTGGGTCAATTCTTCATTCCCAAACTTTCTACTTTCTGTGCAGTCTGACTCATCAGTGTGCTTTAAGCGTGTGTGTGTCTCACCTTGAAGTACTTCCACTCAGTGTGCTGCTTCTGATCACAGTGTGTGATGATGACAGCGGAATTATCACCTCCTCTGGTCAGGCACTGGTCATACTGCATCAACTGGTTGGCTTCATTGATACGGAACAACTACACACACACACTCTACATTGTCTTTTTTGCAAAATGCAGATTTCTTTAGAACGCTGTGCACATTAGGGCAGCGGTCAGTTCCCTTGCTGTGGTGATGGTGGCTTTCTGTCATGGACAGAATGACGGGTTCTACATAGTAAATGAATACACTCTCAATTGTATAAACTAACCCTGGTCAGCGGTTCTAGAACCTCAGGGTTTCCCATCTCAGGGTTAGTCAACTGTTTCAGCCTTTTTTTGTTGTAAAAATCTGAACAAAAACCATTCTGTTGCGGTGTTCCTGAATAATGTTCCAATCTTTAGGATAGGACAAGAAAGAACTGTGACTATGATTGATCTGATCTGATGACTGGTGGTAGTTAAAGACTGTGGGAGACAGCAATGCACACCAATAGTTGGACATCTGGAGAAAATAACCTGTCTGACCAAAACAACTATTACTCCTGTACAAGCATGAGTTTTAAGTGTTAATATTAAGAAGAAACATTTGCAAAAGCTTATGGTCTACATCAACGGAGCTGAGGTGAAGTGAACAGTTTTAAGTTCCTGGGAATCAGCATCACAGAGAACCTGACATGGTCATTACACATCTCCTTCCTGATGAAAAAAAGCTTTAAGAAACTTAAGAAAGTGAAATAATAATTACAAAGTGGTTAGTGGTTAGTGCATGGTTAGTGCTCGGCCCAGGACAGGAGGGCTCTGCAGCAATCTACGGAGCATCAGTGACGAAGAGCCCAAACGATATTAAAGGAGAGAGAGAGTGTGTGTGTGTGTGTGTGTGTGTGTGCGATTACCTGGTTGCCCCC
>CALSCE010003134.1:664049-679618 GCA_943593645.1 Bovichtus variegatus
ACACACACACACACACACACACACACACACACACACACACACACACAAAATGATGAAACATTCACAAACTTTCGATGCTGAAGTAATCAGTTTGAATTGAGGTGTAATTGTAAACAGCTTATGTTGCTTTTAATTTGACAAGTTATTGAGCAGTACCTTTGTGCGCTCCAGGTTTTCACCAGGACGTGACCTACTGTAGTTAAAAATTACAACCTGACCATAGACTGTATGTAAGAATGGGACGTAGTCACCGTCACTCTTTAGTTTGTGGACTACGGTTTTAAAGCCTCGAGTTTGGCATTTTGGCTGTCGCCATCTTGGTTTTTTGGAACCAGAAGTGACACGAGAGGGTGGAGCAAAGTACAACCAGACGATGAACAAGGCAGTTTCAGGAGAACAAAATGTTACAATTAACTTTCATAAAGTGAAAGAGTTAAAGTTCGAAGATAAAAACACAGACAACACCCAAACTGGACAAAGCCGTGGTAGCAACTTGTCAATCACAAGGTAGCCCCGCCCTAAAGCATACGCTGCTTTATTGTATATTTTACTCTAAATGGGACCATAATTTACTAAATGAACATCATGCTGTGTTGAAGAAGACTTGAAACTAGCGATTGAGAACATAAACTCATTAGGAAAATGTTTACTGAGGTAATAAATCAAATGAGAAGTAGGAACAATCTCTCATAGACTTCTATACAATAAGATTTATTTTTGCACCCAGTGGAGTTGCCCCCTGCTAGTCATTAGAAATAATGCAGGTTTAAGGCACATCCGCATTGGCTTCAGTTTTCAGACTTGGAGGCTGACCTATCAATGTTCTAGCAGCCTTTAGCTGATTCATTTTGAAAATGCCAGAATGCACAAGTGAGATGAGTCATTCAGACTAAATTCCACCAAAAATCTGGTGATCGGGTGTTTGCTATATTGTAAATGATAGATGCCTGGACACAGAGAATAATCATATTAGGACTACGCATGACCCTGGATACTGAGCTGTTAAATCACACTGCATACAAGGTTCCTATTGTGTGTGTTTACCTCTCTTGCAGGCTTCGTGCAGAGCTGAGGGGAAGTGTGTGTGTAGCGTGTGTGTGTGTGCTCCATTCTGCAGCAGCAGTTCCATACAACCAACACTCCCAGAGGCACAACAGTTGTACAGAGGAGTGACACCATCGATGGTCGCAGCATTTACCTAGACACACACATTGTGTGAGCAATACAAAAGCAGCTGTTTAATGACAGTGATAATGTGTTTTAAGGTGGACACATGGTGACATATAATAATAGTGGTGATAAGAAGAAGAATACTTACATTAGCCTTAGCATTTATTAATGCTCTGACACAGGCTACATGTCCTGACAGGCAGGCTTCATGGAGAGGGGTCACATGATCAATGGTGACAATGTTGGCGTGATATCCCTAAAAAATCAAAGCACACAGCATTATGACTTAGGAATCACACTGCTCTGTTTGAATGAGTCTTTCTATTCGACTTGTTTGAGTGAGTCTTTCTGATTTGAATTAATCATGAGTAAAGAATAGTGACTGGAGATAGTGACTTGTCTTTAGGGCATGATTTTTGCTGCCAAACTTCATGTAATACAGGTTCTTAAAGTACACCATTGACAGCAAGGATGATGGCAATAGAGTACATGAGGCAAGATAATTTGATGCATTCAGGTTCAGATTCAGATTGCTGGCCAAGCATCAAGCTTCATGTTAATGTCAAATGAAAGTAAAATTATTAGTAAAAACGTATGTATGTGTGGACTGGCAGAGTAATGAAAAATTGATTAAGTATTAAAAAAAAGGAAAACCAGTTCATTCAATGATTGATGATCCCTCATTATTCAACCAGCTCTTAGATAACAATAAGCCACGGGGGTATTACATAGTTCACTGCAGATGTGAAAACGAAACATCTCAAACAAATTAAATTTGAAGATGGCCGCTGAACTTTAAAAATTGTTCGCATATGAACCAGGATTTCCTCCAACTGTTTTCAGCATGTTGAACCTGTAGTGGCCTCAAGGTACAATAAGGAATGTCCAGGAGGACCCTTTAAAATAGCCTACTTACAAATTAGAGATTAAATAAACAAAAATCTTCCAAAAATTGAAGTGATATGCCATCTTAGTTTTTGTAAATGAGCTACAAACATGTATGATAGCATATGAGGATGGGCCTTCTTTCTCGGCATTTCTGCCACGGCATTTTCCGTTTTCACAGTTCAAATATGAGGATATTGTCAATGTGTTAAAATGTTATTTGAGCTGACTTTCCCTTTAATCTTCAACTTTACAACTTTGTCTTTAAATTTTACAAGGTCATAGTCAGGGTCATGTTGAGCAAGGTAACATTGAACATGTCAGTGCAGCTGTTGTGCTGTGCTCCTCTATCTGCACTGCAACGTTATCAGTTATAAATTTGTTATAAATGTGTTAAAATGGACTGTACCAAGTGAATTGCACCAGAGAAGAGTGTTACATGCAGAGCTCAAATTTTACATGCACTATTGTGCATATGCATGTGGTGTTTCGAGCCCTGTATGCAGTGTAGTTAGCGTTGAACAGGCCAAAAAAAGAGGACAAGAGCTCAGAGTTTGGTGAGATCTTGGATGGAGAAGCATGTAGGACTGTACAGCCTACAGAGGGAACTGGAGGTGAGTGAACTTTGTAAAACAAAGCTAACGGCGTCTCCCTCAGCCGGCACACATGTGACGTCATTGGTAGTGTGTGTGTGTGTGTGTGTGTGTGTGTGTGAGGACATTGCCTGGGCCAGCAGAGTGCGCAGGGCAAGCAGTCGACCCTGAGAAGCTGCTTCATGGAGAGGGGAGCGATCTGCCCAGGACCCTGGACACACACACACACGCACACGCACACACACACACACACACACACACACACACACACACACACAGACAGACAGACAGACAGACAGACAGACAGACAGACAATGAAACAGACAAACAGTTTTGTTATGTTAATTGTATTATTGTATTATTTAAGATTTGAAAATTGTGGACTTTGGCGACATTGATTTTTGGGCATTTGTCTGCTATTATTTTTCATACATTCTATGGTGAAGAACGACAGCGAAACCTGGGGCCATTTTTCTCGGTGCATTCCCAGAAATGATCTTTTCCAACTATTGCTGAGGCTTTAAATAGCAGTTATGGATAGTCAGGAGAATACTGACATGATTTGCACTCACTCAGTCAGAGGCACCGAATAACTACAAGCTAACTGAATAAGTAGCTGGATAACTTACTGGCTGCTCGCGGACCAGGCAGAACAATCTTATCAGAGAATTGAGATCAAACCTAACATTCCAACCTAAACTATCTGCTTAAATAGCTAACTCTCCTCTGAATCTGCTATTAGAAAGCAAAACACGTTTTGCTTTCCACGGCACAAGACTGGATGATGAGGAGAGGTGGGCAGTCAGGGATTGCAAGTCATTCTGCAAGGCTTAAGGAACCCCGGGCATCCCGGGAACAAGCAGTAGAAGAGTCTAAAGGGCTGGAAAGGGGTGACCAGTGAGGTCAGTAGAATGTTACTTGGGCACAGGCCGATTCTTAATCAACCATTGTCGGGTCGCCTGGACAAGAGTGTCTGTTGCAAGACCTGAAACACCCAATGACTCCAGGATACAACACTGAGGATGTGTCCAAGTATGTGCATCTCAACAAGGAGCTACACCACAGAATGCCTCATGCTTTCCTCTGTGCTCTACTTTCCTTCGTTTCTCATTGCCAGTACAAATCTTCATGATAGATTGGTTTGATATTGCCCAACAGTCACATATGATTCTGTCATTGTTATCAACCACTTCCGATATGATGGATGTAGAGCATCCTGGTCAGCTACTTATTTGTTGTAGAACTGAACTGTGCTAACCTAAATTATACTTACTTGACCCCATTGTGATATTTCAATCACATTCAAATCCTGCATATCGATATTATAACTTTATTAGTAATAGTATTAAGCCAAATAGACTGCATTTAAATGGCCAAAATCAATGCTGTGGCAGGAAGCATTCATCACAATCGGGGGTAAAGTCGTTTTGTCTCTCTTACTCTCTCACTGGCTTACAGAAACATCCTGAAATGTCAAGAAAAGTTGCTCTAAATCTAGATTTACATTGTCCAGTGCTTTTCAGCAGATCACATTTCAATAAACACAAGACATTTTACAGTAATAATACTGCAGGCAATTCAAAGCCCCTCTGTCATGCCAAGCACTCTTGGACGTGTGGTGCAGAAGGTGGCAGGACACTTTCAGGTTGTCAATTTTGAGAATTGTTTTGCAGACATTACATTTAAAATAATTAGAGACAGTTCAGGATATATTAGAAGTGGTTTATAAAAGCCTTGTTGAGAGTTTTATTTATTCAGTTTGGTATGGAAATCTGAAAGCCAAAGTTAGTGTGGGGCCCAAGTAGTATCAAATGTCAAACATAGGCCTATAGCCCATAAAGTTGCTTGTATAACATTGTATAATATTATTTAGGCGGTTACTTATAATTCTTCACTGATTTTGACTTTTGTAACTGTACGACTGTAAGTATTATATTGTCTATATTGTCAAGGTTTGACCTGCCTCTGGAGCAGATCTCTACCTTTGCCCAGCAGGATAAACAACCTGTCCTTTCACCACAGCAGTATACCGACCTTGACTAGTCAGAATGCCCCAGCAGGCCTTTTTCCTCTCCGGGACGTGCTCGGGTAGCGGCCCGGACTCAGCGCCTCTTTTCCGGGACATCTCCGGAGCCGCTGACGGAACCTCTGGCATCTTCCCAAGGCTGGACCTTCAAAGCGGTCACCGCTCAATAATACTGACTGCAGCAGCGGAGCGCGAGTCAGTATGAACGGACGAGCGGGGTGAGGCGGGGCTGGGAGCTAGTGGAGAAATCTGATTGGCCGAACGGCTTTGTTGTTGTTGTGTTCAACGCACATGACCACCTCACATGCGCGCCCACGTGTGGACGAGAAACACTATTTCTGTCCTTGAAGTGGACTCCACACCATGCTACACACACACACACACACACACACAGCAAGCATGTAACTATGTAACTTAAGCAGCTGCTGCTGTATATGTACAGTCTGGAGCTACTGACTGCATGCATGCAGCCTCCTAAAGTAGGTCAAACTGTGGCAGCCTCAGTCTGAATTTCATGAAAAATAGGAGCCTAATTCACAATACTTAAATGTTGCAGTACTTAGTGTAAAATCAAGTACAATAAAAGCAATGGACTTTGAAGTTTGAGATTTTAACTTTTCCTTAGTCATCCCCATCTTTTCAGATATGGTAAAGGAAACAATTTCTAATCTAACAGATTCCCATTTCAAATGGTTTCTCTGGCTGGGAAAAAGATTGACACTAACCTTTACTTGATCTGATGGCTTAATTGTCTATTTGGAGCTATAGATTTTATTGAGATATGCATACTTGATCGTGATAAAGGCAAAAACCAATGGAATTGCATAACAAGGACGGAATCTATGCAAATGTTTTATAAAGAACTAAATATAATTATTGATATTATCTATCTATTAATTGATAGATGTATTTATTATGCAATACAACTTAATACAGTGAAAAAATAACACAGAAATTGAGGTTTAACAGCATCAAGCAGGAAGTTGACCCCAAAACACAAGGTCAGAGAAATGACACATGGTTCGGATTGATTTTAATATAAGGGTATAACATTTGAAGGATTAGCATATTGTAGATTAACATTATATACACACATGTATGATGTAATACTGTACCAAAATAAACTCCTTTTCAAATTATGTTTAAATGTTTTAAATTGTCCCAAATTACCAAAGCATGTTTCAGGTAAAATGGGACAATGTTAAAATGCTATTCAAATGAGTATAACGCTAGTAAATATTATAACCTGATAAAAAGAGTCTTCACATCTATGTCAACACAAAACCACAGATATGTAACCTTCAGCCAACTTGTAAGTAGATAAAGTCATTTTGATGATTTATGAACAGACTTCGAATAGCTAGCGTACAAAGCTCATTGATCCTAATCTCCCAAATTGTGTGTAATAGTGCCTTATAATTTGGTCACATTAGCCAAGGAAGACCATTATCTCAGCACAGGATTTGACCAACCGGGCTTAATAACAAGTCTAGCAAAGCGAGGATTTCTGATGAGGAAGATGGAATATCAGAAGCTAGCGTTTCAATTTGCAAAGGCCGATGGCCTAAAAGGCTTATCAGGTAGCAAGGGTCGAGCAGGGCGCTGTTTGTTTCAGGGATTCATGTAGAGAACCCCAGTCCCAACACGAGGAAGCCAGAAGCCCTTTCTGCAGCCCTGGCCGCCTGCTTCAATTCAACCGTTGCAGGGCAGTGTTGCTATATGGGGGTTCCAACAACACACTGCTCAATGCCATGGACACTGGGTGGGTCAATGTACAGTAGAAGTGTTTCTGGACTGGGGAAGACAATTCATTACTTCCCGACCAAAAGATGACCCCCACCCATATGTCCTTCTCCTGGATGGGCTCGGATTCCATGTGTTTAATTTGGAGTTCTAATGAGACACACACACAGCCAGCAGACATTACAACTGGAACCTGGACTGCTGTAGCTTCACTGGGGAGAATTGTGGGCAGATAGATATTGTTTCTTGGATTGTTTCCAGAGGCCTGGAAAAGTGCCGCGCCACCAGTTCCCAGCAACATAGTTGAGGTGAAGACAACCGTTTTTGATGATCTCATCACACTTATGGGAATTGTTTCTCTTGATTTGCATGCCAAGGTAAGAAAATAGTGATTGTATTCATTCAATCAAACATTACAGCAGTGGTCATTTAGAACAGGGTATCAGGTCCTGTCCCGTACGCTAGATGTTTTGTGTTGTGTTTGTACTTCCTGTTTTATTTTGTTAATTACATGTTTCCTCTCGTGTCTGTTGTTTCTACTTCTGGTCCCCAGCTGTTTCCACTCTGTTCGTTAGTGTCTCCACTTTGTTCCTTAGTGTCTCCACCTGTGTCTCGTTATCCCCTCCCACTTCCTGGTGTATATAGTCTGTGTTATGTTTGTCCCTTGTTGCCAGTTTGTCATTGTTCATTCATGTCTAGAGTTCCAGCGTTGTTCCCGTTTTCCGAGTTCCTGATTCCCCGATTCCCCGGATTCCCCGGATTCCTCGATCCTGTTTCCGTGACCTGACTCCGTCTTTGCCTGATCCCTACCTGCTTTGCCGCTATGCTGAAGACCTACCCGTGGATCGACCCTGTTTCTGTGACCGGACTCTGCCCCTGGATTATCCTTGCATGTTTTGTATGTCTCGCTGTCTGCAAGTGTATCAACTATACTGCCAAGATTTAGTCAAATATATTTGCATCTCTGAGTCGTGCTATTGAGTCCCTTTCTCCATGTGTACTGGTCATACCGTTACAGTACGAACTGGCCAATAACATGGACTCAGCCGAATCAGAGATCGTTCGTTCGGCAATCCACGCACAGGGCGCTCGCCTCCACATTCTGGAGGAACAGCTGTCTGCGTAGGAGTACGTATGATCTCTGACGGACGGTCAGACTGTGTTCCAGAGGGTGGACCAGCTGACCAGGCAGCTCCAACAGCTGGGGACACACCTCCAGGCCCTGCTTCCTTCGACCGCTACACCGCGGGAGCCGAGTGCTACTGGTCAATTAGCAGCGGCCGCTCCTGCCGTCATTCCCAGTACCCCTCACCAGATGATTAATCTCTCCCGACCCGAACGCTTCTCTAGGGATTCGGAGAATTGCAGAGCGTTCCTAACGCAGTGTGGTCTGCACTTCAAGCTGCTTAATTTCCAACAGAGCGGTCAAAGGTGGTGTATGTGATTTCATACTTATCTGGATGGGCCGACGCATGAGCTACGGCGGAATGGGCCAGGCAGGCACCCATTTGCCAATCATTAGGAGCCTTCACAGAGACCTTGAGGTAGATCTTCGACCAGACGGCTCCGGGTCGAGAGGCGGCCTGTGGACTCAACCGGCAGACTTCGGATTATGCTGTTGAGTTCCGGACATTGGCAGCGGATGGAACGAGCGGGCGTTATTCAATGTGTTCAGAGGAGGCTTGTCGGATCGCATTAAGGACCTGCTGGCGCCTCTGGAATTACCCGCAGACTTGGATTCACTTATCACCATGTCCATCCGGATCAACAACTGACTCCGTGAGAGAGAATGGGAACAGAGACTGTCAGCAGCCGTAGCTCGCAGAGACAACGGACGAGTCGTTCACGGTCAAAGTATCATCCAAGGTTCGGTGAGATCACAGACACAGAGCCCATCCTATGCGACTGTAGTAACCGAACCAGAGGAGCGGATGCAGATGGGACACACCAGGCTGTCTTGGGCAGAGAGACAACGCCGGATGAAGGAGGGTTGCTGCATCTATTGCTCTGAGTTGGGACATTACGTGGCTGGATGTTCACTAAAAGATAAGGCTCACCAGTAAAGAGGGCACTGGTGAGCCGAACAACAAACAAGGGAAGACCCTCTCGCATTTTGACACCTGCCAGACTCATCTCTTCAGTCCATTCTCCATCCTGCACTCATCGACTCCAGGGATGACGAGAGTTTTATGGATGAGGGAGTGGCGACGAGAATGGGTTTGAGCTTACACCCACTACCCGAGGTGTTGGAAGCCAAGGCTCTGGATGACAGACTACTGTGTCAGGTCTCCCACATCACTCACCCGGTCCAGTTGATCATGGCGGATGGACATTCGGAGGAGATGAGTTTCCACGTGTTTAACTCTCCTTCACGCCTGCTAATTCTGGGGTTTCCATGGCTCCATATAGACTGAGCCAGCGGAGAGATACTGGGATGGCATCGGACGTGTCCCACCACGTGTTTTCCGACCAGTATGAAGCGTGAACTGGGGATTACCTCTTCAGATAGAGGGGCCAGGGAGAGCCCGGCGAGGGACTTTCCGGATTTGGCCAAGGTTCAGGCATGTTACTTGGGACTAAAGGAGGTCTTTAACCCTTTAACACCTATGCCTCAAAATGCCTGGACTTTTTTGCTTATTTTGACTATTAAAAAGGTCAAAATGTCCTGTGATTAAGTGCTAAGTTCAACATCTGACAGTTTAAAATGAAGAAAAACGAAATTTGGTTTTAGTGAACAAAACACTGCAATTGTACATGAATAACAGATCTTGCATGTTAAATATGAAATGTATAAAACTATTTACAATAAAATTTTAGAGTCTCTTTTAAATGTGCAAACACAAGCCATAAAATGAAAACTACTAGGTGTTTTTTGCCGCACAGGGTAATTCTCTTCACACTCAAAGGCCTTGGTGGTACTGCCAGTGATAGTTCCTCTCTGGCTGCAGACACAGGCCCACATCACAGTTCTCACACTTCCAGGCAGTGCTCCTCTGGCAGAGTGTGCAGTGCTGTCGCCCCATGCTGGCTCTCTCAGCTTTAGGCTGTCCGCTGCTTGAGGAGACAGGGATGTGTTTTTTTTTACCTGGGGTCTTCTGAGGGCCATTTCATTCCATTCCAAGGAGGTGTGGAGTGAGCTCCTCTTGGAAATGCTGACGGGTCATAGGATTCTCCTGCTGCAGGCTGGCACAGTGAGCCTTGTGGATGACAAAGGAGTTTGTCACAGATGTCAACCAGATGCTGGAAAACAGTGGTGGTCCATCTCCTGGTTTTCCGGTGGACTGAATTTGTGCCAGTCACCTGGTCTGTGGTGGGTCTGGGGACAGAGATCTTTTGTTTTGGCATATCACGTGTCTTCTGCCAGCGCAGGGAGACTTCTCTGATGTCCATCCACTTCACAAACTTCTTTTTCTTTTGGTCTGGGCATTTTCTTGGGTGGTGTGGACACCAACTCTTCCCTGCCTGTATGTCCCATAAGCTCCAAATCCCTGCTGGCTCAGGTGTCTGAAGAGGAGGGGACTGGTGTAAAAGTTGTCTGTGTAGATAATACGACAGCATCACCAGATCCTCCAGCATCCCCACGCCTTCTCCCTCTCCGGTCCTGAATGTGACGTCTGGTGGACACCTCATCTCCAGCTCCAGCCTCCGCACAGCCTCTCCTAGGATGCAGGCTACTTGAAGATGCGCATATTTACGCATAGAAAGTACAATTACACACCTAGTACAGACTTGGTACACTATTCTAAAAAAGTCACCACGCAATACAAGTGTCGACTTACATACTGTCTTGTTTCCATTTGAATTAAATCTGCTGTTCTCCGCTCCGTTTCTCCGCTCCGTTATCTGTATTTCTCCACTGCTGGGTGTGTGTATTCGTTCGGAACAAAGGCGCTGTTTCGCGGGCTTCCAGGAGAGGCGCAAGTGAAATTACCGTAATGAAACCACTTTGGCTGTAAAGTGCAGAGTCTCAGCTTTCAGAAACCGTTGGAATTTTTTCGATAGTGCAAACAGTGACGTAATTACGGTAGTCCAAATTGCGCTTGCGCATTTGTGTCGGCGCCGACACAATCGGTGTTAAAGGGTTAATAAGACTCGGGCTACAGCCCTGCCTCCTCATCACGAGTACGATTGCCTGGTCGACCTCCTTCCAGGGGCTACACCCCCAAGGGTCATTTGTATTCCCTGTCCGCTCCTGAAAGGGAGACTATGAGGGAGTACATCGAGGGAGCTTTGGAGGCTGGGATAATTCGTCCTTCTTCTTCACCCGCTAGAGCAGGGTTCTTTTTTGTGGAGAAGAAGGATAAGACCCTGCGACCCTATATCTTCGGCATTTGAACTGTTACAGGGGGCCACGATATTCACCAAGCTGGACTTGCACAACACGTATCATTTGGTGAGGATAAGGGAGGGGGACGACAGCATTCAATACCCCCAGTGGTCACTACGAGTATCTGGTCATGCCTTTTAGGCTAACTAATGCCCCAGCTGTTTTCCAGGCCCTTGTTAATGACGTCCTTCTCATGCTCAAATGTCTTGTTTTTGTGTACCTGGACGACATTTAAATTTTTTCACCAGATGAGAAGACCCATATTCGACACGTCAGCCAGGTACTACAGAAACTGCTCGACAATCTGCTGTTCGTGAAAGCTGAGAAGTGTGATTTTTCACGTCAAGACGGTCTCTTTCTTGGGCTTCATCATTGAGGAGGGCAGTATCCAGATGGATGAGGCGAAAGTCAGTGCAGTCACTCGGTGACCTGTCCCCACTGGTCAAAAACTGGTCCAAAGGTTTTTGGGGTTCTCGAACTTCTATCACAGGTTCAACTACAGCACTATCGCTGCACCCCTACATGCCCTAACGTCCCCATCTGTCCGTTTCTGTTGGAACGAGGGGGCTGAGAGGGCGTTCCTACGACTCGAGGAGTTTCGCCTGGGGAATTGAGGAGGAGGTAAGAAGGGCCATCAGGGATATTCAATTTCCTGAGGGGGTTCCCAATAACAGTTTGTTTGTTTGTTTGTTTGCATTTGTGTTCACAGGTGATCCACTGTGCCCACACTTCCCTTGTTTCCTGCCATCCTGGAGCTTCAAAGACGTTATTCGTCATCCGGCAATGCTTCTGGTGGCCGTCTATGGAGAGGATGGTCAAGGAGTAAGTGGCCGCCTGTCAAGTTGTCACGTCAACCGCTGTCGGGCCTACTACGCCCATTACAAGTGCCACATCGTGGGCAGAGATCTCTATGGATTTCGTCACCGGACTGCCCATGTCGGAGGGCCAATCTACCATCCTGACGGTGGTTGACAGGTTCAGTAAGATGGCACATTTGATTTCATCACCTAAACTTCCGTCAGCTAAAGAGACGGCGGAGGTGCTTCTCTCACAGATATTCCAGATACATGGGTTCCCGAAGGATGTGGTGTGTGATTGAGGTCCCCAATTCGTTTCTCTATTCTGGAAGGAGTTTTGTGAGTTGTTGGGGGCCAAGGTCAGTCTGACTTCGGGTTATCACCCCCAGTCGAACAGACAGTCGGCAAGGATGAATCAGGAGCTGGAGACGTGCCTACGGTGTCTCATCTCCCAGAATCCAACAACCTGGAATAGGCACCTAATATGGGTAGAGTATGCCCCCAACACCCTACCTGTCTCCTCTTCTGTGTCTGTGTGTGTGTGTGTGTGTGCCAAATACATGATGTTTTTGAATTTGTTATAAATAAAGTTATTGAAAAAAGAATGTACTTCTTCCGCCTACTCATCGCTCGTATTTAAATTCTGTTTCCTCCTGCTGTTGCATCAAGTTTGCTGAAGGTAGCCCACAGTCGGAAGTAGGGCGGGAGTGTACTTTTTTTTTAAAAGACAAAACTTCCACTACAATGAGTTGAATACATTGTTTTTATTACGGTAGACTCCTGCTCATTTCGAGATGCTTGTCTATAATTGTTGTTTTCAGAATCATGTTGCGTATTTTTTTCCCAACATTTAGAGATTTAGATTACATTTTATTTTGAACATTGTAAACATTAGTTACATAAGGAGCAATCCTCTATTTGCCTGCGTGAATGTACACAACTAAAATGTCATTTTCGAAAGAGTGCATCTTCATACAAAATAATTCCTTTTATCTGACATTATTTTCGATGACAAAAAACACTTCAGCGTCCAAGACATGAATGTATAAAGAGAACAGACGTTAAAGTGGTTTTATTTTGAAACTCATGAACGGGAAGTACGTGTTCTTTCTGGTTCATTCCATAAAACTTGACATTTCCTTTTTTGTACACAGTATCTAGTGACCGCGCACGGACTGTGCGATACGTCTCTCATTGAATTACTGTTTTCTTATCATTCCTGTAGTCGTAGCTGTTATCTAAAGATGAATACGGTTCTTTCGAGAGCCAACTCTTTGTTTGCCTTCTCCCTGAGCGTCATGGCGGCCTTGACTTTTGGCTGTTTCGTCACGACAGCATTCAAAGACAGAAGGGTTCCTGTGGACATCCACGTCTCTAAAGTCATGCTGTAAGATCCGTCGTCTAGTATCATGTGTAACAGCTGTTGGCATTAACTGTACCTTACTATACTGTGTTATAGCTATGTTTCGTTTATTACTGATGCTGTAACGCTCTTAACGCTGTAATGCACACGAACAATGATCGGTTCATTCAGTTTAGATGCTACTTTATGAAGACACAGCTTGCAGGGCCTCTGTTCTGCTCTGTGACGTTAACGTTACTGCGCTTGAAACGCTCTGCTTGTGGCACATTGACGTGGATAACGTTGCATGAGCGCAGTTTGTGTTGGTCTGAAACTGAGACTGTAACGTTACCCGAATGTCAGACAAGCCAGAAGTGCTTGGAGTACTGAAGCAGTCATTTATTTAAGCTTCTTCATTGAACATCTTAATTCCTCTGATACATTCAAGACACACAGGTGACCTACAGAATGCCTGCTCACATTTGTATAATTATACACAATATTACATTTAGGCAAACTATGTTGTATTGTTGTGTGAAGACAGTAAATCCGGATACATCAATTATTAACTTTTTATTTAACCTAAAGCTTTTTCTGTAAATTAAATGTATTGATCTTGGTACTAGATGTCAGGTATCCTGTTTGCACCTATTTTAAACATTTTCCAACAACACTCCGTTGTACCAAACTATCATACTAAAGAATACTAATACTAATTATTAGATTCTCTACTTTTGCAGTAAAAACAAGTAACAATAGTTTGTGATTATGAAAATATTAACAAAAAGGTAAATCAGTACTCTAGGGATGTAGCTGGTAAAATAACAAATGAACTGCATGCTTACAAAATTAATAATGATGTTGAAATAAATTCACATTAAACTTAATAACTTCATTCCAAAGTGCATACGACACACTTTAGATGTTTAATATTTAACTCAATTTTCTGACCATATGTAATCTATAAATCAAAGCGGCTGTATGGAGCGACACTGTCATGAACACCAATCAGTTTCTTTCATTAACAATACCCCAAGTCCTCCACCCTCAATCACATGTTTTCATGCAGCTTCTCAAGGAGCCTCTTTTCTAAACGTTTTCACCAACAGTCCTTCTTGCTGTGTTAACTTACACTTGAGTTTGGAGGCAGGTTTTCCCTCTCTCACTCTTCCTGATTCCTCCTTCATCTCCCGTCTCTCTCTCTGTTTAACAGGAAGAACGTTGATGACTTCACAGGACCCAGAGAGCGCAGTGATCTGGGTTTCCTCACCTTTGACCTCTCATCTGATATCCTTTAGAATACTGCTACACAAAATGACATGAACTGTAGTGAACAGTACAAGAAGAAAGAAATAGCAGAGATATTTAGACCGACTGTCAGAGTTTCAGCAGTCTAATGAACTGTCTGTCTGACTGACTGTCTGACTGTCTGACTGTCTGTCTCTCTGTCTGTCTGTCTGACAGAACGTGCCTGAGAGTAATCCAGTGCTAGCTGTCTAAATGCAGAGGGTCACAGATCCTTCTGCACACTTTTAATGGAGACACTGTAAACATATTGGCTGAAAATATCAGGGCTCAAGTTGTAGCCCTGCCACAATGTAACTTACTGGATGCATAAAAACAGTGAACTTCATGTTTAATCCCACAAGGCATTATGGGAGCTGTAGTTCCAAAACTTAAAGCATAATTATCCCTCAAATAGAAGTAACACAAAGAATGATAAGAGGAGGGACAGATGTTCATGTTTACTAACCATATGTTTTTACATTGGTAAGACCCAGAATGTTCTTAACATTGATATCTCGGATCGCTGACACTCTGCTCTGTCCATCCATATTGTGCACACATATTTACTGTGTTGAAAACTAAAAAGTCTAACTATTTTAATAAACAGATTATCTGAGAGATTTCTGCCTCCACACTAAAAGAGCTGAGATGAATGAATCTTCATTTTTGCTGATCCAAACATAAAAATGCCATTTAATAAAGTCAACAGCAAGTTGTCTGAATCAGGTCCCCTGTTAATCCACAGATCGGACTGTGAGCAGGTTTCATCACTACCTTCAGGTAAACGTCTGTCCTCTTGTTGTGCCTTAACTACACCGACATTTGCAGCCAATCTTCGACTGGAACGTTAAACAGTTGTTTCTCTACCTGTCTGCCGAGTACGCCACAAAGAGCAATGTAAGTCACACACACACACACACACACACTCTGTCTGCGGAGTAGGCCACAAAGCGACGTAAGTCAACACTTGCTGTGTTAGTGTTTTGTTTTGAAGCGGCTCTGCATAGTGACATACATAAAGTCTTCAATATTAATCCACAACATCCAGTGTAACATGCATGTATTGTACTGTAGATAAAAAGGGCCATACACCCCCTGATCACTTTATTAGGTACAGCTAAAATATATAATACAATCCAGTACAACAGCTCTGCCACCTATTCTAGTGTTACAATGCTTATAATATAAAACATTTTATGTATCAGATTAATTGTTTTTCTGTGTGTTTCAGTCTCTGAACCAGGTGGTGCTGTGGGATAAGATCGTCCTTCGAGGTGAAAACACCAAACTGAACCTCAGAGACATGAAGTCCAAATACTTCTTCTTTGATGATGGGAACGGACTCAGGTTAGACACACACACACACACACACACACACACACACACACACACACACACA
>CALSCE010003134.1:757102-769261 GCA_943593645.1 Bovichtus variegatus
CACACACACACACACACACACACACACACACACACACAGACTTCAAACAGGTTTTGTGAAACAACTCTGGCTGGATAGGGGAAGCAGAGTGTGGAGCTCATTTAAAAAGAGGACAATTAAAGTAGCGTTACTACACTGAGTGGAAGAGAATTTACATAACATTATCATCATTAAAAAATAAAGTATGTCTGAATACTCGAGCTTTGTTCCTTGCCTTCACCATTGCAAGTCGTGTCCAGCTAATGTTAGCTTTTTGGAAAGCGTCCTGCTTATATCGAAAGGAAATTCAACATGGCCTGAAATCGTATTAAACTAGCAACATTAGCAGATATTTTTAAGGCACTGCGAGGAAAAGGGCGTACATGACTGCAGCTGTTATTAGTAGTATGGTATAAAGTTAATGCGGTTTCCGAACAGCCGCCATTTTCCATCCCAACACAAAACATCACCAGATCCCGCCCACAACCGTACGTTGGACCAATCGCAGATACTCCGGCGAGGCATTCATTGGACTACAGCGTTGCCATTAACGTGAAATAGTTGTAAACTTTGATTGGACAAGTATAACCAATAGACATATATAGGAGCAGGCAAGCCACCAATAACAGCAAATTTCGAAAACGACCATATACTTCATTGGTTAATATATCCCAATAACGTTAATTACAGGACAAACACACAATCAGTCAAGAGAAGAGGCCAATCACGCGATGATACAATGCACTGAACACCGCCCCATTACCCAATATAACGAGTCATCACTCACAAATATCCTGAATTATCTAAAAAATAATGCGTTTTACAATGCTTACCCCCATATTCACACAGGTCCGTCCACCTATAAACACCTTCACTAATCCGAGATTTGTGACGTCTTCTGTGTCCGTTGTTTTAACTCCCAAAGGCTCGCATCGGAGAGACACGTTATGTAGCATTCACCTCAACGAGGAAGTGCTTGCAGGACCATAAATGGAAGTGTACTTTAGACGAGCTACTGGCGATTGGCTGGAAAATGTTGCATAGCTCTTGTGATTGGTGGCAGTGACTTGTCTTTCAAACACGTCAAGCTTGAATACGGCGAGCGAGAGGAACATGCTGAACAGCGATGCGCAGTACGAATGAAACAAAATGTAAATAATCACTTATAAGCACAATAAATATCAGTTTCATTTTATTTTCGTCAACAGTGGACACAACTACAAAAAAACAAAACAATAGAATAACTTTCCTTATATATTGCTATGAAGTGACAGGGCCTAAATAATGTATGCAGGAAAGTAAGGACATACAAAATCAAACAACATGTTGTCAAAGTGTCACACAAGCTAATTATTAAGGTGAACCAAATTGACAATGTGCTGACTGAACCATGGTTGACAATTAGTCTTGCCTAATTTCCTACCTGCCCACACAATCCACACTCCATTATTGAATTGAATCCATTATTATAATTATACAATTTAACTATCAAGGTTAAGATTTTTTGTAAGGTTTACATTTAGCCTTACCTGGCTCATCCTCCCGCAGTCATGTGGACACCCACATCCCTGCATTACAGTCAGAAAACATATTTACAGGTAAAAAGAATAACCTAGGTTATACGTGGAAAGTCAGAGGTACCCAGATGTCACATTATCTTGTTGTTGGGACCTATATTTTATCCATTTAACTTTGACATCACAAAGCAGTAGTTTGCTGCTCCATTCCTTAAGAAAAGTGTCTGGCATATATTTTTGTATTATTTAAAGTCTTGTTTCAAACTTGTCTGCAGTATGAGCCAGTGAAGAAAGTGGTAGATATACAATATGACATCCACAGAGAATTTTGGCAGGTTCTCCTGTTGTAGCTTGACACTTTCCAGAAAACACCACTGCTTGTGTAGCTCTCAAAATAATTCTACAAAATATTTCACGACCCAACATTAAAAAGTTACACTTTCTTTTGCTGATCTATGCATGAGCCAGTGACCAAATCTTGTCTCAAATTGCAAAAGATAAAGTCCAAATATGGATTAAGAGTAGGTTGACATTACAAGAGTTGGCTGCAGTGTAGCCGACTGCATATGTGGATCTAGAGCAAAGAGGAAGGATGCAAATGTCAAAGACCAACGAGAGTCAAACTATAGCATGAAACAAGAACAACCTCTTTGGAAATACAGGCATAGTCCTTTAAAAAAGAAGGGGGAAAACATATACACACACACACACACACATATTAAAAATGAAAGCAATCTAAAATAAATACACAATTAACAAAGACATGAAGCAGTAAAACACCACAAGGCAGTGCCAGCGTAATCGAATAAAGCAGCGCTGTGTTTATTTCCATTTCTAAACTAACAACTTCAGAATTCACTCCTATTTTTGAATCACACAGCGTCTATTATTAATAATCTTATAATCAATTTAAAATCCAATATGTGAATTCTTTAAGGAAAGTGGCTTTCCTCCTTCATTAAATTGAAAAATGATTTGAATAAAAGGCCCACTATGGAGTCATAGCAGGTGCAGGTATCATTAGATGCAGCCAATAGCATAAGTATTGGCACAGTAGTATGGTTTCTACATCAAAACACAAATAACAGATAAATGTACAAAAGAATAACAACAACTGTCTCAATACTTAGGATATTGACTTCATAGATATGCATCATGATGATGGGCAGTGTTATGGTCATGCAGTCTTGCCACAGGGATATCTGTCTGAGATCGGTTCACTAACACTTCATTCAACTGTTAACAGCCACTACTATGCATTCCTTACTCATTAATAAATTATTTTTAGTTGTTTCTTGGCTATGACAACATTCCTATCTCATTAGTTTTTCACTGTATACAGTGAAGGCAGATCCTGACAACTATTCAGTGTCTCTTCAGCATTTGAATAATCTGAGATAATTAAGTAGTTAATTAGGCAATAAAAAGCTCTTGAAGATCACTTAAGAAATTCTTTCAGCTTTGACCGCTTTGGAAGAAATCTTTCCCTTTCAGAGTAAGGGAGATTGAGATATTCAGGGTCTAAAATGTAAAAATCTATGTTTTTCATACAAAAAGAGTGAACAGAGATGTAAATAAAAGCAGATGAGATACCCTGCTAGGACAGACTAGCAGCCCGATTGACATGAATCGTAAATATTTTAGTGACCTTTCATCTAGTGGAGCCATGTGGTCATCTTTTCTACTTCTCCACTCTGCCGATTCAACTGATCTAACTCATCACTCCTGAAAAGTCCTACAGACACACCAGCATTTACTGACAAATCATGCACCTAATACCATATAAATTCATATAAATACTGCAGCAGTTATTATACTGAGGTCAGGGCCAAAGATGAAAAACAGAAAAGCCAAAACTGCTCATTGTGAATGGAGCAATTTATTTCTACAGTTCCACAGATTTATGCTGAGTTAGGTACAGTTCTACAATACATCTCACATTCATCAAGACTATAACGTTCAGGTTTTGTTGTGACTATTGGTCTGTTGGTGCAGCTGTTTCTGAGGTCATTTTGTGCTGGTGGTGTATTGGATATAATGCAATGCAGGCATTGAAAGGTGTCTCCGATATTTTGTTTAAGTAATGCTTTATTTACTAGACACTACATTAAAACTGAATTTAAAAGTGAAACACCCTGAGAAGGTTGAGGCCAGAGAAGGTTGAGGAAGTTGTCAAAACATATTCAGAAATAACTGAGAAGGAATGCAACTATTCGCAGTCTCTATTTCTATTTTGAATGAGTGAAATTACAGTAAACTGAGCCCAGGCTCTATTTTGTGACTATCTCCGAGCAGTTCTGCTCTGCCTCATCATGTACTGTGTGGACTCATCTGGTGGGTGGCCTCATTCAGATTTTCTATTTGAAGAAGCTGTAGACAAACGAACCGAGTATCAAGGCCAAAATCACACAGCAGCAGAAGATCATCATTTGTTTCTGGAGAAGAGGAGGGAAAAGGATAAAGAGACAGAAAGGAAGATGGTGTTACATTACCCTCCTGTACAACGCTGGAGTTAAAATCACTCAAGACAAATTTAAAACTGAGCATAATCAAACTTGAATCAAGACCAATTTGAGGAGCTGGTCCAGACAAAACCCAAATGGTTGAAGAACAGGTTGCAGCGGAGCTTTAACCAGAGCCTAATCAATATATAATATACATATTTTCTGTTGATTGGGTCATATTTGTCACTCAAGACGTTCTACTGGATTGAAACATGGTTTGGTTTACTCTGAAGTACAAGGTAGGCGAGTTAATTAATGTGGTTTTACAATTCAGAAGATTGTCCTCCCTTTCTTTTAGAAATACAACAAACTAAATGGTGTCACTTGTGCATTTCCGTTTCAGGGTGTGACATTTAGCTAAAATAGGATTTTAAATAAAAGAGAGCATTTTCTTCTTTAGAGTCATATAATATCATATATTATTTTGTTTAATGGAAAGACAGTCTTGCACAATGTTACTAACTATTTGGGTAATTTCCTTCCACACATAAACACTGTAAAAATTGGCAAATCCATAATGATAATGCTTGACCAAAGATGGTTTCCGGAGAAAGACCCACCATGGACAATGGCCAAGAGGCATGTTTGTGAATGAGAAATCAAGGACTTCTTTATAATACCTGTAGTCCAGTGAGGGGATATTAATTCTACACAAGCCAACAAAATGAACAGTTTCTAAACTGACTTCCTACACAGAAGCAATTCTGTAGTCTCAACTACTAACCTTTCATAAGAGAATGCAACTCCTGGCTTGATCATTGGTTTATTGTTGTCATTGTTATATTTGATGAGATGAAAGACAACTAACTCCAGTGCATCACTCAGTAAATGCATTTATGTTATGTATGAAAAGAGCGATCAGAGGAAATAAAAGACTGCAGTAAAATAAATCTCTATCAGTTATGTCTTTAAAAATCAGTATCAATCAGTATCAACTTACCCTGCGTGCCTCCTGCTGGAATTTGGCTGCCTTTTTGGTATCGGCCACTGCCCTCTCTACAAAGCCCACTGACTGGTCCATGTTGCTCTCAATTCTGTCAATCATGCCACCCTGGAGGAGGGCAGGACAAGACGGCATAATGTGAGAGAAGAGAACACAGAAAGACAGACAATGGAATGTAGTTGGTCATCTTAACCTTATTTGAGCAGCAAGAAGGTGCTCCAACTCCTTTTTTTGTCTTTTTGTCTTGTGATCAGCTTTACCAGCATTTTATCAAATATCTGAGCAGTTGAATAATCTAACGTACAGCGTGAAGGACTGACAGAGCTGGAAGAGCATGAGAGACTTTCTTGTACAGGAGTGACAAACATCCAATGATTATTACATCAGTTCTCCTGCACAGCTCTGGGATCAGCTGCGTATCTCATTCATACTTATACAGTTAGAAGTCACGGTGACTGGTCAGAATGTGTTGCTATTTGTGGTTTATTATATGTTAATAACAATATGATATCATAAAAGTAGTTTTCAAATGTGTGTTAAAGCAGCAATAGACAACATTTTTGCTTTAACTCATCATTATGAAGTAAATGTTGATTGAACAACGTAATGGCTGTAGAATAATGACACCATCGATATTTAGCTTGATTCCCTGAAGCCTAAGCCTTGATTTACAATGCTATTCTGTCTTCTCCAGGTCACTATCTCCTTTTTACAATAAAAACCCTAGACATACAGTATATACTGTATCACTGCCAATCAAGAGAGCATTTAGCAAAGCAACAAAATAGCTTAGGCTACTGTAGCTGTCCCCACTCCACCTGGCAAAAGATGATGGAGGAGGCAAAGAAGGCGAAGAGGTAGCGCTATTAAAAAAACTTTCTCTCTACTAATCTAGATCAGTAAGTAACAAAACTTGCCTACTTATTACAGTTTTTCTCATTAGGTTAAACACATTTGTCTATTCAGAAGTTACATTTTCGAAACAGTTCACACACATTAGCCATGCTGCTAGCGATAGCAATGTTGCTAACAATATATTAACAAGTACGTCTATCTTCTTATGTAAAAAACAACAGATAGAAAATATGTTATCAATGTCACTGTTGCACAGTTTGTTTGGAAACAAAAATGTCCTGTGTTGTTGGTAGCGGCATCAACAATAATACTGCTTGGAAACGCTAGGGGAGGAAAAGTTATCCACTGGTATTGTGCATCAAGCTGGTTATTCCAAATGTTATTATCAGTATTTTTTAAATAGTTGTGTGAACGGTTTTCTATTTCATGTTTTCAGCACCAAGCTACTGCTGCAACACACAGTAAGCTGACGTTAGTTGAGCTAGTAGTCAGCTGTAAACTAGTTGTAAGCTAGTTAATGCCATAGGGAACATTTCTCAAAAGATGGTCCTTTAGATGTGTTGGTGTCAGGTCACATGAGTCAGGATCTCCTAATACATGTGGAGGTTTGGTTCCAACTCTGAGAAAAGTATAGGCCCTTCTACGGATGGGTATTGGAAATTAGCATTAGCTATAAATGCTGTGATACGTTGCATTGGATAATCGTTGTAAATTTCTCCATGTGTATTTTATTTGTCCCTACCAAATACACTAACATAGCAGGCTGTGTGAAGCAACCAGGACCAAGACTTTTGACTTGGTCCTGGTCCAGGAAATGAAACAAATGAACAGGCCTCAGGAGGTCGATATTGCTTTGACTTTTATCTGTGTTCCATCCAGCCTTTACGTTCCTATAAAGTGGATTTGATATCAACACCAGTATTACATGATTAATTATAGTGGCTGGGAAAATGAGTGCTATTTTCAGCAGAACCTTTCCCCTGAAAAAATCAAATACAACAACTTGTATTACGCTACAGTATATAATAGAGAAGAAACAATGTTTCCCAGATGTTTTTTGTCGAAGTAAGCAGAATGGCTTCCACAAAGTTGATAAGTTGATAAGATTTTGATAAATGAAATTGATAAGTTTTCTTTTAGAAAAGGGAAAACAAGAAAAGTTCCAACAACAAAAGAAGACATCTTAACCCTGTCTTCATCTCAAATTTGGAAAGCCCACAGAGTTACAATACCTGTGTAAAACAATAACTCTAAATATACAGTATAATGCTAAGAATCCCTATTAATCATCTCCTGTTTTAGTACAGGGAGAGAGCTGAGATCTTAGTTCAAAATAGAGTTTTCAGACTTGTGCAGTTTCAAAACTGTAAAATTGAATCTCCATCGTGAGTCGTTGTTGCGTGTGTGTACCTGATTCTCAACCAGCACGGCGATATCAACAAACATGTCATGGAGCTCTTTAATGCTGCTTTCCAGCCTCATGATGTCTTTGTGACGAGCCTCAATCTCATTCAGGGCTTGCTGGTTGATTTTTGAGTCCATGATCTGTGGAGGGAGGGGAAGGGATGGGAATAATAAAAGATGAGAAGCACATCATCAGAGAAGAAGTTACTATTGCAGCAATGACACAATTTACTCACATACTCAAACATCTAATGAAATGTCTGTGCAAGTTCAACTCACTCAAATACCTGCATAGTCTAATGAATACAAGCAAGTTAAAAAGCTTATCATCCATTTTTGTTGAGACTGTGTCAGAGAACTAATTATTTACCTGCATATTAAGTACCATATGTACAAATAATGTGTAATCATGAGTCCCAAGGGTCCTTGAAATGCATGATACGACTATGGTACGAGTCCCATGGTAAACACTTTGTTATCAAAACTACAGTCACTCACAATATATTTTTATGAATTATAATGTTGAATACAAACAGATAATAATTAAAAAAGAAAATAATTACATTAAAAACATGAAATGTTTATACAGAAAACATGAAGATAACTTAAATAAATACATACAATAATACAAAATTAATAGGCCAATAACAAATAACAATGGTTTAACACAAATCATTTACATAAACAAATGTTTGTGTCTATCAAAGAACAAAAAACTTAAATATCTAAAAAATACCACAAACAAATCGGTGGGGTATTACATGTTGGTGCTTTAGGATTTTCCTTTTATGATCTTGGCCGAATTGGAAAACATTTGAAGAATGAAAGCTTTTATTTCTGCATCAGTTCTGTCAGGGAGTTGCATCATTGTTTCACACACTCAAGCCTCTCTCTCTTTTTAATTGTAGTCTGTGAGCTTCTGTGGAGCCTGCTAGTTCTCATTATGAAGATTCTCAGTGTTGTAACAGTAATTAACCTTGGTCTGTGTCTCAAACTATGCTGTGCTGGGTCCTTGACTTATTTGCCCTGGAAAGTCCTTGAATTGGATGTTTAAGAAGGTGTGGGGACCCTCTATGTGTACACTTTGTAATGTACACTGCATTATGTAGTCCGACACAGTGATATTTACTGCAATGATAGTGCATAGGATTGCATCATTTTCTAGTTGTGTTGTGTTGGGCTGCACCTAACAATTAACAGTCAGTCTGTTTACTATCATGTAAGACAAAGAAAAGTAACAAATTCTCCACCGATTCATTGACAATTAAAAATTGCCAATTCATTCTCTGTTGAGCATGAACAATCCTTTCCAATCCTTGCAATCACTCAAAGCGCTTTACAACACTCAGCATGTCAGCATTCACCCATTAACACACACCGTTGGCCATTGGGAGCAATTTGGGGTTCAATATCTTGCCAAAGGACACTTTGGCATGCTGACTGTAGAGGCCGGGGATTGAACCACCGACCCTCCGACCAAAAGTTCTGATCGGTCAGGAATAGGCGTGGTTTTAAATATTAACACCTATTTATATGCTGTAAGAAGCCTGATTCTCCTTTACAATAATTTGCTACATGTTAATAATCGGGTAGGCAAACTAAAATATACAATAATTAAGATCAGTGGATGTGATGGAATAGTGGCATTAGAATGTGCCAGAGCCACCATATGTGTGGCAGCACGCCCCCGGAGCCCCCTAGCTGGTTACTTTTCCCGACAGCCTGCCTGGACTGCTCGTTGGGAGATAGCTTTAACAGTGCATGCTATAGCTTACAGTCCTAAAGAACACTCATATTAACACTCGTCGTTGGTGACCAACCAACATCTCATACTGCCCCCCCCCCCCCCTTCAAAGCAGTCTAGAACCGGGCCTGTTGTGTGCATGTATTTACATATGCACATCCACGCACTGTCAGTCTTACCCCGGCACTGAAGACAGCTGAGTTGCCTCCCTCCAGCATCTCTTCCAGTTCCTCGTCAGTTGTTGCTTTCCCAGCTGTTGTGATGAACAGAAAGGACAGTTATACAAGTCTTTTACATACATACCCTGTAACAACTGCCAGGCCTGGTTAAATACAGAAGGTAGAGACAGAGAAACAGTGACATAATAAAGTCACTGGCAGTGTCCTGACTGTGAAAAGTAGAGACACTTTACAATGAAGCATGGCATGTCAAGTAACAGTTAAGCCAATATGCCAGTGTATAATCAAATTAAAGTTACAATCATCATTTAAAAGTGGACAGAAGTTACTGGTACCCTGTCGAGTTTTTTCCCCCACTATGTTGAAGAGCGCTCTGTGATATATATTTCTGCCACATCAGCAAGAAACCCATGTTTAGCGTCTTTTGTGGGACCTCAAAGTCATGAAAGGCTCAAGAACTGTGACACATTGTGAAATCAAATATTCTGTGACAATATACAGTATATATTGCTGCATTCCTGACAGTTCTGTCTTAAAACATACACTGACACTGGCAAGTTAAACCAAACGGTGTTTGTTTTCAATAAAAAAAACTCCATAGGGTGCCTTTAGTGTCAGTGATACTTATAATATTGATGTGAAAAGTGATCAGTAGACCCACATCGCCGACTGTACCAAGTTAAGCAGCCAGTAAGAGATTTGGTTAAAATAGCCATATCTCAGTATAAGTGGAATTACAAAACTTCAGCCTCACTTGAATCTCGATTATTCATCAATTGAAGAGTCATATTTAAACCTGACTATAACAGGTCACAAATGGCTTCATCATTCCTGACAACTACATACTACTGCTAAGTGGTTATGGCTCTCGTTCCAAACAATGACCTGTACAAAGTAGTTAGTAGGTGTTTAAAGCATATATCAAACTCACAACAAGCTGCAATGGGGATAATAAGCATATGGTAATTGACATAAGATACAATGTTAATCATGGTAGACACCGACAAAAAAAAGAACTGTGCCATATAGGAAAGCTACAATATATAACTCAACACCAAAATATGTTCTTATCAATGTTTACTGTAAGTAATCATATCATCCTTTTGTCTGATTGTAGCATGTAGTAATCAACTGGAACTCACTGATCTCCAGCTGTCGGGCAATTCGTCCTTTGCTCTTATCTCTGAAGTCAACTTGAGCCTCGTTGTATTTTGTCATCACCTCAACAAACTTCTTGGCCAGGATAGCATGCTGGGGGAAGCGAGAATTCATGTTCCTGTTAATTGACTTTAAAAAGTGGGTAAATGTGTAATAACAGTTACATAACACATCATAATGTGGGGTGGACTTTCCTCTGAATGTCATTGAAAAACTATTTAGACATATTCATGTTTTCAGCTTACAGTATTAGAGGGATACTATTGTGTCCTGACATCAAAGCATTGTTAAGGTGTCCCCTCCAAATTAATTCTTTAAATGTCTCCAAAACTCTCTTTTTAGTTTCTTAAATGTTTACACACAACCAAAGAGAGGAGGTGCTCAAGCACAGCCTTTTATTCACAGAGGGCAAAGTAACAGAAATGAAGTAGTTTCCAGGTCTTGCTGTTCTCAGCCTTCTACAAGAGGAAAGAGGGCTGAGAACTTCCATGTACTCAAGAAATGTGTAAAGTCAAACCTCTTTTAACCTTCAGCTCCAGTACTGTCACTGACCCAACACTGTCGAAGTTGGGTCAAGTAAACTTCATCTAATGCTGATATCTAATATTATCTGACCTGTGATTTGCGTATCCTGATGTCGGCTGAGGCCCTGTCATCTGTGTTTGACTCAAGCTGGCGCTCAATACCTGATACACACACACACACACACACAAACACACACACACACACACACACACACACACACACACACACACACACATACACACACACACACACACACACAAACACACACACACACACACACAAAGGACAGGGATAACCATACCGTGATTTTCTTGTTGAAAGACACACACATATTGAAAACAAAATTATCTCAAATTTGTCCTTTCTAGACAGAACTGTGCAGATGTAAACACAAGATGAGACACAACAGACATATTTATGGGTAATAATTAGTATTAGTATACTGTATACCCAAGCATGACATCTGTTGTAATGAGCTGGCCAGGGAGCAGTGGTCGACCTTCACACTCACACTTCAGTCTCAAATGCACACCATTTTCCCACTTAACCCAAGTGGTATCTCACCATGCAAAGGTTTTCAGACATCTGTCTCTAAAAACCTCCACAATATGACCGCCACAATATAATGGAATTGAGTAAATTTTCTTTTGGAAAAACTCCTCCAGTCATCCATTGTTTATACCCACTTAACGCTGTTTCAATTGTGAACTACTTTATGTCAAAATTAAAAACAAAAACAAAAAGAGCTACAACAAACAAACAAAAAAAAGAAAAAAGTAAAAAGAACAAATACTGACTCTTAAGTTTGTTTCTTGCATTGTTAGCTGACTTCTTGATCTCATTGGTGAGGGCTTCAACGTCATCTTGTGTTTCTGAGATAGATAGTGAGAGCAGAGGGAGTTTGCAAACAGCAAGAAGTAACAGAAAGTAGCAGAATTAAAGATGTGAGTGTATGTGCGTGTGTGTGTTTGTTACTCTGTTCAGATGAAGCAGCCGACAAGATGGTGGAATAGAGTTTTTTGATTTCTGTGACACTCTCGTCAATCTTATCAATGCTGGTACGGATATCTTCAATCTGAAAGACATCCACGCACACACACACATACACACCCACACACACACACACACACACACACACACACACACACACACACATACACACATTAGCAAGGAACACTTTTTTTTTTTAAATATGAGGACTAGACAGACACAAATAGAATACCTGAGCAAAGAAATCATCCATAAAAGCCTCATTCTCCACTGGAATCTCAATGTCATCTCCTCCAACATCACTCTTCTGTTAAACACACACACACACACACACACACACACACACACACACACACACACA
>CALSCE010003134.1:769271-781289 GCA_943593645.1 Bovichtus variegatus
CACACACACACACACACACACACACACACACACACACACACACACACGCACGCACACGCACACACACACATAAATTAAAAAGGGGGAAATACAGAATATCTTAGCACAGAATAGTAACAGCACATTTAGTATACTCTAGTACTTCCAATATCTTTAAAAAATAGAAAAAATATCGATTGTACAGCAGCAAAAAATATTTTTAATTCCTATTTTTTTATAAGTCCTGGTGCTACTCTCTTCCAAACTAATAACATGTTGTGTCTTTGGGATAGGATGATGACATGGTCAGCTCTTCATAATTCACTATTCAAAATGATCTGCACTGTAATTTGAAAGACAGCTAAGACAACATATCTCTAGCGTTTTTGTGGAAGTGGTTCAGTCCTCCTGCAGAGTCTGTGCCAATGTGCCTCAAACTAAACAGAGAATTAATATAGGCTTTAGGACTATAGGCATATCTACTTTAACATATTAAAGTCATGATATTTCACAAAATAGGCTTATCTTTCAAAATATGCTCTATGCAGTTTGTGTAACGTTATGTATTCCTTCATATATTTAAAATATTTGGCTAGACCCTACTTTAAAGAATTTTTTTAATGCAGTTTTCATATTTGGTTAAATATGCTATTGTTTGGTGAGATAAGCTAAATGGAGTAAATGTGGCATGTAAAATGATCTTTGAACATTATTAACCTGATCGACAGTGCCTCCACACATACAGGTACGGTAACGTTACATTCATATTACAGGCTACTAGCAGGTACATTAGGGCCTGCTAGTAACCGGTTTCTGCACAGGGTAAATGTGACAAATAACTCAACTCACTAATTCTGCCTACCTCCTTCAGCTGTGCCAGTCGGTCCTTCATCTTGAGAAATCTGTGGTTCAAATAAAAATTTCACAAATAAATAGATATATAGATGGATAAAAAAGACAGCCTCACAAATCTCGGACAATAATGCTTTCTCTAGCCTGCAAGAGGTGTTAAAATGGCCTCCAAATTAGCCCAGTGGAAATGATTAGCTGCTTCAATTAATCCAGAAGATTTGTCCAGAAGAGTTGTCAGAGCCAGAGAAGAAGCAGCAGACATGAAGCTGAGTAAGAATGAGGAATAAATCAAAACTGTTCATGAATAGGAAGTCTTGGTTTGTGTGGACGTTCCTCTCTGGGGCAATATTTGTTGTCCACCTAACCTGAGGTCCCACTAAGCCTCTATCCTCTAAGAACGGATTAGGACAACAGTGTAGGACGATAAACCTGTCTCCCCCCTCACCCCTCCCACCCCTGCCAACACTGTACAGTACTGTATGTTGCCTTTAGCTTCTACTATAAGTCCATGAATTGGAGTATCATTTCATGTCTTACTACTTACTGTATAAAGCTATTTGAATGGGGATGCTGTGATGAAAATAATAACTCTGTTAATCTAGTTCTCTTTATGGTTGGTGATGTTACTTTCCACGAGATGAATGTAAGGAGCTTCATGGCCTCTAGAGGGTGCTAACATGGTTTAAGACTGATTTGGGTTTATGGAAATGTTTCATGTTCACATAGCAGCACTTTATCTGATTTCCATTTTAACCACTGATAGACCCATGTGGTCCTTCTCTGTATCTCTTCATGGGTCTTTGACATGATAACAGTTTGTTAATTGCTGTCTAACAAAATCAACACAGCGGAGTTTGAGTATAAAGTGTGTTCTTTTTTAGAGATGGCTAGTAACCACAGCAGCTAAGAGCCCTACACAATTTAAGTTTTAGACAACAACTGTAGAAAAGTAATCTCTAAAGTGGCATCAGCCTACTTTGCCCACATGCTGATATCAAATTCATCAAAACCAATGAAGTACATGAAAAAGTATTGGAACCCAAAGTACAGCCAATAGGTCTACCCAATTTTGCAAACATTTTTAAATACTGAAGAAATAGGCTACAGTCACTCACTCTCATCTCTCCCTTCTCGTCTTTTCTGCCTTTCACTTCCTGATTGCCTCCCCCTCTCTCCTCTTTAAGTTCAACTACTGTAACTCCCTTACATGAAGGAAATTAGGTTTCACGGGTTTGTGATTATATTTTCTCTCCAAATGTCTCCCTGTCCACTCCTTTGAGCCATGGTCTGCACTGCAGCAGGCAGTACTAGGTAGCTGGATTGTGTAGCGAACACACAGTAACAAATGAAGTTGTTAGCACTCAAAGTATTAAATACTTATTTGCGGGTCTTCAGGTTATGGCGTTCGGAAAACTCTGTCAGAAAATACCACCAAAGTCAGTAAAAAGACCCTGAAAGCAGCCAGAAGGCTGAAGGGAGTGCGGTATGAAAATCAAGTCAGCTTCTTTCCAGATCTACCAGCAGCTATTTGGTTGAGTTGAGGCCCAGTGTCGGGCCATCAATATCCACTACGGATTGGTCTACCCACTCTCCTGGGGGCCACTCATGATGGTCAGCGCTTGATCTTCTGTGGCAGTGGAAGAAAAAAAAGTATACAAACTGTTTTAGTGCTGAAAAGTGTATCTACTGTTTTTCCCTTCTCCGAATAGCCAAATCTGAAGTAAATATAAGGTATATCTGAAAGTCACTATAGTGATAGACTTTCTCCCCATTTATTATTATATGGACGCTTTTTTGTGAACTCTCACGGTGGTCAATTAATGACTTTACCTCATCATCGGACCTTAGTGAAAACTTTCCTTGGCAATTTCTTTCTTTGTATCTTTAATGTAACAGTCTTACTATGAGGTATGGTAAGTTGCTGAAGTGAACTCATTATTTCCCCTTTTAGTTCACTGAAGGTTGAGATTCAGGTCTATTTGTTCTTAATATGTTAGCGAGGCTATAAAAAAAAAGTGTCAGGACTCATGTCATGCTGCCTCATGTCCTTTAAGCTACTGGATGCCTACATTTCTCTCAGGATCAATAACATCTCTCTGTCTGTCTGGAATACCAGAGGGCTGAACAAATTGATCACAATTTAACAGGTATTATCCAGGTTTAAGCAAATTAAATCTAATGTATTAACATTAACCATTAACATGACAGAGGTCAGTTGCTTTATGAAATACTATTAGCAAATTCAAAGAAAAACTTCCTTTTTATGTAGTTGCATGGAAGAACGACCTTCAGATGGACACCTCTTTAGAGGACTGAGAGAAAACATGTCTTCAGGCCCAAACCCAGACTATAAATACCAGGAGCAAACTGTTACAGTATAAATGGCTACTCAGGACGTACATTAAACCTGTTAAATTACACCATTTTAATCCCAATATTGCTGACAATTGCATTAAATGCAATGAATGAATTGGTACTGTTTCATTGTATGTGGGAGTGTTGGAAACTCCAGTTGTTCTGGAAGGAAGTTCTTGAGCTGATTTCTAAATTGACAGAAAGTGTTGTTCCTGTTGAAACCAAATTGTATATGTTATATCAATTATTTGCTGTCTGTTTAATAGCCAAACGTGTAATTGTGTTACATTTGAAAGATAGTCAGAAACCTAGTTCCAGTCAATGGATGAACGAGATGTCTTACAGTCTGGCATTAGACAAACTGACATACATAGTAAGTAATATTGAGTTTTTCTTTAATAAGTTGTGGACACCTTTCTTACATTTAACGAACGACCTGACTATAGATGCCTGTGATCAGACTGCTGCTACCACTGTGACAAAAAATAGCTTGTAATGTGTACTACAGCTAGTAAAAGGAAGAGAGATAGGGTGATGACGGATTTGCACAATTCGGATTTTTTATTAATTTATTATGTTTATACGATTTTTGGAATGTATGTTTGTGTATATGTACAGTATGTATCTGTGTACGGATGGGTGTATGTATATTTCTGTATAGTTATGTGAGTGTAGATATATCCATGCACATTATATTACGATTCTTGTTTAAATATTTCTATTTCATTTATTTAGTTTCTTGCATATGTGTATATGTTTTTTCTGTATTGGTGTGTTTTGTCTTTTTTTTTTAAATTTGTATTTCCCCTTATCTATAATTACTTGATTTGAATGTTTTATTGTTTTTTTTTAAATTTTATGTTTGACAAATTTCTCCTTTTACAGAGAATGTTGAGTTTTTGGAGTTGGGGGGGACTGTGTTTGTAGATATTTTTACTGTTAATTCAAAAGGAACGAAAAAACAATAAACATAATATGAAAAAAGAAATACTGATTTGAGAGTGCTGACGACTTTATTTGCAACTGTGTTATATTTCAGTGCGTCTTTTTTCAGTAATAATACTTGTTTCAGACAATACAAGTGTTTCAATGCCATTTTTATTTTTTTTTCATTTCAGGTTTTGTTTTCAATGCCAATTTTTGTTTAAAGTTTTAAATCTTTATTTATCATATGCACAACAATAACAGTGGAGCAGTAGTTGGCAATGAAATGCAGGTTCCCTCGACTGCTACTACAAAATATATAAAAGAAAAACACGCAAGTACAAATGAGAATCCAAGACATAAGAAATAAAACATAAAATAGTGCACAAGTTAAAATATAGGAGTAACATAAAAAACTTTATCATATTATAATATTATAAAAATATAATATAATATAGAAGGGTATACAGTAATGCTAAAAAATAATAAACTGTAATATAGATAGTATCAAAGAAATATAGATGTAAACTGTGGTATGTTCAGGTATAAAATGGTAGTAGAAGTAGTAGAAAGGTAAAGTGAACCCAGAGGAACCTAAAGCTGCTGACTCGCTCGAACGTAGTTCAATTGATGGGGATGGGGGCATTTCCTTCTCCCTCTCACTTGGTGTAGTCAACAATCAGCTCCTTAGTTTTGTTGACGTTGAGATGGAGGTTATTGTCCTGGCACCAAGGAGACCTCCTCTCTGGATGTTTGGTGGACAGGAAGTTCATGCACAACTGGGACGCCGGTGTTGGGAGTCAGGGTGGAGGATGTGGTTCTGTAGTACTGAAGTCGTTGAAGCAGAGGGCTTTGGTCATTCCGGGACGTGGACTTATTGAAACATGTGGGGACTAAATACTGTAGCAGTAACAGGTTGGAAATTTCTGTGAAGATATCTGCCAGCCGATTTGCACAAAACCTGAGAGCTCGGCCAGGGATGCCATCAGGTGTATTGCATGGATTGGGGCGACTGTGGCTCAGGAGGTAGAGTGGTCATCTATCACGTGGAGGGACGATGGTTCAGTCCCAACATGTCAAAGTGTCCTTGGGCAAGATACTGAACCCCAAATCTTTCCAAATGCCATGTCCTTGGTGTGTGTGGATATTTATCACTCCTGATGAGCAGGTGGCACCTTATATGGTATCCTTTGCTCTGTGAATGCAATCTATCCAAAAGAAAAGCAACTTGTGGGAATTTGAAGTCCTTTCCAACACATGGTGGAAAAAGATGAGGTCCTCCTGTATATGCCCCAACATTTTTTTTGATTTATGTCCGAACAAAAAACATCTACAATTATACATACTTGCACGGTAGAAAAACTGTTTGGCTTCCTAGTTCCTAATTCCCCCACCTATTCCCCAGTGACACCCCTGTGTAACCCATGTAACCACCGTGAATACTCACAGGTGCGCCGTTGACACACACCCACGTACACACACATCAAAATTGGCTGCAACACACCGGCCCCTAATTGTTACTGTGTTGTAATAGCATAACAATTCGACACCATAAACAGTGGAGCCAATAATTAGCACATAATGCATAATATTTGTATACATGGGTTAATGGGTTTTACGTCTTTATTCAGCTTCTTGCAAAAGACAGATCTTTGTGACCGATCTCTCCAGTATGTTGTACTTGGTCTGGACTTTAACAGACCACACAAGTCCTTGTGTGTCAGTGCAGGACCTTCTCAACAACCAGGATCCAAGAGGGGCAGTAGAGTCTGCTACAATAACAACGTCACCTGTGACCAGGCAGATAGGCAGATTGATGCCTGGTGCCCTGGGGTCAGGGAAGAGGCAGACCAGGGTGACTCAGGGGAATGACTTTAGCAGCTGGGCCAAAAGGTTCTGACCAGGAGGGTGATAAGGAGACAGGACCAAAGGGTGGAGCCGCTCTGGGGGAAGGGCAGGAGGACGACCAGACAGGCGTAGCCACTCAGGAGGGCGACTGAATGTGTGGAACCATACTGGATGGCGACAAGGTGTCCAGGGCTGCGCAGGAGGTTGGCGACGAAGAAAGAGCCCCTCTGGAGGACGAAGGCCGAGGCGGGACCACCAACGAAGTCGGGAGAGTGCAGGGGAAAGTTGGTACCGCTGCAGCTTGACAGGTGGAACAGCAACAGAGGTCTGCCGCAACTCGGTAGAGGAAAGCAGAGTTTGCCGCAGCTCGGCAGGATCACTTTTCAAATGCTCTGAAGAATGTATTGTACTCAAGAGGGTCTCCATCAAAAGCTGGTATATTCCTTGGGGGTAATGATAATGAAGACTGCTGCTGCATTAGTAGAGCTGTTATGTCATTTTGCCTTTCCATGATGGTGAGAAGATTGCCTTGGTTCATATTGGTTTGCAGTAAACCAGCACGCTAAATGGGTTCTTTCTTGTAATATATGGCGGGTTCCTGTGTGTGATGTGTGGTTTACTATATTTGCTGAGATCTTTGAGGCATGCTTGGCTTGTAATTTAAAGCTTGAGCTTTTGGTCTAATTTGCTGTACAATAGTTTTCTTGGGCCATGCCTCCATTGGCATTGTAGCTTTGTGCCTCCTGTTGGTGGAGGATTGAACTGATGATTTGAATCTTGTAAGACAAATTCAGTGGCAGAGGGTCTGAGAGAAGATTTGCGTTTAGAACTTTCCAGATATCAATTCATTCCGTCTGAATGAGCTCTGGAGCTCTGTACATCAGATCCAGGTTTTTCTTTGAGTGAAGCTGCCATAGCTAGGACAGCAGCATGGAGGCATGGAGAGGAGGTTGATGACCTTGAAGACCTATGGCTGGAGCGGCAGGCTGATAAGCATGTTTCACCAATAACGTTTGAAATGCTGTCAACTGGCCTAATATCATCATTGACAACAGTTATGTTTGGCACAGCATTATCATTGACAGCAGTTACGTTTACATCATTGTCATCCGTTTCATCATCAACTTCATTATCATCATCATTGCTCCCTGGCATCAAGCAACCACTTTTCCATTTGTTCTTATTATTTCTTTGTTGCTGTGCATTCGTGTTTCAAATCATTCATTTTGTTTTGACATTTCATCCTTGGGTATTAATGGTTTCAATGATTCATGCAATTCTGTAGATTCCACACTCAGTTTTAGAAAGCGTTAAATTAGCCATGAAAACAATCCATTGATCTGCAGACATCTGCCCTGGATATTATTATTTGGCAGAGGCCCAGCCTTATGTACCTCCTCAGCCGGAAAGCTGTTGTCAACGCATATATGGAAGGTGTTCATGAGATGCAGACATTACCTTAGCACTGGTGGTCTTCCTCTTGTAGTCTGTAATAGTTCTTAGTCCAGACCACATGTTTCTTGTGTTTGAACAGTGTTGGAAGTTAGACTCCACTTTGTCCCTGTATTGTCTCTTCGCACTGGTAATAGCTCTCCAGAGCGCATACCTGAACTGAAAGATTGAACAGCTCCGTCATTGAGGAGCGGAAATTCTCACCATGAGATGGCACTTCCTTCACAAAAACACATAAACCAGCTAAAGTACAGTGAATAGTAATTTGTCTTTGTTTAGTTCATGGTTTACACAGTATGTTTCCCAGATCATACACTAGTAGCTGGTACTCACATAGTCCTAATAAATCCAGCCATTTAAACGTATCAGTCTGAAGCTGACTTTCAGTAAGTACTTCAACTTTAAAATATGAACTCATTGCTGTGTGTTACAATCATATCAGAGTTTCTATTAGCCCAAAGCTAACATAGATGGAAGTAATACAAACAATATCCATGTTTTATTCACGCAAATGGTCCTTATCTGTACAAATGCACTTTTTAATGATACAGCACAACTTTACAACAAATTATTTTGTGGACCCCCTGCCGGATTGCCATGGACCCCTGGGAGTCCCCTGACCCTACTTTGAGAATCACTGGAGTATAGATACTATATTTTTTAAATAAATGTATATTATGTTATTATAGATTAAGGCACCCAGCAGTATATCCAGTAATTCAAATGAGTTCCATCTTTACCAGCTGCAACATTAAAGTGCAAATACACATGACAGAATCAATAATTGCAATGGGCAATTCTCTAGAATGAAAATGTTTACTTTTGGTACTTATATTTTGATGCTTGTACTCCTGTACTTTTACTAAAGTAAAATATCTTATATTTTTTCCACCACTGCTGATTAACTGCTTTGATCTACTTTGAGTGCTCTTAACACCCCCTGCGGTCCGCGCTGTCTTAGAGACATAAAACTGCTAGCTTCCCTCAGCTTTACACTCAAAGGGGGCTGGGAAACCTGTGAATATAGATGGCCGATGGCCCAATAGGACCAAACAAGGAAGACATTGACCAACATCTGAAGCAGACATACAGAGACCCCGAAACAGAGGAGGAGCTGGGAGAGTGCAACATCCTAATAGACCGCCCTGAACCTGATGTGCAGTTCATCATGTCAGAGGTGCAGCTAAAGGAATTTAGAGAAGTTGTCCACAAAGCAAGGGCAATTTGTGCTCTAGGACCAAGCACCACCTCGTACAAAATGTACAAGGACTGTCCCAAACTCCTGCTGTGGCTGTGAAAGATCACGCAAGTCTTCTGGAAAAGGGGGAAGATACCAGGACAGTGGAGAGTGGCGGAAGGGATTTGGATCCCGAATGAGGAAAACTCCACCCAGAGAGACCAGTTCCACATCATCTCCCTGCTGTGTGTCAAGGCGAAGTTCTTTTTCAGTGCTGTTTCCAATCGGCTGTGCACCTACCTGGCCAAGAACACTTACATCGACACATCAGTCCAGAAGGGTGGCATATCGGGGATGCCAGGCTGTCTGGAGCACACCGGTGTGGTGACACAGCTCATCAGAGAAGCCAGAGAGAACAAGGTCAACCTGTCAGTGTTGTGGCTTTACCTGGCAAACGTATATGGCTCCATTCCACACAAGCTGTGCAGCTCACACTGACTTAAAATCATGTCCCCAGCAGAATCAGAGAACTCATCGCTGAACTAGAAGAACTTCAGAATGAGGGTATCTTCAGGAGAAATCACACCAAGCTGGTACACAGTGAAGAGTAAAGGGTGCACTATCTCTGTGACGCTGTTCTCCCTAGCCATGAAAATGATCACTAAGTCTGCTGACCCAGAGTGTAGAGGTCCCAGAACGCAGTCAAGAGCAACCACCCATCAGGGCATTCATGGATGACCTCACAGGCTGCAGGTGGATTCTGCAGGGTCTTGGAAGGCTGATGGAGTGGGCCCGGTTGTGATTTAAACCAGCCAAAGGTGCTGAGGAAAGGGAAGGAGGAAGACAAGTTCCGGTTTAACATCGAAGGCACAGTCATCCAAACCATCAGAGAAGCCAGTCAAAAGCTTAGGCAAGGTTTTTTGACAACTCTCTGAGAGACACGGGATCCATCCAGTCAACCTACACCAAGTTGGATGGCTGGCTGAAGTCTGGCCTACCTGGGAAGTGCAAAGCCTTGGTTTATCAGCACGACATTCTTCCCAGAATCCTGTGGCCCCTCCTCATCCAGGCAGTTCCAATCTTGATAGTCGAGTCCTTACAGAGGAGGGTCAACAACCACCCCAGGAGATAGAAGGGGCTGCCAAAAAGCCTGAGCAGCATCGCACTCTATGGAGACCACAACAAACTTCAACTGCCCTCCAAATCCTTGAAGGAGGAATTCAAGGTAACAAGAGCCAGAGAAATGGTACAGCACAGAGACTCAAGTGATCCTAAGGTGGCTAAAGCAGGGATCCAAGTAGGGATGTACCGGAAGTGGAGGGGAGAGGAAGCTGTTCAGGAAGCAGAGACAAGAGTGCAACACAAGAGACTAGTGGGAGTGGTCACACTTGGCCGAGCTGGGCTAGGATCCTTTCCAATTCCCCAAATGAACACTTTATCAGAGGGAAGGAAAGGTGCAGCCTAGTTCAGGAGGAAGTGAGAACAGCAGTGGAGGAGACAAGAACCTGCAAGGCGGTGGGAATGAATGGAGCTTGGACAAGATTGGAGAATGCACTCGAGAGAAAAGTGACATGGGCTGAGCTTTGGAAAGCGGAGCCACAGCACATCACATTTCTCATTCAAGCAGTGTACAATGTGCTTCCAAGCCGATCAAATCCTATATTTATTAAATAAATGAATTTTAGCCCCTGCCCCTCTAACATCCTCTGCACGTCCCTGGGTTAAGGCTTGGCTGGCTGGAGTGAAGCAAAGGGAGGTATGTTGGCAAGCAGGCAGGTTAGGCAGTCAGACAGGCATGAAGGCAGATGGGAATTCAGTAATTCAAGTAGTTACAGAGTACCAAAACACGGTAACAAAACAAATCACTACAAAAGGCCAGAGAACATGAGTCCACGGTAGCTGACACAACAATCTGGCGATGAGTGGGTGAAGGGCCGTGGTTGATATTCTGAAGAGGGCCATGCCCACGCCAACACACACACAGACACAGACAGAGAGAGAGACAGACTGAGGAGAGCTGGAAACACAAGGGAGGGAGAGACACAAGAGAAACCGTGAAATATGCTGGGGCACGACTATGGCTGGGACACCAATTTACTTGAGCCAACATTAAGAAGCTCTTAATAAATATGTGTGTGCACTTTTGTTCACTAAAAAACTTTAGTTGGAGTTTCAAACATTCGATCCCTGGAAGATTAACAGGTGCCACTGAAAAGTGTGCAGCTTTAGTCAGTTTGAATTCACAGCAGTTACAACAACCTGTTTGGCAACAAAAGATACCAAGACACAGGAACTGTTCAAACCATACATGCAGTACAATCCACTACAATCTACCCTCCTTCCATCTTTCCATATTTCTTTCCATCCTTTTAAAAAAAGTATTTCTTCACTTTTTCCTAAATTCTTTTGTTCTTTCTTTAGTCTTCTTTCCTTTGTTGCTTACGTTTCATTCTTTTCTTCGTTTTCCCTTCATCCCCTACATATTTCTGATGTCAAATTTTCAATGTTAAGATGTTGGCCATATTATCTGCCCAGAGAATTCACCATTGTTTTTGTTTGAGCTGTTTACATTCCTACTGATGCAAATTAAAAAAATGGAATGCACTAATGTTTTTTGTTTTTAATGTTTTTCTTGTGCAGTTCTAAATGGACTACAACTTGCATGTTGTTGTGCATCCCTGTGTTGCAGTATGACAATATTCCTACTTTTCTATGTTAATTTTTTTCCTTTCCTGCCTTCTTTTTAGAACATGCTTCCTTCTTTTCTTCATTGCTTTCTTCCGTTCTTCAATATTTTTACTGAAGTACTTTTATGACTTCCTACTTAAATTCCTTATTTATTTTCTTCTCCTCCTGTCCTTACTTTTTACTTCCTTATTTCTGTAATTTTTTCTCTTTTCTTCTTCCATTCCATATGACATATTTCTTTTCTTATTGCTAAATACACAGCTTTTTGTTCAAAGGTAAACCGCTATAATTGTGTGCAGCTAAGGATGCTTTCGTAAATAGTCACTCTGAGCACCAGAGAACACTCTGGAACAAACTGCATCATTCGTAAATTTGGAGAGACTTTGATCCACTTTGTCATTATTGCACCACATTAATGACAGTTCCAGGAGCAGCTTCAATACAAATATATCCTAACATTGGCCAGCGGCCTGTAGCAGCTGAACTCTAATGAATTAGCCCTGGATGTGTTTGTGCTGTCCCCCATGTTATAATCCCCATCCACACTCACTCCCCTACTGTGTGTGCCTCTATCAGTCAGCCCATTAGTTCTCATCATGTCACACACAGACCTAATGGTGTTAGGTGCACACACACACACACACGCACACACACACACACACACACACACACACACACACACACACACACACACACACACACACACACACACACACACACACACACACACACACACACACACA
>CALSCE010003134.1:781299-793757 GCA_943593645.1 Bovichtus variegatus
ACACACACACACACACACACACACACACACACACACACACACACACAAACACTCACAGCCAGACATAACTATAAACATAAAACCCAGGGCTCCATTATTGTCCATGTGTGTGTCTGTGTGTAGCTGTGTGTGTGACAGTGTTATGGCTAAGCATATGTGTGTGTGTGTGTCCACCTTTAACCAGGTTTTATGTGTGTTCCCAGACCTGATGATCAAAAACATGCAGCACTGGACAGGTCGGCCTGGTGGTCTGCCCAGACCCGGGTGGTCTCAGGATTTATAGCAAGCTATGTGTGTGTGTGTGTGTGTGTGTGTGTGTGTTGTGGGGAGTGTTGTTAGTTGTTGGATAATTTGTATCTCGTCACGTCTCATGTCCAGCCCAAGTGTGCTGGATGGGTGTCCTAGACCCCCATGTTGCTGGTGTTGCTGGTGTTGCTGGTATTGCTGGTGTTTCTGAATGATCACGTCTCCTTCCGTTTCAAGTGAAAGCATGAAATTGAGTGAATCACAGGAGCAGTGTTGTTTCCACGAAGTCCAGCACTGTTTGCCTCTAGGGAGTAGACAAGTGCTACACAGGGTTATACCTGGCTTTATTTCATCTGTCTGCCTGAGATCCGCAAACAGGAAAACCTCTGCTGTTCACAAATCCAGGATAAAGACTTAAAGTGGTTAAATCTTCTTTATTTATATTCAGTGATCTCAGTTGTATCTCGCAGTCTGTGGATTAATATTAGTCTGTGAACATAATTTTCTGTAAACTTTTGAGTTGATAGAAAAGTGTACGTGTCTTATGTGAGTCACTGAAAGCAGGTCAGGTTTACACTGTGTGTTTCACACCAGTAAGACTTTCCACCTGTAAAATGTTAGAAACATGTTACTATTATTTCAGTACCATCTGTAACATCATTTTTTAATTTTGTTTAATTGACTTTTATGCAACCAACTCTTGTGATTAAAACTAAATTAAGAAAAGAGGCAAAAACATCAAAACTTTTTTCTGAAATAAATGTAATTTAAAAACAATTACACTTAACCCATTTAAGCCCTTCAAAATGTCTAAGACTTCTGTTTAAAACCGTGTAAAGTAACCAATGTCCACACATTAGTCACAATGTTGTTGTAATGAATGCTCTGTACGCTGGCTTGGAACAGAAAGAAGCAACAAGTTCTGACAGTGCACGTTGTAATTCTAGATAAAGAAAGATATTATGGGAGCTGCTGAGCAATCTCCTTATAAATAAAGGGGTACAATTGTATTTTTTTTTTATATTCATATATTGTATTTTCTAAGGCCTTCTCTAAGGCTCTAACTCTCTGACGGCAATTCTCCAGGAGGCCTCTTGACTTTTATTGCAGTCTCTCACAGAAGACAATGCCCCTACTGTGATTTTTAACAACAGCTGGTTGCATATGACCTAAGTCTACACTATGTAATAATGTTGACAGAACAATTAGAGCAGTATACAGGAAATCTATTTATTGCATTTTTTATTACATTTTGTTTCAGCAGTGTAAATCAACAGAACCCTAAAAAGAGCTATTTTTCTCTGCACACTTGTAATTCTGACACAATTTGTGCCACTGAGATTTAGACTTCGTTTTCCCTTATTTAAAATTAATTGATTAGAACAAGTGAGATTATAGAAATAGAGCAGCTAAAATGTGCTTTCCCCTCAAACAAACTCCTGGGTTTGACTTTGAAGGAGGCAGAGGGCCACCCAGGATTAAGAGGTGTGAGACCTTCCAACATCGCAACTAATGACCAATAAATTGCCAGCGCGACTGACCTGCTCACACTGCAGTAAATCAAAGGAGAATAAAAGTTAGGCAGAGGAGGAGAGAAGAGTTAGTGCAAGGTGGCAATGAATTCATGTCATGGCTTTTTTTTTCAAAGATAATTTACATTAAGATATCTTTACAGAATCTCCGTTTGCAATGAAGTGATTATAGAAGTCTTACCCAAGCAGCAGCCACAGTGCGCCGGTCTCTTCAGCTGCAGTTGCTCTAGCACATGCTGGCTCCGAGAAAACTCTGAATCTATCGAAATTAAAGCAATAATCCTGCAAGTTCTTTCAAAAAAATACAAAGATAAAGTTTCAGTTGTAATGTCACTTCTTGGTAGAGTCATCTTTCATACACTCACTGGCCAATTTATTAGGTACACCTGCAGTATCGAATGCAATCCAACACAGCAGCAGCTGAAAGGTGAGAGTGTTACTTTATGTTTATTACTGAGGTTGTTGTGGGTGGTGGTGTTTTATACTGAATTATATTGAAAGTTGTTTCTATTATTTTGTCAACCACATACAGGATGGGGGCAAAAATATTAGAAACACATTTCAATATAATTCACCACCACCCAAATGAAATACAACCAGAACAAGAAAAACATAAAGACATCAAAAAAGCAATGAATAATTAAATACAATAATATACAGTAAAAGCCAAAAGGTGTCCTACTAATAACATTTACATGTATAGTGTATGGAGGAATTATTTAATTCTTTAATATGCGCAAAATACATCGGGTAATGAATTCAGTATAATCAATTTAACTGAAGTGACATTAAAAGATTAATTTCTACCTCACACGCACCAGTACTGAGAAGTTCTGAGAAGTCATGTGAAGCAGTTTGTTTTCCTGTGGTATAGATGACATGAAGGAAAACCTGCACTTTAGTCCAAACCACAGTGGTGTGTTCTAAAACTGCCACCTGTTAGAAGTCCATTATATGAAATACCAGTATCATATAGTAACATACTATACTCTAATGGTACTCTACTATTTGTTAGATATAAATAATACAATATGAATTGTTATTTGAGGTCTTAGCAGGAACCATTGAACCATTTTTTGAGGATCAAAAGCAAAGGAGTGGTACAACCTACTGCACTAAGCATTAATGAAATGTATTCTCTTATATACTATAAATACTGATACCACTTACTTTACATGCATGACTACTGACAAAACAAAGCTAAAATACAGGATAGACTCCATCATGAACTGACGTCAGGGTCTTCCTTTATGTAAGATCTGTTCAGGCCTCTTGTCACTAATGTAACATTTCAATGTCCTGTACCTATTTAATATATAACAATGGCAGTTTCATTTGGAGGAAGATATTCATTCAGAAATGTAAACCAGCTGAGCAGTGAGGCCTGTACAAAGGTTACACAGGCCAGGATGCTTTGAATCTTTGATGTTGATAAAACATTCAAAATGGTGCAGTAAAAATAAATATTTTTCAACAAAAAGAGGAAACCTTCTGTGTGTGAAGTCCATACTGTGTGCTGGTTCATTACCAACAACAATGACACATGAATCCAGTTTTGTTAGCTGAGTTGGAATTAGCACAGAAACACACAAACAATATGATAAATCATTATAACCCAAAGCAAGTATAATAAAAGAATAAACATATAAATGATACAAATAAATAAAGTAACTCTAACTTTACAATGAAAGCAAAGGGAAAACATACAGTAGTACGTATATAAGTAAAACTTTTATGTAGCACTTTACAATCAGGGTGACAATGAGTGTAACAAGTAGTTACAAGAGAAACATATAATTTCACTGGATATAAGAACATTTATTATATTTGAATGAATAAAATAAGGAAAAGCGTGAGCATGAATAAAATGCTGTAGGTCTTAAAAGATTTTTGAAAGATTCAGTTTACTGACCTGACCCCCAGGGGGAGACTTTCACAACCTGGGAGCCAAGACAGCAACATGTGCCAGTCTGTGTGTTTAAAACTGTGAAGAACAACCAAGAGACCTTGTTCTGAAGTAGAGCAGCAGACCTTTGTACATCAGGAATTCATGTTGTGGAAGAACACACAAGTGATAAGCAGGAAGTCAGTGCAGTAAATAATTAACATGACATAACGGATGGCGAATGTTTGAAGCTATTATTTTGAAATTGATACTCATGACAAGCTCAAACTGCAGGATTTAGGATTGAAGTCAGGTGACTTCTAGTGGACTATTCCAGAAGCTCTCAGGCTGCACGGGGACTCATAAAGTGAGTATAATGGAGGAGGACCTAAAACAAATTGTATATATAGATCCACATAGAAAATGTGCCAAAGTCATTAATGTTTTTTGTTTTTGAAAACTTTGAACATCATTATCTCTGAATATCTTTGATGTGAAAAATCTAAATTTGAAGCTAAATCAGTAAAATGAAAAATCAAACAAAACATTATAGACGGAATGTCAGAAAGTCAAAATCTATGAAACGTACTGATATGATTATATTATTTAAATTTTCATTGTCTATAGTACACAATTTTCATTTAATTTGACTTTCCATTCAGGAAAGAGTGTTGACTAAACTCTTTGTATGGCTTCAGCTTTCAACAAGTTTTATTGTAAATTGATATTGTAAATTGATATTCATCTGATTTGCTCTGAAAAATATCCATGGAGCAGAAACACAATAATCCAAAGTCATCAAAGTCGTGTTTGTACAATCACCTGCTCAGGCAATTCTTTACACTTTTTGGTGGTAGTGCTGGATGAGCCTCTGTATTAATTATATTAAACATACAGGTTGTAAAATATTTGTGAGATATTTATTTAAATTCAGAGGTCCCATTTGAATCACAGGACAGTTAGAGAGCAGTACTGCTACGAGCAGGGCGGATGACAGGGTGACCCCTCCTGTTTATGGTTTGGAAGGAGAAATTGGTCATCATACAACTCTCTGACCCTGTGCACTTGATTCAGAGCATACAGTAAGCAGTGTGTTGTGTTCCAGTCCATCTATACGCAGTCTTTGATCCATGACCTAAAATAAGTGAATGGAATTCTTCCCAGTGAAAGCCAGGCTCATTAACACATGCTGCTGCTCCTGTGGCTGCAATGACGTAAGCTTGAACATATGCTTCTACAACTGTACATTGCATGATCAGGCAACTATGTAAGTCACACACAGTATTCAAAAATGATAATAAATTGTAAACCTTCCAGTATAGTGTTGATTTATATTTGAAGCGTTGCTAAAAGATGACACAAGTGGCATTAGCAATGTCACAGCCATGTACATAAATAAGCAATTGTGTGGTTTGCTGGAAGATATGTGTATCTCAGTTATGGAACCACTTACTTGATAAGAAGAAAGCAGGCTGACAAGAAAAGAACCATGGGCTGATGAACCAAAACTACGTACATTTAGCATGAGAACTTATGATAACATAATATAATGTATGGAGAATTGTGTTGCAGAAGCAATGTGCCCAGCTGAGATCTATCACTTAAACATTTGTTCAATGGAAGATTAGGAAAATAAAAAAAGAAATATATTTTGTAAATTTGGATTGAATTTATATTTTACTGCTTATAATGTTGTAACTGATTTTTTTCCTTTTAGTTTTGTATATGTATTACTGGAAAATACATGTTAAATATTTTGGATGTTTGATAAATAATAATGTCTTGTGTGAGATGGGCTATACGTTTGGCATGACAATTAAATAAAAGTACAAAAAACTGCAGATAGTCAGTGCACGCAAGTGTGGGTACTTGAGTCCCACATAACCAACTTCAGACTTAAGACATGTATGTACATACATGTAGATGGTAGAGTTTATTCTTCATGATGGACAGCCAATACTTCCAGTGTCTCAAGGCTGACGCCACAATTGTCCCTTCAATGGCTGCAAATTCAAATCTAAGAAACTCATTCTCAACTAAGAACACAATAACGAAAGAAAATGAATGAAACACAAAGAAACAGGAGTAAAAGGACTCCATTACTTTCCGGTCATTGTGTTGGCCCTGAGCTGTGTCCCAGGCCGTGGGCTGAAGACATGCTGCGCTGTTGATTGCTCTCCACAGGCCTAATTGAAAGAAGGCTCCATATGGTAAGAAGCTATAAATTCTCCAGATCAAGTTTTTTCCCTATTTCCTGGTTCTTTCTTTTTTCTTTTTTTTTACCATCTATAAAAAGGGAACAATGGGCTGGCTGTCTTTGGTTTGGCTGCTAATGAATCCAATACTTCCCCCTTATGGCAAGGGCTGATTAGAAGAAGAAAAAAACACATTTTGTCATAGTCTCTTTTGATGGCCCTATCTGTCTATATTTGGTGTGAGTGCATGCCTGTGTGTGAGTGTGTGTGTGTGTGTGTGTGTGTGTGTGTGTGTGTGTGTGTGTGTGTGCTAGTAACGTGTTGCGTCATAGCAGTTATGGGGTAAATAGAGTGACCTGGGGGTTTGTTTCAAAGGCTGCCAAGGGCCCACCCTCTTCTCTGTTTTCCTCTTCTCTTCCCCTGCTTCTTCATCTTTTTCCATTTTACTCTCAACATATTGCTTTTTTACGATTAAAACTATGTTAACTGTTGTGGCCAATAATGCACTAGTGTAGCAACAAATCAATCAGTGACTTCTTCAGTGTCAAAAGGAACTTGCAAAGCATTGTCTATAGTCACTTACTGTATGTAGTCAGTGAAACGTCATCTGCGGCCAAAATTAAACTCTGTTGCCACTGATGGAATTATGTACAGTTATCGTCTTCATTTAGGGGTCAGTAGCTGCTTAAGCATCATTCTTATCTTTCTTTTTCAGGGGCGAAGTGGACCTTTAAAGAAAAATTACATCGAGGTCGCTTGGTAAAAATGGGGCCCCCTGGTGGAGGGGAAACTCAGCAGCACAAAATATTTGGGAGGTGGGAAAGAGAGAAGGAGTGGGAGGGGTGAGGGAGAAAGGGAGAAAGGGAGAAAGGGAGGGGTCTGCATGAAGTAATGGCTGCCAGATGTTTTGGTATTATCACAAGGAAAAATTCTATTCCAGCCGTAGTCATCTATCATGTTCGCCAGTCGACTGCACTTAGAGGCCGGCAGATAGACAGACAGGAGACATGAAGAGAGATAAGTCTGTGTGTGTATGTGTGAGTGTGTGTGTGTGTGTGTGTGTGTGTGTGTGTGTGTGTGTGTTTGTGTCTGTGTATGTGTGTGTGTATGTGTGTGTGTGTGTGTGTGTGTGTTAGTGTGTATGTGTGTGTGTGTGTTTGTGTGTGTGTGTGTGTTTGTGTATGTGTGTGTGTGTGAGTGTGAGTGTGTGTGTGTGTGTGTGTGTGTGTGTTTGAGTGTGAGTGTGAGTGTGTGTACTTAATGTAAGCTCTTACTGTCTGTCTGAATGTATTACTTCATGGCTGAATTGTATTGTATCGATAGTATATATTTTGGCACATAGGCATTCATGTATGCATTTCCATGTGTACAGTACCCTCCCCCCTGAACCCCGAAAAATAGGGATGTATGAAAATATTTTCAAACATCATCAAAGAACTTAAACTAACATGTAGGAATATATGTTACTATTTTGTACTTACTTTATATTGCCCTTATCTGCACTGTCCCTTTGCTGTTGTAGCGCTGTAAATGTCCCCGCTGTGGGACGGATAAAGGTTTTCTGATTCTGATTCTGATACATTCATTACCTCCATGACAGGTCCAGTGAGCTCCAGGCACCCCATCAAAATGAGTAATAATTGAGTTTCATTTTAATTCCCTGAAATGGATCCCAATTGGAGAACATTAAAGAATGAACATGACAGCCATACAGTGTGGAAGCTGTTATGATCACCAACCATATGCCTTTATTACTTACTATTACTAAGCTGGTTTGTAAGACTGAACCAAACAGGGTCACATTTGAATCAACATACAGTATGACCTCCATGTTTTATTTCCTTCTATTCTGCAGTTGGAGTTATTCAAAAGAAAAAAATATATTTGATATGTAATATTATTTATTTCTGCTTCTACTTAAGTCTACAGTGACTACACAGCCAACTGCTCACATCCTACCATTGTCAGGGATTGGTTGCACTGTACTATCTAGTATTATTTGTACCTGCATTTCACACTATTGAGGATAATGTCACCATCACCACCATCATAGACTTGGGGAGGTACCTGAAGAGCTTGAGAAGCACTGGGTTCTTCAGAATCACAGCTGAGCTGAGAACCCACCTGGGCAGGAAGCAAGTTGAGGAGATGTTTTAAGTCTTGTGTGCTACGAATATGCTGCAATAGTGAGACTGATGTGACCCTAAATTCTCCTTGTGGCTAACAGCAAGGATAGCAGGCAATTAAGAATGTGGAGTCAAGGCTCCAATAAGGAGTCCTGGTGGGGATGGTGACCTGGGAAAAAGCAGGTTGGGAACTTATGCAACCCCTTTAGGACAACAGAACTCAGAAAATGGTTTATTGGCCACTACTCTAAAGCAAGGTGAAAGCAGCCATCAAAGAAAATGGAGATTGGAGGCACTTTAACGTAACCCAATTCCGCCTCCCCCCCAGGATCAATGAAGTATTTCTGATTCTAAAACAAGGCAACTGGACATAATAGGAGCCAGATCGTGATGAGCAAAACCACACTGCATCACGTTTCTGGTGCTGGTAACATTTGATTTCCTCCCTAACCTTAATGCTCTACTGCTGAGACTTGATGAATATTCCATCTGGCCTCTTTGTCAGAAAATGAATCCAAGGGCCAAGACCACTGTAGAGCCAGCTGTAGGTTAAAACTCATCAGCAAGGTTACCGGGGCTAAATTGTTTGATGTTGAAATATCCAACATACCCCAATGACCTCAGGTCACATCAGTGATGGTGTACCCAGGCAAGGCATCAGAATCTGCAGGCAAAAGTAAGAGGATGGCATCACTGGGTCATAAGTGCAGCACAGTAACTGATTTATCAATTGAGTGAAACCCTTTTAGCCCTTACATGTGATGCAAGTGACATATGCACAACAAAAATAGTTGTAAAGGAGAACAACTTGGAGAACTATTTGGATTTAACGTTTTAGGAAAAAATAGCCAACCGTAGTATCTTAGATGAGGCTTTGTCACCCTTTGCCTCACTTTTAATTGAATTCAGCCTTCTTGGTTTTGTAGCCTCATCTACTTTTTGTAATAATGATAATAGCCTTTGCTCCATTGCATTTTCACTTTATTTTTGTGACTACACATAAGCATCTTGTTATGTTCAGTCAGTATGTGATTAGTTTGACAACATTCCTTGGTCATTAGATGGTAAGAACAGTTTGATAATGTTTGTAAAAAAAAATTGTGAACAAGAAACTGGACTCAGCTCATAACAACGGACCATTGTTTAGTGTGTCATAGTTATAGTATGTGGTATTTAACTGTTTTTTTTTTTTGTTTTTTTTTTAGCTGTGGGCCTTAGTTTGTATTAGAAATTGATAACCTTTAATATACTGTAAAGTTATAGTCATCTATTACTCCTTATATCTGACTCGGAGATGTAAAGCTTCTTTAGGTCGGAGTGTGTGTGTATCTATGTTTGTGTGTGTGTGTGCGTGCGTGTGCTTGTGTCTCGGTCATTGTGGGGTCAACTCTATCTGACGCCAGCTCTCTCACTAATTATCTGCTCTCCTGTCTTCACCTGAGGCCAGACTCAGGCCACTACATCTTGCGTTAGTCTTTGTCAGGACAAGAAAAATCCTCTCAAGCTCTTTTCCCCCGTCTCCCACCAACAACATACAGACTGGGATGCCAGATAAGGCCTAATCAATGGATAGCTGAGGGACAGCTCCATCAGATACTGTGGCAATGTGAAGACTGGGAAGCATGTCAATAACTGTTGGTTGGGGTTGGTTGAATGTGTGTTAATGTTCCAGCTGTCAACAGGATCAAACTACAGTCGGAGAGTTTATTTGTTCATGGGTTAGACCGGCATGAGTTAGGGATTATTTATTGACCACACTTCATTTAAATTATGTCAGGGTAGAGAACCATTTGTAAGCTTTACCACTGGAGTGTGTAACTTTTGTCTCCCCCCTATGGCAGTGAGAGTAACTACCATGTACGAGAGACCAGCAGCTTGGAGTATGGCGGAAACTAACTTTCTGGCGTGGATGCTACAGATAAAAAGGAAACTCTGTCTTCAGAGTTAAGGCTAGACTAAAGACTAAAGTAAAATAATGTGCACAGGAAGACTTGAAGAGAGCGCTCCTGAGGGCTGTTTGTACTTTGTGATAAAGGCAATCTCGCTCTCCAGTAACAAGGGTAGGGTTTGCACGATAAATGGCTTTTGTAGAACACAAAATGTAAATATAACTAGCATTACTGAAAACAAGAAAATTATTCAGCATTTCCTTATTGGTCTTCACAACAACAAATGCTACCTGCAGCAAAAAACAAGCTCAGTTAAACCAATCATGACCCTCCACATGATTTAACTTTTTTGAGGAGGTACACATCAGCGCCCAATATGACATATGAAACATGTTAAGGTCCAGCGTAAATGTTGCAGGGTTTGCTTGCAAGAATCTCAGCCTTGTGTCTGTAACAGCAGGTGCAGCAGGAAACATCACTGTCAAAGAAGTCTTGACAGGCCCTAATGTCAACTCACAAAGAGAAACGGGCAAAGTGATTAAGATGGGTCAACCCACGGTGTGACTTACTTCAGATATTTAGACAGATGGTAATCTAAAATCACCTTTTCACCTGTTTACGTTAAATAACCTCTCACATCAGCCTCTGATCCTCCTGGTTCTCACATCCCACTTCATGTGGCTCTAATATTCCCTCATCATCCCAGAAGTGTGTCGCCGCAGGCAGCAAACACTGCAACGAATCCACTCGCTGTCCAAAGTAATACATAACATTCACACAAATACTACCGACACTGCTTACAAAACGAGAGCAATAGCTGCTGAATGTCATTCACTGTTGAATTTATGATAAACCATCTTAAAAAGTGAAATACATCCAGTCTCTGAGGGGTAGCAACAAGATGTCACCCTGTCCTTCCTCCTGATAAAAAGGGAGACAGGGACATGACAAAGTATGCAGATACAGAAATTGATCCCAGCTTTCAGTTATATGTACTGTTATTGAAAACTGACAACACTTTAACGCAGCCTGTTCAAGGCGGGACTGCTGTGCAGCTCTGTGTGTTGTGTTGTCTGTTTGTCCTTCCCAATAACTAACATTGTTGTTTGCATTGTTGCAACATATACACCCTGACTGCCATCCAACCCCCCCAAGACTTACACACGTGTACACACTATGCAGTTTGTCGTCACCCAGTTCTATTGGCTTTAATTTTCTGTTTGTTTTTTCAAAGATAATTCTACCACAAGTTGATTTGCCGTTACGTAGGTTTTGTGATTATTTACTTGCATAGAAACAGGATGCAGGAAATTAAGTTAATTAATTACCCCCAGACCCCACTCTCAATACAGGGCCCCTTTGCTGCCCCTAATTTAGAGAAATCATAGACCCGCCCCTGCTCCACAAATAAATAAATACATAATTTAGGTGTCTTTCTACAAATAACATGTTTTTGTCTAACCTGAAGTCTTTTTTGTATTTTTACCATGGTGTAGTAGGTAGTAGGTAGTGAGTAAAGTGTTGTTTCAACTTAACATATGGTAACACTACACTCACTCACACCATAACACAGCTTTACAATCGAGTCCATGGCAACAAGCAACACAAGCAACCAGAGATTCAAACCCTCAGCTCAACCCAGTTATCTAAACTGCTTTCTTCAATTGGAAAAGAGATTAAATGTCTCCTGTAATCATCCATGCATTGAAAAACTACACGTCGCACAACCGTGACAAATATGGAAATTCAAAGATGAACCTCGAACTGTCTGCAAGATCTGATGGAAGTTTACAATAAACAGTTTATCTGTTAATCAAATGTGAACAAGACATATTAATGGTACCTGCTATCACTCTGAAATTGATTAGCAGGTCTTTTATTACAAGGCACAACATCTGAATTATTAATACTGTTGTTAGAGCTTTGTGTAGTCCAATGATAGTTATAAACACAGGTGAAAGCCTAATTTTCAGTTATCGTCAGTTGAGAAGTGGCTTTAAAAAAAAGATAAAAACACAAATCATGAGAAGGAAAAGACAAAAAATAGTCATATTAATTCTATTACAGAAAAAAAAAAATGTTTTCATGTAAAAAATCATATCCTATGACTAACAATATGTGTATTTTTATATCTGAAACCCATTAAATATATAGCACAGACTATCATTTTGCATCCATGTTCAAAATTCTATAATAAATCCAGGTTCAGTTTTTGTCATGACATGAAAGTGACATTTCAAAATGATTATGATTATGATTTTGGTTATTACCTTCCCCCCTTGAAATAGGGAGCCTCATTGACATGCTGTACAACACAAAACGTTAAGGTGGATTCCCTTGTTACTTCTAAATCATTCTCAAATCTTAATGTTTGAACGACTCAAAATAATATACTGCACAGATATGTAACCAGGTGGTGGTTTATTAAATTCATGACACTGTTTACATCCCACATAAAGCATTATTTAGACATGTTCACACCACAACATGGATACTCGTCATTAATGTGACGTCAATACATTTACAACCCAAAATTGTGAGAGAAATGAGAGAGAGACAGAGAGAGAGAGAGACACACACACACA
>CALSCE010003134.1:793767-803876 GCA_943593645.1 Bovichtus variegatus
AGAGAGAGAGAGAGAGAGAGAGAGACAGAGACACAGACACAGAGAGACAGAGACACAGACACAGAGAGACAGAGACAGAGACAGAGACACAGAGACAGAGACACAGACACAGAGACAGAGAGACAGAGACAGAGAGACAAAGACAGAGAGACAGAGAGAGAGAGAACTTCACATACACCTTGTTGTTTAATCAAAGGTACTAAATGTCTGATGTCAGTCAGCGGAATGGCTGTTTGGGTCCTTCTATCGGCCGCATTGCACATAAATATATTCCGTTAAATAAAGCAGAGTGTGTGTGTGTCTGTGTGTGTGGTGCTGGTAGTTTCGCCCTATCCCTAACTTCTTGTTTCCCTCGCCAGGCAGAGACACTCCGCTCACTCTCGCGGTGGTGTAAAGCTTAGGACACAACCTAAGAGCTTTAATACAACACTTTTTAATCGGCATACAATCCCATCCACAATAAGCACCTATTTCATTAGAATGGGTGACGAGAGTTATAATTTAGCAAAGCTGCTATTGGGCGCGTGACGAGGGTCTCAGTGGATCCTGACGCACGTGCTCGAGTGTCCGGAGCTACTCTCCCCTCCACCCCCCAGCTGCTCGCGCATAGCCGATCTATCTTCCAAGGTTATAGAGATGTTATCTACTTAAGGCTTGTTTAAATAACCCTATCTCATAGATTCCACTGACAAGTTGAATTGTAGGGAAATTATGATCGACGAAACATCCTCAATATTTCCTTTTGGGGAATCCATGAATAGGCGACATCGACTTTTATTTTTTGTTTAAATGTTTTTCAATTAAAATCTTCACTTAAACTCAAAAAAAGCCGATTGAATGTGCGATCATTTCAAGAGGTTTTGTTTTCTCGAGGTACACTTTAAGGGGGAAATTCGGGTTCGAACCGTAGAAAGCGTCTTCGCTGAAGAAAGGTAGGGTAGTAAAACATCTGAAGTTATGTTTTATGAGGAACTCCAACTACTGTAGGTGTAGGCTAATAACTTTCTTCGTGTCTCACCATAGCAAAGTGAACGGAGCTATACAAGCAACACAGCGTTCACCGTTCTGTGGGAAGTGAACAGCCTCGAGGTCCGGAGAGATGATGATAAAGGTGAAGATGAAGATGACTGCCATTACAGTTCATCCCAGCGCGTCCTTATTGTCCCATCACTCTCCTGGAGGACGGAGCTGCAGCTACTGTTTGAGTTCCAGAGCCCAGACATGTTGAGGCCATCCTGTCCGCCCTTTACTCTTCTTATCGCCCGCTGACGAGGAGGATGACGATGACGATGATGATGATGTTGTCTTAGGGATCTCCACCTGCAGACACACGACAATCAGTTATTTATTTCATGCTTATTAATCCATGTTTAAATCATCTTCATACGAGATATTGTCTGTTATAGGATAGGAAATATAACTAGACAGACAATTGACTTCAGTTTATGTCACCATGAATGGATTTTACTTTTCTTTTTCTGTCAATTTGACACAGATTAAATATATGATATATGTCGTTGATCATTTATTTTTCTGTCCAGTGTTCAAATACGTGGATAATAGATATGTTGACCTTTATTGCCTGTATGAAAATGCACCTATTGGTTTTCATGCCACACTTCCATAATCCATAAAGTGTGTCTGTGCCCTATTGACACGCCCAGTGTGGTTAATGCTACACAACACACACCGTTTACACACATCAGGGATTTTTCTATAGATATCCGTCAGACTTTTTAACATTACGAAGCTGAAGTTACACAGAAGAGTCTACCATCTCCACACCTGCCGGCAGCGTGAACAGCATCCCGTGATACACCTTTGTACTTAATGAATTCTCTATAGTATGTTAAATAATTGTAAAATGTGTGCACGCGTGCGTGCGTGCGTGCGTGTGTGTGTGTGTGTGTGTGTGTGTGTTTATCAATATCAACATATTTCCTGTAAACCGTGTAAAATGAACTGAAGAACTTCATGTTGGAAAGAGCAGGATCAACTAGCTTTTAATGTTGGATGAATTAGCAAATTATTATTATTATTATTATTATTGTATTTAATTTTATGAAATTATTTTCTGAGCCTGTTTGTTAGGACTTGCGGTTTCCATCTGCCAACAGCTGTTCCTGAAACATGCTTAGGTTGATCAAAAATAGATTAATATAACATACATAATACATACGGCATTATAGTAGTTTTTACTGAACGATGTATATAGTTAATTCGTTTTCTACAATTACACGTACATACCTGCGCACAATGCAGGTGAAATTGCAACAAAGTTATTGTTGTAATCCCACTACCTTAACTAACAGTGATTTTACACGTTTTGTAAATAATAATTATAATAATAATAATAAAAATAGGACATCCTGATTGAAGAGTATGTGGACTGAGCAACACAGACTAAAACAGTGACACAATGCCCATGCTATAGTAACTTCAGCAACAGGACATAGGCTGAGTTGAAAATGAACAAAATAGTTCATTAATAAATATTTAAAAATTGATTTAAAGTGCGCCGAGTTATTATCTTGACACCACTGGAGAATCAACCAGTGAAAATGATGAGTGACCTTGTGCCGTCACTGATGTTGTGTTTGAAGACCTGCTATGCTCCAACACTGAAGTCATCCTTATTCAGTCCGAGATGTCCAGGATGTGCACGAGCCCCGACTCATCATTACTCTCATACTTCATCAAAAGGTTTGCTTTCAGCGGATCTCGGCGGTAAACCACTGTTGAGCTCGGCACACTGCAGCCCAGCAGCCGCCGTGCAGCGCTGCAGAGCAGCACGCACACTGTGAAGCAGGCCTCTTTCATTATGCAGAGGCAGCTTTATTATGTCAAACATCAAATATGAGCCCTACTAGAACAGGACCGATCACCTGCACCTACATGTAAACGCATGAATCCTTTAACATTGTTTAAAGGATATTTTATTACAATGAGTGCGTTTACTTTCATACTTAGTTACGTTTTAAAAATGCTCACCACTGAGCTTTGACCAAACTGACAATTGTTTAATTTGTAAATTTGCTACAATAACGACTTTTAAATGGAAAGAAAAACAAATACAGAAACAGTTACGAGTTTAATAAAAGAGAACTCAGCCGTTCTGTGTGTGTGCAGTCTATAGGCCAATAATAAAAAATCTGATCGTTTGTTCAATTTGAAACAAAAAATAATCCAAAAAAGAGGAAGTATCGGACATAAACAAAGATCGAGCTGATAGACTAACATACTATTTCAGTCCAGGTGCGTTAATAAAGCCATGAAATAAAATGCGAGTGTTGCCAGCAGAAGGTGTGTGTGGCTAAAGAAGGAGAAGGATGTACACAACTACACTTCACACACTTCGACACTATTGTGTCGTGTTCTTTTATTACAGTGTCCTTGGCGCTGCTGCCTCTTCGGCCGTAACAGCGCGACCTTTTCTTTTCTCACAACTTGAGCTTATTTGGTGAAATAAATCGTCAAATTTGAAAATAGTAACACGAAAAGTTGCAATAACAACAACAACAATAATAATGAAATTGAATGAAAATGGATGTGGATTAAAACTGGATCTGTGAAAAAGAAGTTATGATTTGACTAGCACACACTTGGACTTATTTTGGATCTTTTTTTTATGACATATAATCATTTGAAAAACATCTAAAATGTTCAACTTTCTGAGATTATTATTAAAATAGGAATAAACATCATGTACTCACAATGTGCTTTTAATATAGGAGACAATGCCTCACTCCTTCAACTAAAACCGGCAGCAGATTTTTTATGTGTGATTTTTAATATTAACGTACTAGGTTTTTTTTGTCAGTGTTTTATTATTCATTATTGAAGGCGTTTTAAAGGTTCTTGCAAGCATACAAGTGACACCATTTCCAGTCCAAGTCAAATGTCGAGACAGAAGTCCAGGCTCTATTATTCTGCAGGCTACATAACACAGAAAGTGATGCATGTCACTGTCTTCCAGGTCCGGCTGCTGAAAGCAGCACTAGCATGTACAATTACAGCTCTCGATATGCTGCAAATTTACTTTATATCACTTTCAAAATGCCACCAAGCATAACACAGCGATAGCAATGTTTCTGAAAAATGTAAACTGCAACAAAATGAAAATGATGTGCAGTAATTGATTCAGTAACATGCAGGTCTGTCACACATGCTAATGATTTTATAATGTTACAAGTCTAAATCTTTCTATCAGAAATAATGTTAAACAATGTTTGCAGCTGACCTGTGATACAATAATAATTAAAAAAAAACCCTGCACATATTTTGAATTAAAAAAATTTATTCAAAGTGTAGCCTAAAATAAGTGAAACTGATCAAACTGATCTGTCTTGGTTAAAACTCAGCAGCATCCTCTACCTGACTCTATGAAGTTGATATTGCACAAACTGGACCATTGGATTATTCCATTGTAGTACAACAACATCCACATTGAACCAACCTGAATAAAGCCACAGCTGTAATCCGTGACAAACAACATACAGGAGTGTGGATGACGAAAAAAATCTTATGAATTCAAAAAAACCTATATCTTAATTCTCTCATTCACTTAGTACAATATAAACTCAGAGATCCTGAAATCCTTGAGTTTATTACCTCAAGTCCCCTCCTTGATGGCAAGCTTAGAGGTCATCCTCTTAAATACACTTTAAATTCACTTATGGGTTTACCACTTAGTCATTAATGTAAGACTAAGACTAGAGCTTCATGACAGAGTTGACATGAGTTATCAACAGGACTACATCCTTCTATTAGTGATTGCAGTTTGAAATGTGAGTAAAATTGCTTTCTGGCTTCAATTATTTACCACACTTCCTATAGGCAGCACGTTCGGCAACAGACAGGAAATAATTATTCTGTTAAATTCTCTTCTTGTCTTTTCTGCTCTACCTGCGCTGTACGATAATGCATTGTTTGTTTCTACTTACTTGAGGTTAGCTCTGGATAAGGTAAGATGTGGTGGTGATGATAGAGCCATTTCAATTGAGATAAATGTGTCTAAACAACAGGCCGTCAAAGCATTTAGAATCACTGACATGATGCTTAGTTCTGTTTGCATAACCGGTAATAGTAAATTAAAAAAAACTAAATTATTACCTTAAGCCAGTGAGCATAAAGAGGATATGTAACTCAAATATAAAAAAAATAGTCAATTGACACTACTGGCTACTGTGTTTGAAAGAGCATAGCTTTAAATATCTTGGCTGTGCCAAACAATAAATCCTTAGCAACTGTAGGACCTTGTAAAGCTGTAGCCATAGGATATGGGTAGTATATGCAGCACTGGGAACACAGTTCTGTGGATAATATAGCAGGCTGTAAGAGCATCAAAAAGTGTTGCTAGGAATAATAGTGGTGGGTCTCTATGGCTGAATCTGGCCCCTCCTGGCTCCAAACTGTCCGAGGATGGCAGACAATTTTCTGGCTCCACTGCTGACTTCTGACTTGATCATTCGGACGACACCATTAGTGTGTAAAATCTTTTGGTTTATATGGTTTAACTGTGTGGGGATGCAATATGTTTTTCCCTTTAGTAATCAATGGTTAAGGAGTTAAGTATAAATTATAAAAATGGGTAAGCGCACTAATATTTGACTGTTTACTCTCTCTTTAGCACCCCATATGCTTCATTGGCTTTTTACATTCCTCCCCCAAATAAATAGGGCTATTACCCTCCATTTGTGTATATACGTGTGTAATTCCAGGACAGGATAAGCCTGTGTTGCTGTTTACTTTTTTCCTTTCCTGTGTAGCCAGGTTTTTTTAGCTTGGCTTATACTAGCTTTCTAAAAAATCTTACATAACAACGGTTTCCTAATTTACATTTTCGTGTTGTGTTTGTGATTAATCTCATGGTCTTGCTGCTTTGGCCCCTGAGTGTAGAATAGCCTACTGAGAGCTGACTATTCATCCATCTTCTCCTCAATAAATGAGATCAGCTAAATATTCCTCGTTGTTAGTGAATATCTTTATTCTTTATTCTTTATTCTATTATATATCTTTTTTGGGAGTGCATTAAAGCGAAGTCAAGCCAGTCTGTCATCCACTGACACACCACTGACTTTCAACTGTGTGGCGCAATAGACAGCAGCCTGCCCGCGGTCAACTCAACGAGATCCTTCCGAAAATAACCTCGTTTGCACATCGCAAATGTAAAGGCAAGGATGGCAGTGACCCTCCACCTTTAGAAAATAACCGCGCAGTATCTGACATAAATCCAGCTGACATCCAATAAAAATCAGCATTATATTTGAACAGGCTTGTAGTTTTATTTTTGAACACTTTGTTCCCGCCGCTCTTTCCGTTTGCACAAAGGAGCAATTTAAATTACAATAAATACATTTCCATACAGTGGATTATACATCACAACTGATCTGTAATCAAATGTTTTAAGAAAGCATAGTATATAAATTTGATGTTGTGTTCTACAAATAAGCACGCTGATTTTACACCAAATTGTCTTTTACTTCTATGGATTTTTATGGTATTTTTTTAATGCAAGAGTGAACGGGCCGTGAATGGCAATGAACAAAGTGAATGTTTCTGCTACAAAGTTATCATATGAGCATATACTGTGTTTCCTGTCGGACGGAGAGAAAGCATTTCCAGGATGATGTGACCTTCACCCCAAGAAACCAGGAATAATTATATTTGAGGATAGCAACAAGGTATCATCTTCTCCCTACAAAGACTTTGAATTTAGCTCATGACTCATGTCAACCAAATGTTTGTATTATTGTTATTATTTCCAAAAATCTCACTACAATTGCCAAAGTCATAAGTAAGTTTGGGAACGTTTACAATCCGCTAGTATAATGAAGCCCGGCTTTAGTTTATCTCTGTTTAACTCTCCATCACATTAGGTCTTTACTCACTTTTTTTCTATCACTGGCCTGTAAAGTGAGAATACTGCACAGTAGAATATGTAGTGCCAAATATGAAAATTCAGAAAAGGCCTTTAATTCTAAACCCAATGCAGCCCTGTTGCCTACCTCCACCCAAAACAATCAACATCATTTAAACTATATGACAGAGAAGCGCTGCGTGATATGGGAGCGTCAGCTATGAACTATACCGGTGTTCCTTGAACCCAGAACCTAGTGTGGGTTATGTCAGCTTTAGATAATCATAGGCTGATGTCGTATGAAGTGATTTACTCTTCTCTTATTAGAAAAAAACGCCCAGCACAAAGGGCCTCCCTTAGGTTCACTACGGGCTCTTACCGCCTCTCTCTTCCTCCGCTCCTCCCGGGCCTCCGTTTTTTTCAGCTCGGCCTTGAAAGCCTGCGTGTCTCCGTGTTGTCCGTCCTTGTCTAGGATGTCCATCAGGTAGGAGATGTAGCTGGTGGCCAGCCGCAACGTCTTGATCTTGGACAGCTTCGTGTCGGCCGGGACGTTGGGGATACACTCCCTCAGCTCGGCAAAGGCCGAGTTGATACTCTGGGTCCGCCGCCTCTCCTTACGGTTGGCCGTGGGTCTCCGCTTCACGGGCCGAGGATGTGTGTGGGGGTGCATACCGACCGCTGCTCCGTTCACCGAGATGGCGCCAGCCCCCGGAACCAAGCCGCCGGGTCCGTAGTGGTGGTGATGATGATGGTGGGGGTCCAGGCCGCCAGTGGACCCGCCGCCGCTGTTGCCATGGTACTCTGGGCTGTAGCCGGGCGCGAGGCTATACTCGGTGGGAGACATATCCGCGTGGCTTATCAGCCAGCTCGTAAAGTACGGTGGAGCTCCGGTATCCTCGTGACACCGACCGGCCGCCGCCGCCGCCGCGTGCAAGGAATAGTGGTGGCTGTCGTGGTGGTGCATGACCGGGTGGTGAGGGAAGCCCGAGACAAGACTCATAGTGACACACACAAACACACACTCACGCGCGCGCGCGCACACACACACACACACACACACACACACACACACACACACACGCAGGTCTTTCTCGGATGCTGCAGTAGTAAACTCGCCTTCGCTGCTTAACTGTTGTCCACAGCAGATGTTTGCATCCTGGATGATCTACCCAGCAGCCTCCGAAAGAAACAGCCGGCCTGGTCCGGCCGTTACGGTCGGTATTCCGTGCAACAGTAGACCCGGGCTAGTCCTGTCTATAATGCCCTGTAGGCCGCTCACTTCTGTCCAAACAGCTCCTCCTCTAAGACATTGTTCCTCTCCCTCTACTTATAAAGTCACAGCAGCGTGTATCCCTCCTCTTCTTCTTTATAAACGTATTCACAGTGCAGCCTAGTCCTCCTCTTCCCCTCTGTAGCCTCTCATCCTTCTCTGTGAGTCAGTTAGCAGCTGTCAGCCTCAGAGCCGTTTGGCAAGGCAGGACCAGTCTGGGAAGGCACTGGGTCACTACTGGCTAGTTGATACTGAGCTATGGTAAAACCAGCTTGTCTGCATGAGAGAGAGAGAGAGGGAGAGTCTGATTTACTACGTCATCTTTACTACCGGGGAGGAGAAACTGACTTCAGCATCTATTAACCAATGGCGAACCCCCACCCTCCCCTGGCCCCGTCTGCAGACTCTGTTTACTTCTCTTTAATGTCAATGGGCCTGCTAAGTAGACCTGCTGGCTCTCTCACACACGCGCGCGTACACACGCGGGGGCCACGCGCACACATATGCACGGCAACTATTAGCCTCCAAGGTCAAGAATAATATGAGCTGATCCTGTTCTTCTTTCTAGCATTTCAAGTTACATGCTATACACATACGGTAGCCAAAATGTACCGCTCAGTATATATTGTTTTTTTTGTTCAGTTTTTATTTATGTAATTTAAAATGTTTTTAACGAAAAATATAGCACTGCTCTGATATGAGTAGGATCACGCTAATAATATGTTATATTGGTATATTAAGCATATGTAGCCTAATGTTTTTTGAAGTGTGCCAGGATACACATTGTTTGCACCAGCTGCATTTTAATTTGAAGCTGGTGTTTATGGTCATGCAAGTCTGCATTCTCAATATTGATAAGGTAGTAGATCATGCCTGTTAAAATCATGCAGACTTAGTCCTCTTAAAACATTCTTCCAATACGCAGCAAGCGTTTGAGGAGACCCGGCGCTTCCGATGCGTCCCATTTCGGTTGTGTGTTCTCCGGTTGGCTTAGCTTGTGCTCGCAGAGCTAATGCAGGAACCTCTGCTCCACATATTTCCAGTTGACATGATGTCATGATGAGAAGGCCACAGAGACAAACAAATTACGTTACAAATTTTACAAATATAATACAATGCATGTCCGTTTTCTTAACTTAAATCAATAATTTTATTTCGTTGTTAAGCAGGGAATTTTTTGTGTATTTGATCTTAATGATATCTTAGTGATTTGTCATATTTTTGCGTATTGCTATTTTGTACAAATGTATTTAAATTGTTACCAAATGCATTTATAATACTGTTTTAGAGATTTACTTGTAGTAAATAATTGTATAATTTCCTTAAAAGAAACACGAAGAGATGTTTTTGTAACATAGCATTGTAACATAGCTATGTAGTATTAACCAGAAGGCCCACTTTCCATAGCAACCAATTTAAAGCTGGAGACGCAACTGTAAATAACCATGAAGTATACCAAGTTTGAGCTTATTGATGTGACGTTATTTCATACTCTTCATACTTCCAAATACCATATAGACAGACACCTTAAACGTAGTAATAGTTGGCAGTTACAGTAGGCCTAGGCTATAACGGTAAATTACAGTTTAGCTTTAGGTTTAACAGAACATTTGAAATCCGATTTCTTGTAGCCAGAATGCGCACCCGGTAACATGTCAGGCACTGTGGCCGCCGCAAGAAGAAAAGTCTGCTGTATCTCCGGAGCCGTAAAGCCTTGAAATAACCGTGCGAACGTTTTTCAGAACCCGAGAGGTTTTCCCTTTTGTTTTGCCACAGGTCGCAAAACACTCTTTTTACTCTATTAGGTCTATGGCAGTTATGTTCATACTCATAATCTTTCATATTGAAACAGGCAGCGTTAAAAGCTCTATCCAACAAATGGGCTTTATATTAGAAAATGAGTGAATATGATATCTCACTCCAAATCTTTGCAGTTCTATTTCTGTAGGCACTTCAGCTCAGAGAGAGAGAGAGAGAGAG
>CALSCE010003134.1:860938-875685 GCA_943593645.1 Bovichtus variegatus
TTTTATATATATATATATATATATATATATATATATATATTTTGTAGTAGCCTATTCATTCATTCCTGGTTTCACAATCTGTGTTTAGTTGAAGGAGATTAAACGGTGATTTACAAAGTTAATAAGAAGAGCGTCTCATCTCAAGCCAAGAATTATTGCTCATGATGGTTGGAAAATTATGCTGCCGATTTTATTCTGCAAACCGTTTAATGCCAACATGAAACACTGTAAATGAACCACAGCAACGGGAGGGCTCTTCGTGTGTAAGCGACTTTACTTTGTTGTTTGTCTGTTGGAGCAATTCAAATAATGCGAAATAATAGGCTTTAGCCTACGGATTTGTCTAGATCAGAAAAATGTATTTGGCATTTACTAATTCATGATTTAATGTGTGAGTTCAGTGTGCTCAGTGTGCGTCATTCAGCGCTTTGTGTGAATAATGTATTAGATGGGATATATTATTTACTATTAAACATGTTCAATTACGATGTAAAAACATTCAGAAAACTGGATATATAAATCGGCCTCTCCAAAAATATAAAAATATTTTATACATATATTTACTTTATTATAATTGTAATTATAATTATTATTTGATGTGTCGTATTGCATTTTTATCTTTATTGTATGTGCTGGACTACACATAAAGGTTTTATTATTATTATTATTATTGTTATTATTATTATTATTATTATTATTAATATTATATTATTATTATTATAACATATTGTTACAAATATAGTAGAACCTGCTTTAATTATCCGTTATCCGTCCCCCATTATATTATATAATGCTCTAAAAACACTTTTACATTTTAAACTTATGATGGGTTTTTGTTTAAAACGAATCATTGACATTGTTTCCTTGTGATATTATTGACCTTATTTGCACGTCTTTGATAATATTCTTGGATATTTATTTAGGCAAAGTGCGTGATCATTTCTTAATAATAAATCAAACTAAAAAAGGACAAGAATCTTCTTGCTGTTTTGACCGCCGTAAACAACAGTTAAAAAATGTTCCAAATGAAAATGTGTGCTTTTAAAGAAGTGTGAGAGAGAAGAGACAGAAGAAGTCAGAGCAGAAGATATCAAGTCAATTCTAAGGTAATTGAATGTTTTCAGTTATAAGAGTTGATCATTAAAAAGCATTTAAATGGAATCTGCGCGGTGATAACGTCAGTGCGCGAGGCTGGATGATAATTACAGCATTTTCGCCTGAAATATGAAAGTGACAGCAAGTTTATGTCCCGGTGTTGATTTCCACATAATACCGTGTTGATGTTAATGGCGCCTGTGATTAAAGCGGGTTAAGTGGTTGACCTTTAGTGAGTGTGTGTGTGAATGTGTGTGTGAGAGAGCCAGGTTTACCTGCTGATGATTGTAGAGATGATTAATGGTAGCTTATGTTGAAGCCCATTGCAAATGAAATGTAGGAAGAAAATACACAATCAGAGACACGCAAGCGCAAGCGCAGGCGCGTGGTGCAGGTAAACTGTAATGTGTGAAGAACGGACGGTCTCGCGCACACTTAGAGCGAATTAGTCGTAAGAGCAGATCGCCGATAGGCCGGAAACACGCGATCCATCAACGTTGCAGTGTGTGTCTGCATGCACGTTACATTCACCTTGGTTCTTCTGACACTATTTCATCTGTTTTCAAAAGAGTTCAAGATGTTGGTGATGTAAAAGTCTTGCCTATTTTGTGATTTAAGGAACTTTTTTGAGGAGGCACTGAAAAGAAAACCTGAAGTAAAGCAGGGCTTCCCAAACTGTCAAGGACCCCATACATCCACATTAGACCCCAAACACACAAAGATTTTCTTCTGAGAATAGTTTAATTGTTACAAAGCTCATACAGATCCTGATCCCACTAAACATTGCTATTGAGCAGGATAGACACTGGACTGTCTGCAGCAGCAGGATGTGTTTAGGTAGTTTACTAAATCAGAGTGTGTATTGCACTTCACAGAATAGCTCGTATTTGCCTAAGTCATTTAGGAAGCCGGTACAAATATTACTGCCAAAAAAAGTTAGACAAAATCCCTCAACAGAGTCGGTTTTCTTCTCAAATCCACACTGTAATGCTGTAAGGTGAATTTAGATAATTGGGGACACAGACTACAACTCTTTCTTTGTCTGCAAACTCCACATACAGTTAGTTGTTAATAAGTTAATAGTCCCTTTTTCTTTTAATTAGTGTTATGTAAGACTGACTGCAGTCAGCTACAGCGTAAATGAGTGTTTTACACAATAAAACATGTACAATAAAAAGACATTGTTCTGTGGTGTAAGAGCGTCACAATATTACTGCAGTCACACGCTGGAGCAAAAAGTAACCCGTGAACATTTTGAAAATTATTTGAATGTGATCCATACGATAAGTGTATGCAAATATGGATAACAGCTGTTGACTCAAGTCAAGTCAATTTTATTTATAAAGCCCATTATCACAAAACCCACAATTTGGCTCAAGGGGCCGTATAATTTGTACAGCATACAACACACCCTGTCCTTACACTCCTGCAGCGGATAAGAAGAAAACCCTCCAAAAAATCCTTTTAATGGGAAAAAAGATGAAGAAAGGTCAAGAGTGACTGAGGAAGGTCCCTCTCCCAGGATGGACGGACGTGCAATAGATGCCACGTGTACAGAACAACCAACATAGTATAATTACAACATAGACAATCCATGTGACATAAAAAGAGAGAAAGATCCGAGTTGCTGAGCAGAGGGAGGATTGAATGAATCTGATCTATAGCTTTGCCTCCATTTTATTCTTCCTGCTGCTTTGTTGAGGGAATGAACAGTTTGCAAGAACATTTCTGCCATTGTTCATTTTGAGCCTTTGGCTTGACAAGTCCTCATCTGTGAACAGTATCTGGGCCTCTGACAACCATGGACGCACCTCTCATGTCGGAGAGAAGGGCCGCGGTGTCCAGGGTTGTTTGGAGTCATGTTCGTGTGAATATTAATCAGGCAGCCATTCAAATGTGTATTGGAGACTAGAGTAACCTCGTGGCTCCAGTTTGTGCCTGACCTTATTGTTTCTGCATAATAAGCTATTATTTCCGGTTGCTGTCTTGGTTTGGGCCACTGAACTGTTTTCCAGGAGACCATGCTAATTACACACTTATCATACTAAATCATGAGTGACTTTATTGCTATACTGTTTCATCTGTCTGAATACACGCCTTCAACCTGAGACAGGTGATGTTAGAACAACAAACAAACAAACATAGAATTAAATAGCAATTTTCTGCCTGGTTTATACAATCCCCTACTTTACAGAGCCACCCAGTGATTCCTGGTGCTATTAATACAAATGGGTGCTATTGTGAATACATAATTCAAATGGACTCTGTTGCTCGGTCCAGGCTGTTCCTCTGTGGCATTTCTTTGCGTTGGCAGTTGTGAAAACACATTACTCTTGAGTGGCTGCACATGGATCTAATGGTATCAGACCTAGGAAATGACAAGTAGGTGGAAAGAGGAGGGTGCAGTGGAAAAACTGAAGCTGAGGTCACGTAAGGTTACTTCATGAGAAGATTCAAATCATTGGTCTTTGTAACTTTGTGTACTGATTCTGACTTATCAGTAAGCCCAACGATGTGTGTCCTTAGCTTGGAAAAATATTTATTTGCAGTGAGGTTACTGACTGTCTACACATTTCTAAATCAAGTACTTATCAAGTATTTTTTATCATTCCATTATAACACTGTTAGATTAGAGTTGGTGTGGAGCATGGTAACTATATTGAGCGACACACTCAAATGCAAATTATAGCCTATAAAGAGAAGCCAAAATAACTCTATCTTATCATGTCCAGCAGAAACAAGCTGTAAACACAAGTTGGTACAGTTGTCTATTGACACATCCATCAGGGTACAGATGTACAGTATCACTTGGAGTATATTGGTCTTTACCAAATAAAACATCCTGGTAGGATGGGACACACGCTAGATTATTATAATTTTTTTATTTTTTTCCCAATACAGATCAGAATGTAGTGGTGTTTTCTTTTTACTTTAAAACTATATACAATGAGACACACTGCTTCACATTTAGTTGTGATGTATCTCGACTTGTATCTAAAGGCCCTGACAGTCCCCCTCTGGCAGTAGTAGTTAGTACTTACAGTATACTAGACATAACTTCAGTATTCTTTTATATAAGTGCTCTGGTGGCAGCACTACCATGCACAGAAGCCTTTGGAGACATATACAGTAAATAATATCACACCGTATCAGTCTAACCCTTGAGTGTGTGTGTGTGTGTGTGTGTGTGTGTGTGTGTGTGTGTCAGGAGTGAAGATAATAAATTGTCAGTGAGCTAAGCTCCTTAGAGAGTCTTTTTTTTTTGTACCCACAAAGCATCTCTGCATCACTTAGCTCAACTCACCTCTCCCTCGGCCAGGGGAGGGGTCAGAGAGAGAGTGAGACATCATTCCACAGCTGCCTAACAGATGGCTGGAGCTGACACACACATGCATGGCCTTGTCTCATCTACAGGTTACAGTTAAGACAGCAGCTAACTGCAAACACTGTTTGGTCCGAAACATGTCTAAAAACATGTCACTGATTGGCTCCAACATTGTTCATTGTATGTTAAAGTGGATATGAAGAAATACTGCAAACATGTTGATGTTGATGTGGCCAAATGTGTCTCTGACCACATGTCATTTGATCTATACCCTTAAACACATTAAGGGGACAGTTAACAACTGAGCTTTAAACGGGATCATCATGCTCATTTCCGGGTTCATACTTGTATTTTGGGTTTCTACTACTACATGATTACATGCTTAAATGTAGAAAAAAACATTATTTTTCTTATACTGTCTGTCTGAATATACCAGTATTCACTCTATTTTAGCGCCTGTCTCTTTAAAAAACCCTCCCGAAAAAGCAAGGATTAAGGAAAATAAGGTAGTTCTCAAGCTGTGGATGGAGATACTGGGGGGGGAGCCTACACAGTACATGAGTACATGAGCCTGCATTTGACATAGGAAGGGGAGCCAAATCTGAGTGGCTTGTTGAAACACATGTATTCACAAAAACTGTATGTTTCTCATGATACGTCCCCTTTAAGGAGATCAACTGTTATCTGAATAAACCTTAATTTCCCAAGATAGGTCACTCTTGTTTGAAGGTTAGTGAGGCTACATTTCTGACCCCTCAGTCTGCAACCTTTCAGTTGAATTAAGGCCATGATCACAGTTGGCTCTTGCATGAATGTGCCTGTATTTTCAGGCATGCTTGTGACATGGCTCTAAGAATGACAATGTCGGCCGTGCGGTCAGAAAACTACTTTGGTCCAGACTGAAATATCTCAACAACTGAGTTCCCACATTCCCATCAGCCTCTGCTGTACTTTGTATATAGTGCTATTTAGCAAATAGAAGATCTACTTAACATCAACATGTTAGCATTGTCCTTGTGAGCATGTCAGAGTGATTGCTAGCATTTAGCTCAAAGCACCACTATGTCTAAGTAGTATAGCCTCACAGAGCTCTAGTGTGGGTGTGGACTTTTATTTTTATTTTTGGTGTGGTCATCCATGCTTTCTTCTACCCTAACATTTAAGATACATATTATTGGTCCAGAAAAGATGAATAGAACCCTGTTGTCTCTCCTGTAGCACTATCATTAGGCTAAATATTCTACTCCAAGAAGTACCAAAATAAGCAGATTTCCATGAAGCTTACAGAGCACACTCATGATCCCCAGAGGAGGGACCCTCCCTGAGCTTCCCTTTAGCCCCACTTTTAGGCCGTATGTCCCACTTTGGACATTCAATGAGTACATCCATGTGCCCAAGGTGGTAAATCCTTTTGATGTTAATGCCCACTTGTCCTTTTATGTTGTATTGTGAGGTGTCATGAATATTGTGACTTTCTCTCTTAATTTCTTTTGGTGTGGTCATCTATTCCACACCACACGGATGTCGACTTTCTGTCAGTAGCATACAATGCAAAAAGCATTCCAATGCCCAGATAAGTGAACATTGTATTTTTACACAGCACTTTTGCTTAAGCTGTGTTTAAATATGCTCTAGAAATAAACCTTACTTTACTTAATATGCAGTTGTAACACAGTTGGAAGCAGTATTAGTCTGTATTTTGGTTGGTTGGCTTCAGCCACGGGCAGTCCCATCAGCTCCTAAATTGCACTGTTGCCACAACTCACTATTTCTGTGATGGAAAAGAACAGCCTGGAGTGGATCTGCTAGAAAAAAAAAACTTCTCCCAAGTGGAAACTAGGACTTATTCAACTTATCCCACTTAGCACACCATCTGGCCTGGAGCCCTGGTGTTGCGTCAAATCGAAGTACAGTGCTTTTCAGCTGCAGTTATTTTTAGTTTTTGTATGTATTTTTGACTTTGCATCATTTCTTTCACTCACTTTGCTATCCTGCTGTGTGGTTCTTTTTAGCACTATGCTTCCTTTGTGCTATTTGATTTAAATTCTAGAATTTGCAGTGTTTATGTAGTTGAGGCATGTTTTTAGAAAATATCTACAGAGCAATGATGGAAAACCTTTTTTTATTTGAAAGAATCCTTCGTCTCCCTTCTCTAGTGTGTTTCTACATCTTAGCCTCATCACAGGACTTTTTTTCATTCACATAATGCTCAGTGCTCACCTCGTTCAATTTCCTCCTTCCTTCCTGTGTCTGTGATGAAAACATAAGCTAGTGGCTCTCTGCTGTCCTGGAGCTGCACTGGCAGCAGTAAATCTACCAGCAGACGGACACAAGCAGACAGAGAGAAAACGTGATCTAACAATGATCATGTCCTTGTGTGTCTTCTGAAATAATAAATCATCATTTAGAGCTCCTCAGCTCGGGCTGCGTGGCTCTGCCAGCTGCTGCTGCGTGTTGCACAACATCTGACAAAAGCTGAGACATGGGCAGCGCAGTCTTCAGCAGAGAGCAGAAAGCCTGGCCAACAATGTGGATAACAGCTGCCGACAAGGTCTGAAACAAAACACTCATTCAGTTTCTCTAATCCATACGCTGATAATTTTCTTGGAAAATTAAGATTAGTCATTTGTAGCAATGCTTATTGCAAGGAAAGGAAGCAAGGAAAAGGCCTGCTTGCTTGTTTAATGGTAGTGCCTCGTTGTACGTGCGTGGTTCAGCTCAAGCTCTGTGGTCATTAGACACACTCGTCCTGGTGCATAAAGGTTGGTGAATACATGTGTATACATATTGTGCTTCAATGAAATACACATGCATCTCACCATCTATTTTACTACATTTCAAGGAGATATATGGTGCGGCTTGCGACGTTAATACTTTTACTTAAGTGCATGATTTTAATGCTTTTTTTAATTACTGCTCTGCTGCAAAAAACTCTACGTAGTTTGATTGTTGTACACCAAGCTGACAGAAAACAAAGGTGTTCACTCAGGTCAGACTGTGTTGGAAGCTGTGAACATTTTCTGATATGCTTTGCTGTTCTTTGTCTCTCTTTCTCTCACTCCGCCCCTCTCTGCTCGTACTCCTTCTGCCTCCCGTTTCTTCCCCTCTCTCATTCTTGATGTAGTTGGACTGCACTTTTTTTTTTAATCAATTGAAAAAGTGTGGACGCTAACAGAAACACGAGGCCTTGCCGTATCAAGGGAGTCTATGCATATAGAGATTGGTCTCCACATTACATTCATGAGACAGATGCTTTTGTTTCTCTCGATACTAAATGTATATGTGCATACATATCTAAATAAAATATGCTAATAATTCTGAAGGAGGATATAGAATTGTGTAGGATATTTGATCTTTTTTTTGTATAGTTTTTTTCCATGCCTGGAAAACTTGGGAACACAGCAGACACATAAAAACACTAACCTATATGTCTTAAGCTAAATTGATATGGCCGGCAATGGCAAAGTACTTCTAAAGTTTTTGTCATTTAATTTTGTGGATTTGAAGAATTATTTCAGGAATTTCAGCTAAATCCAAAAAACTTTTGCAGGACATTTTGACAAATATGCACTGAAGCATGGCCTGGCGAGAATAGAGAGGAAAAAAATTTAACAATATCAACACTAATTCAAATAATGATTAACACAATTACAGCTAAATATTTATGTGAGATACTATGGTTAAATGTATCTATATACCACTAACAGTATGCACTATGCTGAGCCTTATTAGTGCCCCATATGAGTTTATCAGCAACCCACTTCGTGCTAAAATAGTAACCACATTTGAGCTAAATGCCATTTTCTTTACGATATTAATTATGGGACTGAACACAAACACAAGGCACAGTTCTTTCTGGACTAAGTGACAACAGAAAATAAACTGTATCTGCAGTTATATGTGGATATGTACAGTATGTAACACATGAACAATTGTTCATTGTACCTGGATTGAGCAGTTTTCATTATTTGAGTCAATTAAACTTGTTTTTGCGAATAACCTGTCCAGGGACTACATATGATTCTATACCATAGCTTTTCACAGTACAGTAAATAAAGAGTCACCTTTGTTCAGTTTTTCCACATAGAAATGTTCTGTCCCTCACCATATAGACTACAAGTTACCAAACTTAAGAACAGCAATAACAATAACAGAGGAATCAGAAGGCAGAACATTTCTTTTCATCTCCAAAGGTTGGCACGTAAAGAAAAAGTGCAGCGATTTGAAATAGACTTACAGAAAATAAAGGACAATTTGGATTTCATGGTGAATATTAAGAGATATGAACAGGGTACAGCAGGATGTTGGAGGACAAGTCACCAATAATCTATTGTTCCATTTATACAGACACCTTCAACTTCTGCTACAAACTACAATTCTGAAAAACAAAACTGTTTAACTGTAAAAATGATAACTACAATAACATCATTCCACTTCACTCCTTCATCACATCGTCGTCATCATCATCACCATCATCATCATCATCATCATCGTCGTCGTTGTCTTCTTCTTCTTCATCTTCATCACATTTATGCACACTCTATTCTGTGTGTCTTTGCAATTTAAAATACTGAAATGTTATCCATCAGAGGTGCAGGCACCAATTCATGACTAGTGACTCCAATTTCCAATTTCATTATATACTGATATTCTATTGGCAATATGATATTTAAAATATATAGCATAACGCTTTGTATGTCATTTTGGAATCGTCTATGACATTTTTGGTCATTGATATTACCAAAATCAAAGCAAATTTCCGTGCAGCACAAAAAGGTGTTCCTTATCCAACCACACGACGTGTGTGTTCTCCCAATGAAGGCCATCAGGGGAAAAGACTGTATTTGCTGCACACAACAAAAGTGTAATGCATAAAGGAAAATAACAAAAAAAGCTTTTCATAAATATCACCTTTCACCTGACAGTTTTAAGGGTTATCTCACACATAGAAAGATGCACAAGGCACAGCTGGAGCATACATGAAAGCAATTATACATTTAGAAGTTATTTAATTATTTTTAAAATGGTCCTCATGTTGAATTTGGGTGAATTTGTAATAAGCTTCTGTGTAGAACTTTCTTTCCATCTTTTTCTTGATGTTGAAAAACTAAATAATTTCTTGCTAAGAAAAAGTGGAGGAGTAGAAGTATTAGTCAGTATGGGATCCTGTGCATTATTTGATATCACTTTGTACAGGTTTATTGTAAGTATGCATGTTTAAACATTATTGGACCAGTGTACGCTGTGTTTTTTATTTTAAAATAATATATGCACAAAAAAGCTTCTTCTCTATATTGTTCTATACAGGTCTAGTAGTTTTAAGGCTTTTTTCATCAGAAATGACCTTAACTACAAATGCAGTAGTCAGATTTAACATCTTAATTAACACTGTTGCTAATCATAATGACAATATAACACGAGAAAATAATCTTGTAATGAAAGTGCACTTATGAGAAAGCATAAGCAGTATCAGCACTGCCTGCAAAAGGCTGACAGCAGGGCTGCATAATGACTGAGAGAGAAACAAGAGCAGCAGGCAGAGAGACAGAAAGCAGAAATGGTGTAAATCCTCCTGTGTTTGGAGGACGTGGTTTCTGTGGTTTTGATGGCTCTGTTTCAAGGGCTTTAGCTTTGATTCAGCTCACAGTGACAGAAACAGCAGTTAAGAGTCCAAAGGTGTGTTTAAAGCCTGTGAGAAATGCCTTTCAACCGAACCTAGAATTTCATACTAGAATATATAATATTATTTCACCATGAGTCTGACTAGAAAATACACAACAGGTCAGTTTCACAGTTCTAAAGTGGTAATCTGGGAGAAACTTTTTTCCAACTAGGGCAGACGGCTGCTGGCTGCAATGTTTCTGTACTGAAATCAGCTGCCAGTCAGACTGCCGGAGAGATACTGTAACGTCTTTGTTGAGACATTCTGTGGATACAGTTTGACTTTCTGTAGGTAGCACTCCTTTCTTCATCATCATAGCCATGCTTTCAGTCCCTCTTCATGCTAACTGCACACTTTAAAGTCACACTATGTGACTAAGTGTGACAATCATTTTACATTAATAAAAAGAGCAACACAAACAGTCCTTCTACATCTAAATCAGGCTGGATTGGCTGACATTAGACACCATATCTACTGGTCATACCAGACAAAGTCATTTAGGCTGTAGCAGCAAAACCACTAAATGTATTGAATAAAGCAACTGTGTATTTTATTGCTTTTGAATTTCCATTCATTGGGAGAAGAAAGGATTCTTTCAAAACATTAAATATAAAATTGTCGAGTCTTATGAGTCTTAGTATTCATGTACATTTTAGGTGATCATTAAGCCATATTAGGTTCATTCACTCCAATTGATTTTCAATTGAGGAAGTTGATTCTAAAACATATTTTTAAACAGCACTTGTTTCTCCTTAAACTTGTCATTATCATGTCTGCATGTTCTAATTACCAAATGGGATTAGGTGGTAATAAGCAGTCAATGTTCTGTACATGCAAATAGATCTTTCTACTTTACATCGTTTTATGTTTTAGTTACATTAAGCCCTTGCTTTGGCCTTGTTTGATGTCTGTGCTGTCACCTTGCTATCATCATCGCCAGTCTGTCCTAATGCACTTGCATGCATGTTTTTAATTGTGGCCTTGCTTTTACTATGCCATACATATACTATTTTACTATGTTTTATGTTTTTTATGCATGTGTTTATTTTAAAACCCGTGTATTGTAATCTTATGTGTTATGTCTTAAGTTTCTATTAACATTGATGCTGTGCATATATATATATATATATATATATAGGCTACACATACACACTTTATAAATATTCTTTTTTAGGTTGACAAAGTCCAGCGAAACAAAACAGATTAAAAACAGCCTTTTTGGATAATTTAAGCGCATTCATGGCAATTTTTCTTAATATGTAAGGTCCTTGTTAAATAAATAAACCAATTTTTAAGAATACTTAAATTATTTTCGCTTTCTGTACACATTCTTGTCTTACTCAACAAAGCCTTGTGGCCCTAAACAGCTTGCAACATTTCAGTTAAAGAAAAGGTCATTACAGTATGCTACATTAAGCCCGATTTTAGCCTTATTTTATTTAAAAAAATTTTTTACCTCTATTCGTCTTAATTACAAAGTAAAAATATCAAATAAAATGTCAATGCTAAGACCCCTTGTTCATTTTGTGATTCCTCCCCACTCATAAATACCAAGTAACATACACATTAATACGGATTGGGAAATTTTAATATAGATTATCACTTGAAAGGTCATGAATGTGTGAGCCTCGCCCTTATTTATAAAAAAAACATCCTCACTGTCATAGTTTACTTAAGTTATGTATGATCAAGAGCTCTGAACTTTTAAGTCCGCCGCCATGCTGCATTTGATCCCAACACACACACACACACTGAAACTCTGTTAGTAATGTATTCATATAAAATGGCCACCAGTCATTCCTGGGTCACAGCAGGCAGCAATGTGATATCAGTTACTGTAATTCAGCTTTTTCCCCATATTTTCTTTCTTCCACTCTCCGTAAATCCAGTTTTCTTTTGTCTTTCATTTCGTCAGCGTCTCTTACTCTGTCAGGTCAATGGATATATGAGTTAATATCCTCTATGTCGTTCTATCTTAATCCTGTTTTTTTCATTTGAGTTGTTATTGATTCTCCATCTCTGCTTCATGTGGCTGTGCTTTTCATTTAGAAGTTGCATTTTACTAGACTGCCTTTGGTGGCTGCTGGATGCTAAGAGACTTGTGGGTTAACCCAATTACAACATCCATTTACCAATACATGTCCACCATGTCCTGTGTTCTACACACACATCTTTACTTCAATTATTTCAATTATGCTTTGCAAATAAAATCAGCATTTGGAAAGCACAATTTGGTAAAACTTTCATTCTGAGGCCATATGTACTACAATGACATAGATTGATTTAAAAAAAATTAAAACAAATTGATGTTTGGAAGCTTTAAACCCATTAACATCCATGTTTTTGGTTGTATTTTTTCTTAGTCTGTCAGCTATTTATTTGAAGTTTTTACGGTTGCACCATTCCATCAAATAGAAAGATTCTGTCTTCAATTGTACACACATGTCCAGGTGTGGAGTCCAAAACTGTAATTGTGATTTCTGCCTCCCGAGGACTCACCACAGTAGAACTCTCCCTGTAAAATTCACATTTTGTAGAACAATTATGTTTCAAGCCTTGATTTGCTTTTCATCAGGTACAGAAGCATAAAAAATAGATATGTTTTTAAAACGCTCCAATGTTTTCTAATACAGTTCAAAGAGAGCGTTCTACAGTAGTGTTCTTGGGAAGCAGAAATCCCAAAATACAACCTGACATATTTGGTGTCTTTGGAAACTTTGGGATCTCCTCTAGAATTTAAAATAAAGTTCAGTGGGTTCAAACAATGTATGGCTGCACATCATTAGTTTGTAATGACTGAAACACCAGTTAGCAGAATAGGCTTCGATATACAATATAAATTAAAATCGTTGAAATTAATTTAATTGAAAATGATTAACTAATTGTTATAATTTATTAATATAAATCTATAAATCTCTTATTTTGCTTAGGGCACTTATTTGATTTTGTATGTGATATATGTGCTATAAAAATAACATATTTATTTTATTTCCATACTCATATCTGTTTTTTAATTCACTCATTTTCATTTATTTTATTTTGTAATCGTGTTTACTTGTAAACTAATAAAAAGAAAGAGTAGAACAAATATAACTATAACAGGGTATCACTTTTCTTTCTATTATTACATTATAATAACCATTCTTAACAAAGACATTGTATAAAAGCAATAATAATGTAATGTTTCATAATAATAATAAAGCTATGTGTATGTATTATTTTTACTAATAGTGGCAACAGTAATACCTGTAGTATCAGCGGTGTGTGTTAGCGAGAGCATTGTGTGAAGCGGCCTGCAATGTGTGTGTGTGTGTGTGTGTTGCAGTGTCAGCAGCAGTGGCTGCTCTAGCTGATGAAGTGCAGAGGCTCGGGGGCTCAGGAGGCCATCCATCATCTCCATCAAGCTTAAGTGAGGCGCTCTGGACTGGGACGCCACCAGACGACGACCTGGGCCACCAGTCTGAGCTGGACTAAATAAACAGCAGCCCCTTCATCATCATCATCATCATCATCATCTCACATACTCCTCCTGAGACCCAACAACCTGGGCAAGCAACAGCGGCAGAGAGGGAGAGCTGCTGCTGGGTTACATGGTGTTGGATGGGGCTGTTAATGAGTTTTCTTTATTTTTTCAATAACACATATTATTACATATTAATACATTCATCCCACATTCTCCCCACCACATCACAAAGTCTGACAGCTGTTCATGATGACGTTTTGTCTGACAGTTATTCTACATCCTGGGAATATGGCTTTGGCCTCAAAGTTCCACACATCCAACCTAACATACAATAGAGGATCATATTCTAAACTACAGGCTACTTCAATAGCTTATTTAATACCAACAAACACTTGGGGGAAAGGTTATTTAAATGTGTCATATCTAAAGCAGTTGAGAACCAAAATGTGTCAATATGGCCATGCACTCTGCTTGAGGTCAACTGCATGTTATACCTGATAAGCTGTAGGTCAACGTCTTGACTCCGTGTTCCAGCGCGATACATAATTAATACTGCATTGTCTGGTTGCATTAGAATTAAAAATGGTGATAAAACCTTTTCTATCACAAATGGGATTCAACGGTTTAGATTTTAGTCACTGGGTTCAGCTCAGATCTAATCACTGAAAACCTGCTGGCACATCCCTGAAAGAGAAGGTCACCATGGCATCGGCGGTTGTGCTTTCTTTACACACATTATCAAGGAGTGTGTACATGGCACAGCTTTATCTTTATCTCTTTTATCAGTGAGCAGGGAGTTGACCTTTCTCAACGGTGCTAAACTGATCAATTGACAGAAAGTTTATTTATATCATGTTTGGAAATTGCTTAATTATTTAAGTCATATAAGAAGTAATTTATTCTTTTGGATTTTTTAAAATAAAGGCAAATTACTAATGAACAAAAACATTATTTATAGTTTTTAGACTGTTTTCAGTATTATTTCTGATAAAGCCAATACAATTTATGTATTATTACTTATAGTAAACTCCTACCAGTACCACTACTGATACTAAAACTGCTGCTACTATTACTCTCTTTCTTTCACAAGTTAGGTCTGTTTTTATTGCAGATATATAGTCAAATATACACAGGATTAAAAGGAAATGTCACTTTGTGGAACCTTTACCTCTTTCAGAGAATGTCACAGTGCGTGTGTGTGT
>CALSCE010003134.1:915685-929439 GCA_943593645.1 Bovichtus variegatus
TCGATATCGAGATCGATATCGAGATCGATATAGAGATCGATCGATCGATATCGAGATCGATATAGAGATCGATCGATCGATATAGAGATCGATCGATCGATCGATCGATATCTGCACATCGATCGATCGATCGATATCTGCACATCGATCGATCGATCGATAGATAGATCTATAGTTATATAGATCTATAGTTATATAGATAGATAGATAGAGATCTCATGAGTAACTCATTGTTTAAAGTGTTGGATAAAAGAAATGTGCAGAAACTTGCTCATTGTTGCAATTTATTACTATTATGGTTAGCGTTGAGTGGAAATGAATAAAGGTATAATTGCAGGTACATTGAGAGATTTATCTTTAAGTCACAAAGAAGAAACCGGCTTTCATCACGAGGCTATTTGCATCACACTTTGGCATGTGGCTTTGTGTGTAATGTAGATATGTAAACGTGGGTAATTTGTAGCATTGTGCACCGTTTCAAATGAAGCCTTGAGTAATGAACATATTTCCATAGCAATGCATCAGACATCCTAAATGCTTTAAAAAGCTTAATTTCACCATCACTAGTCTAAATCCCCACAGCTGGCTCTAATGTTTATTGCAGTTGACAAGATGAGTGTTGATCAGCCTGAACAGCATCATTCAGATTTTCCTATTCTCGAAGCCTTTTTGTGGCAAAAAGTGTAAAGTGTGTCCTCATGGGGTGGTCAACATGATTATTAGGATTCATCATCTGGGGTGCAGGAAATCTGGCCAGCATTTATGGAAATACTTTGCTCCCCTCGGGAGACAAACCGCAGTTGCATCAACTCTTCCTTTTTTTTCCCCTCGTTCTCTCTCCTCCTTTCAACTGCCATGCACTCCCACAGGTAAGAAGCACGTCTCTGACAAGTAGACTAATAATGGTCTTTATTTTTCATTACTGCCTTCTGTGGCTTTTCATAATTCTTCACTCCCTCCCTCTTCCCAGGTATCAAGGAAGTGGTCTATCTTTCTGATAAGTACCGTGACAGACGGGAGATGTCCGCTTCCAGAAGGCTGCTTGATATGGCCGGCATACAATACAGGTAAAAAACACACACACACACACACACACACACACACACACAGGAACATAATGACAATACCACCTGCTGAAAACAACATTGGAGTAGAGAAACAAAAAGCAAGTGGGAGTGTTTCTTTCCTGCCTTAAAACTAAATAATTATTATTATTATTTTTTTTTATTGATCTTTAAGTGCCCTGAACTTTGCTCCCCTTACATTGCTTTTGTAGTAGTAAGATTACATAATTCTTTAAGGTGATTTTATAATTTTCTTTAATTCCTATATCCCAAGGCTAAAATCGACGGTAAATCCACATTTTAAACTGATATTAAAAATAAAATGTTTCAAGTAAAAAACGATGGGGAAACACTCTTTATGAATGGTTAACATGTCAGTGTCCTTAGGCAAGATACTGAACCCCAAATTGCTCCAGATGGCCAACGGTGTGTGAGTGTGAATGTTTATCGCTCCTGATGAGCAGGTGGCACCTTGTATGGAAGCCTCTGTATGAATGTGTGTGTGAATGCTGACATGTGCTTTCAGTGGTCACAAAGACTAGACTAAATGCAGTCCTTTTACCATTACTGACATTAAGTGTCATTCTGTAGATTATGAGGGTCTGACACCGAACACATCCTTCAAGGTGGTTTACTTGCCTCGCTCTTGGCACCAGGACTGAGTCAGCTAATTGGACCTCTAGCTGCATGGCTAACCGAGCTAACTAGCTAACACCTGCTTAGCAGCAGTTAATTTAGCAAAAAGTAAAGCTATTTGTCCAAAACTCCATAAATCACCTCTGTACTGTATTTCCTGTCATCAAACTGGCCTTATAACATTTAATGAGGAATCCAAATTGTACCACTTTATTTCAGGACATGACACCGTTATTATGTCATTGACACTTAATGACATCCAAACGTCCAAAAATGTTATCACTGTACTTTAGGTCAGGGCAAATGTCCATGACACATTTATAATGGTCTCATGAACGCTAATGTCAAAACCAACTGACCATGTAGTCATGTTAACACTTAAGGCTGAATAGCTTCTTTATGTTTAATAATTTGGCCTGCTATGACATGTTTGTGTTTTAAATGTTTATGACATGTAATGTTATCTTTGTAATGTCAAATTTTCATTACAAAGACAACTCAATGTCAACATTGCTTTAATAGTGTCATAATTTAACGAATGACACCCCCAAGAGGGTTTGCATATTTGTCACCTTTTTTTAAAGAATTTTTGCACCCCTGCATTTACTACTACTGAATATAGTCCACTGTTGACCAGTTATCAATAGCAACAATACAGTCATATTGATACAACACGGCTCTACTACTGGTCAGATTAATGGTAAAGGAATGGGCGCTATGACACCACCCTGCTTGACTCGTGTCCTCCCTTTGAAAGGATTTGATCCACCACAGTGAACAGGAGCAGTCATGACATGTAGGAGGTGGGTGGTGATGACAAAAATGTTTGAGGGTGCTTGAAGTGCTCCAAGGCAGAGGCTTCCTGGTTGATTAATTCAAAGGTCAGATCTGGCGGTCTCTAAAACGCAGTAATAGATTCTAGTGCCTCTGCTGCAATTGTCTGTCAGTCATGTCTGGCAAGAAAACCACACACAGGAAAACATGGAGTGGGCGATGTGGTATAAGTAGTGCTGAAGGTGTGACCAGCACATAGTGGCAAGGTCTCGTATTGTAAAGTGAGATTTTTAAAAATTTCTCTTATTATAAAGCGGCTCTGACTGATGTATAAATGCTGTGAAAGTATCCAAAAACAATCAATCCATGGAGAAAGTACACACGGCCCGTATTTGTGATTTCACACCTATAAAATTCTTCACATTTTTAAATGTAAATATTCTACACGTGTCCCAGTATATGTGAATGACATCAGCTGGAAGTAAACATTACATGTAATTTAGCGACTTATAGTGACTAACTACAGGGACAGTCCTCTGGAGCAGCTCAGGGTTAAGTGTCTTGCTCAGGAGCTCAATGGTGGCAGCCTGGTGTTGAACTCACAACCTTCTGGTGATCTATTTGGAAGCCTGACTACTAGACCACCACCACATGGACCTATGCTGTTGCCTAGCAACTCAATTCTGTTCAAACACGGTGAAACAGTATTTCAGACACATACAGGTATATTCAGACCGACAGTATGAGGAAAAATAAAGAGTTTTTAGAACATTAACGCATGCAGACATGTTCTAGTAGAAACTCAAAACATAAGTATGAGCATGATATGTGACCTTTCTAGAGCTTGGGAAATTTGCCACATTTTTAAATTGGATGTCCAATCACTGTTGATGGTAAATATAGTCCATTGAAGCAATAATTTCCTCAGTGAATGCTATATTAAAAGAGGATCTGAGTTCTCCTGCTCTCCAGGCAGTGCCTACACGTATGTATTGCGTTGAGCCACTGACACCCAGCCAAAAACACATACGCCCCGTAGTTCCAAACCAAGATGGCAAGAACTCTTATTTTCCACATTGTCAAAGGCACCGCATAACCGCTTCACTACTTCTGTTGTTACCTTTCACAATGAAAGCACAACTTTAATTCACTCAGCATTTGGCTAAGAGGCAATTTAGCTTACAATAGCATCAGTGACAAAGATTCTCACTCAGTGGTCCTCTGCCCTGCTGGTCTTAGTTGTGTTTTCCTGTTTATCTTCGAGATCCTTAAGAAGGTCTCCAGCACGCCTCTGTCCAAGTGAGGAGTAAAACTTTTAATGCAAAGTCGCACACACAGGCTCTCTGAGCTCTCATTGTCCATCACTGTTGACGTTTCAGCCATTTATGCCACGATGGTACCAGGTCTCTGTAAAGTTGTGGGCACAGCATATCTCCAGTTGCTTAATCCTTATTTCATCCATCTTTTTTTCCTGCGACCGGACATCAGCCAGGAGCAGGCTGGGTAGGGTAGGAATAGTTGGCTTAGCTTGGCTCCATCCCGGTTTCCATCCCTTTCCAACTGGGGTGGTCACACCACCCTCGGTGGTGTTTGGTCTTGCTGGATGATTGAAAGATGCCGTGGGTGGTGATCTTCTCATGGTCTACTGCACTTAATCCAATCCGCACACGTCCTTCTCCAATGTTGAGTGTATCTCTGTCATGGGCTATACGTGCTCCAGCAATAAAAGAATAGACAAAAAATAAAAATGGGACAAAGATAATGGGAGCTACCGTCCACTGCATCGGCATGTGTCTCCCTAACCATTGCTTGCTTCAAATGACTACATTTAACATGAACACTGATTGGACATCCACCTAAAAGGTGGTGCATTTCTCTTTTTGTTAGGACTGACACGCCCCTTATTCTTTCTCCTCACGCAGACAGGAGCTACTTTCAGCCTTAGCAAGTTTAGTGATTTTGGCCACTGGACTTCCAAACCCTCTGACAGTGGGAGCAGCTGGTGGGGACTTTGCATTTTAATAAGCTACAAATGCTGGACCACTTCCCATATCAACAGAGAAAGCGGTTATTGTCCTTCTCAATGACGGTGAAATCTTGAAAGTGCTGGTTAAATTCCCTGATCAGTGTTGCACAGTCACATATTTTACCTACAACATCGTGGTTAGCCCTTGTAGTATTTTCCTGAGCGTAGTTGACCCGAGAAAAAAAATGTATCATACCTTTTCTGCTTGCTCTTTACCTGTGTGGAACTTTGGACTCTTTGTTTCAAAATGTTATTGTTATTATTATGTTATAAAAGTTATTATTGGCACTTTGTTATTTTGCAATAAAACCAAGTGTGATATTTAAGTTCAGCAACCTGACACTCACCCATCGGGTCATGTGTCGGATTAGGTCCCGACATTTTGTGGCATAAAGCTTCAGGTTGTAGTTGGACTATTTTATGAAAAAAAATCAAATAAAAAGTCTGTCTCTTCCACTCTGTCTTCTTCAGTTGTCTGAAGAGTAACAGAGTGTAGCCCATGCGTTTGACCAGAGGAGGATGGCACTAAAACTACGTGGATGCAAATCTCTTCCTCCACAACTTCTACTCTAAAAGAGCATTACGATGGTCCCAGTCCAAAGTTCTGTTCTGGATTACAACTGTTTGTTTGCCCTTGACAACAGTCCAATCAATCAATCGACATATCACTTATACTTTTGAGAGCTTATGTTTTAAACTGATGGGCCACTGTGCCCTATTCTGTGTTGGGCTACTACCGTTGTCTGATTTATTTTTTGTGTGTGAGAAATGCTTTCCAAAGCAAGAATATAACTTTGTCTTTGAAGAAGAAATAACTAAAATATAACCTTGGGGTCAGGGTGAAGTCTCAAGTTCAGCAGTACCAGGCGGGTTCAGGTCTTAGCTTTAGGTCTGTGTGGGGTTCTACTGTGATAGCTTCATGTTTTGTTGCAATGCTGGAAAAGATACTAATTTGACTGATTGTTGCGGCTTGTCCCAGCGGATGGGTCTAATTGCTGTTGTTTGAGACTGTGGTTGCTTGCACTCTGCATACTTTAATCAATGGTAATGCTTTAAGTGCAAATTCTTGGTATTTTCTTTATTTGTTAACTCATATTTCCCGCAGCCTACGATATACATCACGAGTCATGTCAGACTGAAAGCGGTGCAAGTAGTGCCACAGCCACGTCCCATAGTGGCGCAACATTAGCAGTTGTCGAGTTTGTGTCCACTTGACGAATGGTAGTCCAACATTAACTGCTCCACTATGTTCACCAGGTAGTTGCTAACTGTACAGTAGGTTTTTAGAGCCGTTTTTTTTGTAAAGCACTTCCTGCTGCAGCTGCTCAACGAGCTGATGAGAGCAGTGAGTGTACCAAAACAGTGAAGTGAGGGCTGTAGTTTCAAAACAATAAGCTTAATTAATTATAATTATTAATGTGTGACCTTAAGCCTTAATATACTTAAAACGGGTGAGTTGTATAAATATTTACCCAAGCTATAGAGACCAAAAGTGTTTTTGTACCAGCTGTAAACATGTTTATTTCTGCTGTAAAGTTGGTTATTTCAACATGGATCTAGAGATTGACTTCCTTTTGGTGCCTCAAGTGGCCATTCGATGAACTGCAGTTCATGGCACTTCTGCATGGGCTTCACTGCTCGGCCCCGGAGGTTGCCACTTGGATTAAACACTTATGAAAACAGTTCTGATTATTATATTCGGTTTCTGCCAATAACTCCCCCAAATACTATACACTGGTCTTTTTTAAGTGACACTGCCGCTCAACCCTGAGCTAATTGCCCAAAAGCCTTATTTGGTATGAATGCAGCCTTTGTCCCTTTCTCTCTCACACTTCTTTCTGTTTACTATTTGCCCAAACCTTATAAAAGTGTAGGTGGTGGGGCACAGGTATGACTTGATTAAACAAGGAAGAAGTGACTTTCATCCACCATGTTTTTATGTGATGTTTTCTGTGTGTCCTCATACCCTGACTACTGTGTGTGTTGTTTTTTTTCCCTCTGTGTTTTGGCAGGCAGTTCAAGCCCAAGAGGACTGAGATAGTCATTGATTTTAATTCCATTAACCACCCTGGAATGCTGAACAGCGCGACCAACTGAAAATGCAAAAGTCTCACCTTGGGGAGCCGCTGAATGAGGCGGGGAAGTAGAGGGAGACTGACAAGATTGAAAGGGACTTTGATGCCTTTTCTGTTTGTCTTCTTGCCCCCTGCTTTGTCCAAAGGAAAACTGAAGGATACCTCGACTTTGGCGTCTTTTGATATTTTGATTAACCGGATATTCAAGATAGTTTAATTTGACGCTTCACCCTTTTGTGGATGGCTGTGGCAGAAGGTCTTTCAATGCTGCTTTCACACTTTTTTCTCTCTTTTAAAACTCCCTTTGGCTTTGGGTACTCGGAACACACTTTCTTGAGTGTTTGATTTTAAAATCTTTTGTGTTGTGAATCAGATCTTCTCATGGCTGTCTGCACAGGGGAAAACCAGAAATCCTTCAAACAAGGTTCCATATTAGTGTAGAGGCACCTTGACATTCAGTTCATTTGACCTTTCGTAGTTACAGTGGAAGCTTCCCAGTTATCAGTCTTTTTGCAATTTGGTTCATAAAACTTGTTTGCAGAAAGTACCTGCTGTTTAAAATATAACCTGTGTTCTACTTTTATTGTATTAGTGATGTCCTTTGAAAATGTAAATGTGCAGCTACTTTACTGGGAAGTAAAATGTGAAACCTTTATTTAAACAAAGCTATAACAATGATTCTCTACAGCTCCCATGAGGCTATGACGGCATACCAATGACTAAGACCTCTGACAGCTTTATTTCTTCAAGGCTAACTAAATAGTTGCTTTTATCAAATGACAAAATAACACCGATATGCCAGATTATAAGGATAAATGGAGCTGCTGCCGCTCTCCCTCTCGTGAGATGAACACGAGATCTCCATCCTAATGGGACTTACCTGATTAAATAAAGGTTTGAATGAATCTTAACACACTATGTATATTTTACTGTGCATATTTTTTTATATATTCCCTGTAGGGGATCTTAGTTTTAATGACTTTTTAAAAAATTTTTTTTTTACAATTTTCTGAAAGTTGTTGCTGTCTTCATGGTGCGAAGTTTCTGTAATGTGTTTTTGTAAAATGTAAATTTCTTTTATGGTCTCATCTGTGGATCACAACACGCCTTCCTGCCGTTAAGGTTGTTACATGTATGTATGTATGTTAGTGCTTTCACATGGTGCCTGAGAAACTCCTCAATTCTGTCCTTCAACCATGTTCGCTGTCAGTGCAGTTGAAGTCAATAAAACTTTTCGACCGCATGAGCTAGTGTCCACTGTGTTCATTATTAATAATGCATTTATGGATCTAATTAAGCAAAGGGTCGCTACAATTCCATTGACAAATATTTTTTAAGATTTTAAAGAAAGTTGGTGGGAAGTTATGTTGTGTGTTAAAGAATAAGTGATAAGATTTTGATGAGGACAGTGCCACCGTGTTCCGACCATTAGACCTTTTTCATGACCGTTAAAAGGAATACTTTAAAAGGCAGACACTTTATAAAAACAACAAACAAAAAAAACATGAATTAATCAATTAATTTGTTTAAAGGCATAATTTACAATAGTCAGACAATTTTGACAATTTTGCAATTGTATAATAGCGGCAATTATTTTATGTTCTGTCACAACAATCACAAGGTAAACAGCAGAAATACTCAGATTACAAAGTAGTCTACCAGCAATAATCGCTTGCACGTGTGTTATTGAGCCACCCAGCACCTTGCAGCATGACGTCGTATTGCTTTGAAGCCAAAGTTGAGGCTGACCACCTCTTTCCTGGACTCTGCATTGGCCCCCGAATGTCCCGACAACCTGCGGCCTGTTGAACACAGCCAGGATGTCTTTGTGTTGTTTCACTAACCCCAACAACCACCATCCCGCTAAAGGCTCCTATGATGGTGGTTCTCACCTCGGTACGTGAACCCAGAGTCTCTCAGTCTGGATATGAGCGTGTTCCCATAAAAGGGGCGGGGTTAGCGGCATATGACCAATTGCAAACAGGGTGTGTGCTGTCAGATTTCACAAATGAAGAGTAAATTTCAATGTTAGACAAATACAAAGAAGTTAAACATCATCCAGGATAAAAGTTACACAGTTTAACAGGACAGCTGGCAAAAAATCTCCGATTGAATGTGTAAAATAATGAATAAATATATCATATCACTGCCCATCTAGGGCACGAGTACCAATAGGCAAAAATATAGATTTGTACATAACATATATTTATTAATGTCATTTATTAGCCAATCAGAATACCAAAAACAGTTCTTACATATTAAGATCAAGCTAAATTGAAAAAAAAAAAAAAACTTGTCTGCAATATCAACATATATTTTGAGATGATCTGCATGATTGAAAGGATGATTTGTACTCTTGGAGTTCTAATTATCAAAATTCTACTATAAACTTTTTTGTGGTTAATTCTAGACAGGCACAGTTGTCTCAAGCTCATTGTTTAAAGAAAACATTAATGGTGTATTGGTAGAAAAATACAAGGATCATAAAGACAACATAAGCCTTAGTTTCCAATTACATTACATTACATTGGTAGTGGAGCCAGAAACTGCACTCAAGTAAAAGTACTGTTACTTTGTAATAGTAATCATCAATATAACTACTTCAGTTAGAGTACTGAATAAACCACTTGAGTAGAAAGTAACTTGATAAGTAAAAGAAAAAACTCACTTTGGATATAAAACATCATCTCAAGCACAGATGGTTTCCCTCAGGTAAAGGCAAAGTAGAAAAACATGAATCTATATTTATGTTCAGCTGATGTGAGGAAATGTTTCCATCTCCTGTTTAGATCATCTGCTACATATACACCAGGACAATATTCCTTTCCTATGTGATCACTAAATACCCATGTGAATATTACATTATTATTATATTCTATAAAATACACCACTAAGTAAAGATTGTTTTAAATACACACAAATACATTATTTGCTTGTTGTTTCTATATTATATTATGCTTTAGCAAATTAATCAGCAAATCAGATAGGCATGGACCATATCCAGATGTGCTGCCACCAATCATTGTGTTCATGGCATAGCTTTATTGATTTAATGTTCTTTTATTTTAGAAACCAAACAAAAAAAATTCAAAAGCGCATCTCAAGAGAGAAGAGGAAAATGATACAACCACCTATAATTTCCCCTCCCCCTCTCGACGGGGCCCTGGCAGATCTGTACGACCTTTTTATACATGGAACACTAATAATGTAGAAGTGTCCTTCGACAGGACTCTGATTGTTCCCAATGATCAGACCAGCATTGTTGTACCATTGAGCATGGTAGTGTGTGTGTGTGTGTGTGTGTGTGTGTGTGTGTGTGTGTGTGTGTGCGCGCGCGAATGAGAGGCAAATTGCTAAGAGATTTTGATAAAAGCGCTATATAATATCAGCTATTTGCAACCAACACAGAGATGGCATTTTAACTATCACTATCACAAATCTTATTCACGCGATCTTGTTTAAATTCATCCACATCCTATACAAACCCTATATGCATTACCACCAACTGTAAGAAAAAAAAGAAAAAGAAAAGTGTGGTTTTCTGCTACTATCACAGTGCAAATGCAGCAAGTTTCCAGAGAGGGTTAAACTTTGGATCGTGACCTTTGTTCTCAGTCATTCCCTTACTGCCCTGGTATTCTCCATCATGTACTTTTTAATGAAACACAAATGCCAGGTTTGTGTTTTTCAATTACACGTTCAAATATTCCATCTGCAAGCTATTCTATGACATTCTGCTAGCAAGATATACAAAGGAACATTATGGGCCTGTGGTCACAGATATTTCATTGTTTTTCCTATTGACTATGATCATGCATAGAGGAAGAACTCTCTATGTCTCCCTCTCTCACACACACACACATAGCATTCCATTTGCTATTTGAGAATGTTGGTGAACACTTGCTACAGAAATGAGCTGCATCCATCTGACAGTGAGTTGCATTCACGCCTCTGCTCATATGCACGTCATATTGGAATCATTAGTGTGTGTGCTGGGGTGGTGTGTTTACTTCTCTTCAACTTGATCTTAAAAAGATAGATTTACAAATATGTACAGTAGAACAAGAACTAGGAAACAAGATCATATTACTCCTGTATTAGCTGCTTTGTACTGGCTCCCGGTAAAACACAGAATAGAATTCAAAATCATTCTCCTGACCTACAAAGCAATTAATGGTCAGGCTCCAGTTTATATTAAAGATCTCATAGTACCTTATAAACCAACTAGAGCATTGCGCTCCCAGAGTGCAGGCTTACTTGTGGTTCCTAGAGTGTCTAAAAGTACAATGGGAGCCAGAGCCTTCAGCTATCAAGCTCCTCTACTGTGGAACCAGTTCCCAGTGTGTGTTCGGGAGGCAGACACCCTCTCCACATTTAAGAGCAGGTTAAAGACTTTCCTCTTTGATAAAGCTTATGGTTAGGGCTGGCTCAGGTTTGCCTTGGACTAGCCCCTAGTTATGCTGCTATAGGCTTAGGGGGACGGGGGACTCACTCCTCTCCTCTCTTCCCTATCTTTCTCGTTCTCCTCCTCTCCCTCTCTATTGATATGCATTCATGTCCCTTAAACGCACGTTACTAACTCACCATCCGGGGCATCATCCCCGGAGTCTCTGTGTCTCATCTGGCAGGTTGCCACTATTAAAGATTACTTCTGGACCACGAATCGTGGCTTCACCTGTTTCCCTGGTCCTGCCTGACACCAGGAAGCCTTGACATCCCCCTTGATCCATCTTTTTTATATACCATCGTATCATGTTTTCTGTCCCATAGATTGTCCATACTGTATTTTTAACTATGTTGTTTGTTCTGTACACACGTCACCTATTGCACGTCTGTCCGTCCTGGGAGAGGATCCTCCTGAGTCTCTCCCTGAGGTTTCTTCCATATTTCCCCCACTAATTGTGGGGTATCTTTTAGGGAGTTTTTCCTTGTGTGATGTGAGGGTCTAAGGACAGAGGGTGTCGTACCCTGTACAGTCTGTAAAGCCCACTGAGACAAATGTATAATTTGTGATATTGGGCGATATAAATAAACTTGATTTGATTTGATTTAGGCTCTTATGGAAATGTGGTGAAAATTTGCTACTGTGCGTCGTAGGTTTTGTATGTCTCACATACGTATGAGTGCAACAGATTTAAACATAAATGTTTGAGCAGCCTTGTAATTGGACTGTTTGACTTGACGACGAGGCATTTTAGACTTTGTTGCAGACGAGTTATGGCAAACTTTGTTTTCCCAAACTATTCATCCAATATAATATTAATTAATTATATACACACCTGAATTAGTTGTAACAGTAGTGGAAGCTGGTGGTTGAGATAATAACATCAGCATGTAATCTTCGCTCAACAGCAGGAACGAATAAAGGATCCGGGGTTTTCTGACGCTTTTATAAAGGTTGTTTATTTTAATGTCAATGGATAGAAAAACAACACAAATTGTTAATTCTTTTGACATTTGTTTCCTGGCAAGAATATTCCAGGGACAATTCTTTTTCGAGGAAACAAACAATTTGGCCCAACACCTGGTTTAGTGGCTGATTGTCCCTTCATGCTTGCACAGATCGCTGAACAAAAGTTCACAGTAGGGGTAGTTGGGAGTTAGGTCATGTATTGAAAAGCCTTGGTGTGTGGAGTGTGCAGAAAGCCTGAATTGGCATTGACACTCGGGAACCCCCACTGATATAATATGTTCATTTTGTGCAACGAGGCAGTGATATATTACTGATGAACTAAAAAATAAACTTGATTTAATATATCAGCACCAGTTTGAGATTCCAACCTCCTGTTGAAAGCCACCGTCTGTTGAGGCACATTAAGGACTTTCTGCATCGCTGGACCGGGCTGCATTATGATTTTGGCCACCAAACAAAGAGCGAGAGGCAGATACTATAGAAACACAGGGGTGGGTACAATCCAATCACATGCTGAATTAGCCAAGGCACTGCTGTGGGAAGAACAGCAGGAGTGACGAAGAACTCTTAGGGGGAAGAAGCACGGGCAGACTGAGGAAAGATGGACGATGGAGGAGGAAAATGAGAGAGTCTTCATTGACTAAAAAATTAGTGCACCAAGTCACGGCCTTGCTCTCAATTACATTAAAAAAGGATGCAGAAACCCAGCGTAGACTTGCATGAAAAGACACACGCAAAGGAAATGATCTAAAAACAAACAGCTTTCATCCATTCTTTCCCCGGCTCTAGCAGACAGTGTTCACACGTTTGTCATTTCTTTCAGAACAAAGTAGGTCCGATTCTCTTGCTGCCACGGTTGATGGTGTACAGTTTGTCGTTTAATTTCCTCTTCCAAATAATTCATTTAGGTAATTAGGTACAACTAAGGACTTGCTTTAGGCTTTTCTGACGAAGACCTTATCCATTAAGCTGGTGAGTCAAATAATGATAGCAACAATGGCCCAGGAAAAACTCTTTATAAGTGCCGTCTGTATACTTTCTGTATGGTTGTGTCATTACTGTCTAAATACAGCCTTGGTGCTCTCTACTTATTCTGTTTTTGTTTACTTGTTCAGTTTTAAGCTTTCCTTCTGTGGTTACATTCACCAGGGAGGAACTTTTGAATATTTGACAATTCACCTTTTTCACACCCAATCAGAAAGGTTTTATTTGGAGGAGCAGCAGCGCACTGGTAAATAACTGGGATAACCTTTCAGGCACCACTAGTGATTTACACACATCTACTATATTCAAGAACACTTCTGACTCGTGCTTTTTCACACGTCATGACAACGGCAGGTTGGATGGGACAGTCCAGCAGATGGCGCTAATGCAACACTTATGGATGCCAAACACCATAAACTCAACAGAAGAAGAAGAAGGTGGGGCACAGGCCAGATGGAAGCGGCAGAAAACGTCTCTTATTATTTTCAGGAACAAGGCAGGCGAGGAGGAGCTTCTTTAAATAAATGATCAACTATTTTGAGTATTTATGCTTCATTTGTTCTTAAGCCTTTTTTAAAGTGAGAAAATATAGCTGGCTTCTTCACATACCCGGTGAGCATTTTTCTGTTGAAAAGACATTTGGAAACCGAGCTCTCAAGCTCATTAGCCGACTATGTCACTGTTACTCTTTATTTATTTAGTTATTTTCACTTACTAGTTACATCTATATGTGTGTGTGTGTGTGTGTGTGTGTGTGTGTGTGTGTGTGTGTGTGTGTGTGT
>CALSCE010003134.1:962910-974043 GCA_943593645.1 Bovichtus variegatus
TCTACGTAGCATACAGGTCTACGTAGCCTACAGGTCTACGTAGCCTACAGGTCTACAGATCTACAGGTCTACGTAGCATACAGGTCTACGTAGCCTACAGGTCTACGTAGCCAACAGGTCTACGTAGCCTACAGCTCTTACGTAGCCTACAGGCCTACAGGTCTACGTAGCCTGCAGGTCTACATAGCCTACAGGTCTACGTAGCCTACAGGTCTATAGGTCTACGTAGCCTACAGGTCTACGTAGCCAACAGGTCTACATAGCCTACACGTCGACAGATCTACAGATCTACGTAGCCTACAGGTCTATGTAGCCTACAGGTCTACATAGCCTACAGGTCTACAGGTCTACATTTTTACGTAGCCTACAGGTCTACGTAGCCTACAGGTCTATAGGTCTACGTAGCCTACAGGTCTACGTAGCCAACAGGTCTACGTAGCCTACAGGTCTACGTAGCCTACAGGTCTACGTAGCCTACAGGTCTACGTAGCCTACAGGTCTACAGGTCTTGTTATATGCATTTTATTGTTTCACTGCAAATCTTCTTTTCTATTTGAAAAACTAAATAATATATTATTGTAAATGTATGTATTGTATCATTTTGTAAAATGCATTGGGAACACTGTAACTGTGTACTGTGCTTATTTACTCTCCTTTTCTTTCTTCTGACCCTGTTATTCATTTATTAATCTCTCGTTATTTCTTCTTCTCTCCTCATGTCTCTCACACTATGTCACTGCTGTTCCCTTACTATCATTCTTGTCTCTCTTCATCCACGATTGTTGTTATTTCTCTGTCTGTCTCAGTGTCTCTTTCTCTCCGTCTAACATGCTTAACTAACATCCCAGCATCCCTTGGGTTTTCACAGTAGTACTGCGACAGTCTTTGCAGAATGCCTTAAATATCCCTCTCTGTCTCTCTTCTTCCACCTCTCTCTGTCATTCCTTTTTTTCCCCATGCACAAACAGGCTGTTGCTGTTTAGTGTGGACCTCCGCCTGTCTTTTCCAAGTAAACAAACAGAAAAAGGATCTGATATATTTATCCGTCCTGTCCCTCCTCATACAGTTGGATTGTTTACGCCCCACCTCTTGAGAGAATCCCCTCTCTGGTCTTTTTAGGAGGCAATGTGTTTTTTTTTTTATTTATAAAACACACTCCTTCTAAGTATCTCTTCTTCTACAGTCACTTCTCCCTTCCTTGTGTGTCTCCTCTTTTCTTTGACAGACAATGATAGCTTTCTTTTTGAGTGCATTACTTTTTCAGAGTTTTTATTGCTCTGTACTCTTCTTCACCCCTCCTCTCCATTTGAAACAAAGTCAGTCATCCATTTTAAAGCCATCTATTTTCAACAGTGAAATATGTCTCTCTCTACCCCTTGGGAGCAGTAATGTCACTGGAAAACTCTGTTACAGATCCAGAATTGCCAGGTGTAAATAAACAGATTCTACTTTGCCGCTTGTTCATTACCATTCAATGTCACTGTAGGCATGCCGATTTGAAAGCACAATGAGAGCTTATTGACTCCATTTTTATCGGTGTCCTCAATCTGTAAGTCCCATTTGCATTGCAATGTAGTGAAAAGAGTCAATGCTAAGTTAGCTATAAAATCCAAGCCACAATACTCTTGGAAGGGTAGAGAAACACATGTTTTACTACTTTGTTTCATTCCTATTTAACTATTACAAGCAATTTCTCAACCTCTCCTCTCCTCTGACTCTCCTTCGACTCTCCTCTCCTCTGACTCTCCTTTGACTGTCCTCTGACTCTTCTCTGACTCTCCTTTGACTCTCCTTTGACTGTCCTCTGACTCTCCTTTGACTCTCCTTTGACTCTTCTCTGACTCCTCTGACTCTCCTCTGACTCTCCTCTCCTCTGACTCTCCTCTCCTCTAACTCTCCTCTGACTCTCATCTCTTCTCCTCTGACTCTCCTCTCATCTCCTCTGACTCTCCTCCCATCTCCTCTCCTCTGACTCTCCTCTGACTCTCCTCTCCTCTAACTCTCCTCTCCTCTCATCTCCTCTCCTCTGACTCTCATCTCCTCTCCTCTGACTCTCCTCCCTGTGTGTAAGCATGCATGTGTGGTATTTAATTCTCCTTGAGTATGCAGTAATAACACTACAGGTTACGCATATGCAGCACTACTTCAACACTTCTTTTTTGTCTCATCCTTCATGAAATACACTGCATATACATGACAATGAATCACACAGTGATGATGCAACGACGACACATGCACACATCTGTTAATAATTAAAGCCTCTGACTTAAAAGTCTGCCAAACAAAAATGTTTTCAGTTGTTTATTGTTTATACTGTAGTTAGTGTTGTGTATGTCTATGTGACCTATTATACTGCAGTGATGTGTGTACATGTGTATATATGGCTTTCGTTGTCATCCTGTACCTTATCCAAGTAAGTGTAGCTCCAAATCTTTCCGTCAGCAAAGACTCTGGAAATGATTCTTCCCTGACTGTCGTACTCCCACCTCTCTGTGGTTGGACCCCTCTGGAGGCCTGTCACCTGTCCCGTACTGCGCACGCGCACATGCACACACACACACACACACACACACACACACACACACACACACACACAAAAAGGTTAATATCTGCGTAACATATTTAAGCCATGTGTTTCCAGCCAGAGGCTGTTTTAATGTCACATGTGTAGACAACCTTGACTTAAAAGTCCTCAGGTGATCAGCACAACACACATAACATATTCTTGGCATTTTAAAAACTATAAACTAGGGCTGTCATTTTTATGCCACATGCGGCCTAACACTTTCCTTTATATGACCCGTGAGTTATACAGCTATATTAAAATGCAGTTCATACTGTGAACACTAGGTGTCGCTATCACCATAGTGCGCGTTGTATGCACACTTTTCTATACCAAAGAGGCTTTGCCATTCCATAAAGTTTCTAATATTTTGCCCCCTCAGGGTGGACAACATGTATACACTTTGTAAAAGCAGAATTCATGGCAGAGCCAGTTGTATTGGATTGTCTAAGATTGTACAGGTGTACCTAATAAAGCCATCACATCATTGAACCAGCACTTTCCAGATTTGAGAAGGACATTAACTTGTTCTCAAAGCCTTTCTCTGTTGATGTGGAAGGAGTACAGGAGGATGTAGATTTGTTTCACAGAATTTCATGTGAGTATTTTATTTCTTTCTTTTCTTTTCACTGGTCAGAAATGTGATGCTGGACAAAACACTTTTGTCCCCTCAATTAACTCAACCTACAATTTAGGGTGTGGTCAACAATGTCTCCAAGTGAACTGTAATGTGTGCTAACAAGTGCTGTGCTGCTACAATTCTAAAGTCATGCATACAGTAGAAATACTAACACTATCCCTTTTTAAGTGAGATCTCGTTGGACTTGCCTTCAGAGCCAAGGGCACTGGCCTAACCTATACGTTACAGCTTTGAGTGAAGTAGGTGGGGGACACCCTAAAATAATGAATACCCCAATATAGAAGCACTTACCTGGAGTATGTCAAGTTAACTGACAGTAGCTTGCTGCTGGGAACCCAGAGTGTCGGATGGCCTTGGGTGTCATAGATAATCTTCAGCAGGAACTTCCTGTGGTCATCATAAATTTTCTCTGTTCGCAGTGAACGATCGTAATCCACAGACAGCAAGTTCCTACCATTCACCTGAAGAGGTGGAGACAAAGAAATAACCAATGGATCAAGAATCTCTTGTCATAATATCAATCTTTGACGAGCTGAAACATGAAATGCTTAGTATCTGAAAATGATTATATTGCATGCGGCTATGCTGAATCCCTTCTACTCTCCCTTCACAGTGTGAACATGACTAAAAGCCTGAAGCCTGTTAAAGCCCTCTATAGGCTGCAATGTTGATTTCACCCCACAATACAAATGCATTAAAGCAAACAACACATTTTATTCTTCAAGCCATAGCAGTAGAGGGATTAAAATAGCCTTTGCCCTGAAGATGGCACGAGCACTTGAACCCACTGTGCACATGGCAGCTGCCTGTTAAGTTATGTGATGCTTTGTGTGGTGCTAGAGGAAAGCTCATGGAGTGGCCAAAATGTAAAGTGTTGATCAATTGGATAGCATGAATAAGCTAAGTTCATGAAAACTTGCCCATTAGATTTTTATATTTTTTTGTGAAATGTGGAAATTAGTGCTGAAGCAAAGGCGAAGAGGTTATGAAAAACTAAAGGAAATCCAATGTCATGAGCATCTGCACAGACAGACACACATCCTTGTTATATTGGCTCAAATCTTACTGTCTGTCTGTTTTTCAGTTCTTTTAAATGATAAGACACAATACATATAAGAATAGGAATGATTCAGGATGAATGATTAGCCACCTGGCTAAACAAACAGACAAAGAATAAATAAGCCCAGGTGTTAAATTCTTGTTAATAACAGGCTGTTCAATTCAACATAATGTGCCTGAGGCAGTGAATTAAAACAAACTCTTGATCCAAGACCCATAAAACATTGTAGCATCACAGAGCTGGCCAGCCACGCTTTATCGCTTTCTAAATGATGTGCTGTTTGTTCAAACTACAATTTCCGCAGACAAATAGCCCAGGTTCAGAGCTAAACTCACCTTATAGATCCTTGAAGCAAGGGGAAATACTAAGAATTAGCCCATAAATTGTTTACCAGACCTGTTTCATTAAGGAGAGAGTCTTGCTGGAAAACGTTCAAGAGTCATTTTTCTCATCTTTTTATTAAGCCACTCATTCGTTTGTAAATGAACACCAGTTGAATGCACAGAGGTGCATAAAGGGGGTAGAGCAGGGGGATATTGGGACGGTGGCTAGTAGCCAGCTGGATGAGAAACAAAACGGGATAAGAGCCAAAAGCCATGCACCGTGTGAGCCACATTTTGTAGATTGGCATGGCCTGTCATGTTCATAATGGATCGAAGCAAACTGTGACTCTTATTTCAACACCAAGCAGGAATCTCTGATGCCCTGTCTTTCCTTTGTGCAGAATCACTCACGCTGGAATGGAAGTACATTTACTTGACTACCTAGTATAGAGAGGCACTACTGAAAGAATGCTGGGCTGTATTTACTGGGCAACTGCAGGTGTGGTCCTCAAGACAATCTCAAGCCAAGTTCAGCACATTCTGGATTTTTCTAACTGTACTCTGGTACTGGGTAATCGTAGTTTGTAGAGAGCCACGTCCCTGAACTAACTATCTATTGATTTTGTATAATAGTTTGATTGAATCCACTGTATGTCTATCATCCATATATTATTGACAAAATTACAGTGGAAGTCAAATATATTATTATTACAAGATAAACAAATAGATCTAAAGACTAAAGACTTTCCTCTTTGATAAAGCTTATAGTTAGGGCTGGCTCAGGTTTGCCTTGGACTAGCCCCTAGTTATGCTGCTATAGGCTTAGACTGTCGGGGGACTCACTCCTCTCCTCTCTTCCCTATCGTTCTCCTCCTCTCCCTCTTTATTGATATGCATTCATGTCCCTTAAATGCATGTTACTAACTCACCATCCGGGGCATCATCCCCGGAGTTTCTGTGTCTCTCATCTGGCAGGTTGCCACTATTAAAGATTACTTCTGGACCGCAAATCGTGGCTGCACCTGTTGCCCTGGTCCTGCCTGACACAAGGAAGCCTTGACATCCCCCTTGATCCATCTTTTTTTATATACCATCGTATCATGTTTTCTGTCGCATAGATTGTCCATGCTGTATTTTTAACTATGTTGTTTGTTCTGTACACACGTCACCTATTGCACGTCTGTCCGTCCTGGGAGAGGGATCCCTCCCCAGTTGCTCTCCCTGAGGTTTCTTCCATATTTCCCCCACTAATTGTGGGGTATCTTTTAGGGAGTTTTTCCTTGTGCGATGTGAGGGTTTAAGGACAGAGGGGGTCATATCCTGTGCAGGCTGTAAAGCCCACTGAGACAAATGTATAATTTGTGATATTGGGCTATATAAATAAACTTGATTTGATTTGATCTAGGGATTAACAACAACTACCCCAGTAGTTGGGGTGGTGGGTTTGGTTCTCATGGGGGGATAACTCATAGGCCCTGAGCATGTGTACATATTGTTTTATATGCTTATAAACCTGTGCAAACATGCAATAAAGAGATACAAAAAATAAAAATCCCGTCACCAACTATCTTGCTATACATTCATTCAGTTCATCTCATAAAACTTGCCAGCACGTCTGACACTGACATTCGGTGTTTTCATTATTTCCTCCAACAAGCTGCCTAAACATGCAGTTTTTCATTAACTCGCATCTTGTGTTCAATGCACATTCCTCAGTAGGATTAGCACACCACATGAAAGCAGTATGAATATTAGCATTTAGCAGAAAGGCTGGACTAAAGTTCACTGCTGTTCATCCAGCCCCACAATCACCCATCCTTATTTACGCCTTAAATTGGCATCTTGTTGCTGCTGCAGGACAGCTGGACTGTCATCGTGTTAGTGAAGACGTATTCTCACACACACACATCACTAACGTCTCGCTGACATGTACAGTACACATACTCAATTCATGCTTTTTTTCACCTTTGCACACCCATTTACAAAAACACATCTACCTGCAACTCATTATTGCTTGCTCACAATACAACCCTCCCCATTGCCACTAGTGGACCACACATGCTGGTACATTCATTAGGGTTTATTGGATCATGCTGAAAATGGCACCACTGTTTGGATCAAACTCTCCGGAGGCCACACGACTGCAGAGTTTCCTCCTATTAGGCTTGCCTAGTTAGAGAGCAATTCATGTAATAGTCAAGCACTGCAGACAAATCACTGTCCCGTCCTTCTCTCCTAATCGCTTGTAGGACCAACAGACACAATGCCATAATGGACAGAAACAGAAACCCCTCTGTCACCCACAAGCTGCTCACAGAGGGCGACAAAATGATAGGAAACACAGGACGCAGTGATGTGTGAGCATTGTTGCCTTAAAGCGAGAAGATGCTGGATATACGTCTCATGGCCAGCTGGGTCCACTGTGATATACCAGCAGCACTTGTATGTTCTCCCACCGTCTCCTTTCAGCAGTCCAAAGACATACAGGTGCATTTGAATTGTCTTTATGTGTTAGTAAATGTACTAGTCTATTTGTGCTATCCCTGTGATAATCATATATGTAATATATCGATATATTATTAAATTAAACCAGTCCATTGGACCATCTGGACAGAGCCAAATCCCATTTTCAATTAAAGAACATCCATGTCAGTCGAACCCTATTTTCTCTTTCAGTTAAGAAATTATGCCAGTGCTTGTAGATCACTAGTCAGTGATGAGGCTTTCTATTGATCACGTTTATGGAAAGCCTCAGCCGGAGAGCGCTCACCCTGAGCTTCCGCCCAAACACGATGACTTTTCCACGTGTCTGTTCCTTCCTGAACCTCCACTCCACCAGATTTTGTCCATTCTCTCCTGGCAGTGTCATGTTGCGTCGGGCTACAGTTGGGTTAGCAGCACCTACATACGGATATGAAAAAGACATGAACACTATCAACATCTTAAAGTGAAAAAAACTCTAAACCAGAATATGCAAAGCAAGAAAAAGTCAGTGAATGTGTGTGAATGTTAGAGTGGGGCCTGTTGAATGCTTTGTTTGATTCACAATTGAATATGTTTTGAGTCATTCCCTCAATTACACTGTTGCACATCATTGCAATATTCTGGGTACCTTGTGCACTTCATGTGGTGCTGCACAGCTTTTACAGTGCATGGCCGATCATCCTAATCATCCTAGTACTGTAATATTACTAAGCTCTTAATAATAAACACAGATAAACACAATGCTCAAACTAGCAGTACAGCACATGCCAGTATGGCTTTTAATCATTCACAAGAACTGATCATTCAAATTCTCTCTGGGAGGTTTAATGTATGCCACTTCAGACTTTAAATATTTCTTTTCAGAGTGCTTTGTATGTGTTTTGAATCTTCTAATGTAGACCATTTATTGCAATTCACATATCATATGAATCTATTTTAATGGCTATCAACCATGTTCCAAAGCAAGCTGTAGTGCTTTAGCTTGAAACCATCATGTAAAAATCAGCCTGCATTGACTTGACACTTGAGTTTATCATTAATCACTGTGAGCACCACCTCTGTATTTACTGCTGTGAAAGTTGTATTGCGGCAGTGTAGGTCTGCTGCTAATGCAGATTTGCAAATCTGAAAAGTCTGTACAATACCATTGTGTTTTTATTGTGATATGTTCTAATACGTGCAATAAAAAAACCTAACCATAATGTGATCTGTGTGTGTCGGAGTAGAACAACTGAAAACATGACACTGAGACCCCACTATGGTCCTTTTCACAAACACGGCCAACAGATGGTGTTTTACTGCAGACAGAAACTCTGAGCTAATAAGCATTTACAAGGAAATCTGGTACATATCATACTGAGCAATTTACAACTCATAAGCCTACACCCAATGCTTTACACATACTGCATAGTGTGTGATGAAGTCATTGAACAGATTATGTTTTAGTCCACATTACACATTCAGGGTGATGTGCTCAAACTGCATACCTGCCAGTATATGGGGCTCTGTCTGGTAGTGTGTGTCCATCCCATTGGCATAGATGACCCTCAGTGAATGGTCATTCCCCACATGGTAGCTGTTACGAAGCTGGTCTATAAGACAGACAGACAGAAAGAGAGGTGAGCAAGAAAGTGCCGGTGAGGGAGGTGGAGGGAGATAGAGGGATGAATGTAAAGAGAACACAGTACAATCAATTTCCGTGGGCGGTGTTTGAACCTGCTAATAGAGCACAGAGCAGGTATTAACATCCCCCAGCCTCTTTTAATTAGGTTCCTCTTGACTTCTCACAGGACTAATGTCCGTGTGTGTGTGTGTCTGTGTGTGTATCTGTGTGTGTGTGTGCGCGTATGTCTGTGTGTGTGTGTGTGTGTGTGTGTCTGTGTGTGTGTGTGTATGTCTGTGTGTGTGTGTGTGTGTGTGTTCGTGTCTGTGTGTGTCTGTGTGTGTGTATTTGTGTCTGTGTGTGTGTGTGTGTGTGTGTGTGTGTGTGTAGTATAAGAGAGAGATAGAGGCACTTTTTACTTCTTCCTTCTTCTTTCTGATATACCAGCAGGTACATTTTCCTATTAGACCGACCATTTTCGCACTTTGTATTACTGCACAATCTTTTGTTGTTTTTGTTTTTATCTTGAATTGAAAGTAACGAGGAATGTTTTTTTTCTGAGCCTTACCTAGTAGAAGTAGGGCATTGGTTGGCTAAATTCTTGTTAATATGAATTATCTGGTGTCAAGTAATTCATGAGAAAGATATGTTAATCTTTCAAATCTGTACAAAATGTTTTGATGGTGATTATATGCTGTGTTTTAATATTGTGGGGTGGATCTGATCCTTCACTCCCACCCACCCACATCCATTTTACAGCACAAAAGAAAGGCTTTGTACAATGTGTTATGCATGGGGAGAGACAGCACACGCAGCTCATTAGAGCCAGCCCATGATAATGCATTGGCTTGAACAGTTTTTTTCCTTCGAGAGCATCATTGTCAAACCCTGCATTACCAACATGTTTGCCCACTTTCACAAAGCAATCAACAACAACATGGAAATGACAAAATACAGCAGCTAACTTGTTTACCATTTCTGGGCTGCAGCTACACTAAAATGTGATTTCACATTACCTGGAGCACTTGCACACTGGCACATTATGCGGTTTAGATGATAGCGAGGAGGCGAAACCATAAATAATGTAGATGAATTGATGGAGAGGAATGCTACACTTGTCGATGGCTTTGAATAACTTATTACATTCTGATCAATACTGCTGTGCTGTGAGGGAGAATCTACTCTGTTTTCCTTCACACTCTGGGCACATGTAGCTCGCTCTGAAACAAATCACTGCCGGCCACTCGAGGCCTCGCTTCAACTGGCTCATTAGTTCAGATTTAACAAGGGCATCAGTGTTAAATTATAGTTTTCCCTCGTCGTTTAGGCTCAATGTCTGATATGAAGGACGATAGGGCTGGTGAAACTAACTTTCTTTCTTTTTCTCTTTTGCAGTTCCACTCAAATCTATAATTATCACAGGGGATGCATCTATAGTTCAATCCATAACTCACTTCCTCATCCAAAGGTTCTGTTCTTTAAAAGGTTTGAAATGGTGATATAAAAGGTTTGCACAATCTACTGGGAAAATGCAAACATTACACACTGTGTTGGTTTGTACTGGATAGCACTACATTGTACAGATATTCATGATGCTGTGTCCACAAGCAGAAATTAAATGCTGCACACATCTTTAACAAATCTGGACACTTAACTTAACTAACTTAGTTAATGGTTATGCATGAGAACAAAAGCACGTATAGTGGATAGAAATCACTTCGACCTTAATGAACTCTATCAAGGCTGTTAATAGTATTCCAGTACTTACAGTGATCCCATTGTGCATTTACCTGAGCCAAAGGCTAATACTGTGGAAAGTAATCTGAATAAAACATTTAACAATTTGGCTATTGGTCAGAGAAATATAGATGTAATGATTTGGGGTGTTTGCCCCGGGTAAATGCCAGGACTGGTGGTGGTGCAGGCTGAGGATCATAAAAAAGCACAAAGCTGAGAAATGTCTAAAAAGCTATATTTATATTGGTTGAAAGGTATGCAACCTGAGGGCTTTCTTCATGAGATTGGTCAGACTTTTCAGCCATTGTCCCCTGACCCTGAAACCACACCAAACACAGGAATGATGTTGCAGGTTTGTGACGAATTCAACCGCATGTCTAAATGTTTCATAAAGCATTTACCAGCCTCAGCATTGAGCAGCTGCTACTCTGTCACCTATTACTGTTTTCTCGAGATAATGATTGCTCCTCAATCAACAGGTTAGGATATTTCAACACTGGTTCATTTCCATCTGAATCACAGCCACCCCTCGTATCAGGGATTTCAATGGAAACTGTAGTTTTTGCCATTGAAAAAAGTTGAATAGAGAACACACAGCCCTCACTTCTACAGGAATATCATACAGTATTATTCACATTACAAAGGCTGTCACCTGTCGCGTAACTACACACACACGCACGCACGCACGCACGCACGCACGCACGCACGCACGCACGCACGCAC
>CALSCE010003134.1:974053-990193 GCA_943593645.1 Bovichtus variegatus
ACACACACACACACACACACACACACACACACACACACACACACACAGATGCACACGCACACACTTTTGCGAGCAGCTTACCCTGCACCAGAGTGTAGAAGGAGTCTATTGACGACAGATTGGTTGTGATGGAAACATCCTCGTCCCTTCCTGACGTCTCAATGTCCACAGCAACAGCCCCTGACGACATGTCACCGTGGAGATTGGTCACCACACCGGTGGGGAAGGTCACATTAGTCAGACGGCCCTCGCTGTCATAGCTAAAAGGACAGTTAGGAAACAGGGACATACGTCGCCATTACTGTAATGCACTTTATGGAACTTTGCAAAAAAATATGAATCCACACACACACACACACACACACACACACACACACACACACACACACAGACAAGAAAAACTGTATTTACTCAGCAGAAGCTAGAGCTTTAAATCTAAGTAATGTAATTAGAGGAAGTCAATGTTGAATTGAGTGAATTTCTAGTCATGAAAGTAGGTTTTCTATTATTTTATGTCCACTGGTCCAACACAGGGTTATGCCTAGACATACACTTGTGGAGAAATGAAAGCCTGTATGTCAGTTCAGATTGACACATGTTGCCCACTTTGAGCAGGTGGAGATAATAGGAGGGGATGCAAATCTGTCAGAAGTGTCTTCTCAATGCTATAAAACCATTACGAGTTAATATCTTTCTGAGTTGGTTAACATAATTGTCCTCGCTTTTGAAATTAAAAAATCCAACTGTCCATGCATCCATCAGCAGTGCAGACATGTCCAAATATAAAGACATTCAATGCTGCTCACTCATAGAAGGTAGTCCAGCCTATTTGGAGGCTCTTGGTAGCCAGCAAACCGCTGTTGCCATGGTAACTAAACAAGACCAGTTCCTGACCCTGAGCCGTGAGAGTCTTCAGTCCTCCGTTAGTCCCAATGGTCAGCCAGATGACCTACACACACACACAAACATTCTTTCAGTACTATTACTTCATGTCAGCCGTCTACGCAGACTGTACACATGCTTTATTATGATAAATATTCTATTGTTGTCAAAATAGTGTTTTAGGGTCTTTCTTGAAACTGCAGTGAATCTTCTTGAATGCAGTTTTTCTTTTTTTTTAATTAAAAGACATTTTGATAACTTGTTGTCAGTCATAACTAAGTTATGGCAAAAGACTTGCTCATCTCACCTGATTGTCAGGGGCGACCACACGTACAGGCATCCTGTTGGTATCTCTACGGATACGGAGGGTGTTCCCGCTGCTGTCTGTCACTGCAGTTACATCCTCCTCATTGCTGACAGTGAAGGAATGGAGGGTGCAAAATGACACATTGAAAATTAGGTTAGGTTTGAAAAGAAGGAGAAAAACAAAGAGAGTGCAGAAACACATTTTTATATGTATATATAAAAAAAAACATATAAATGTTTTTCTTTTTTTTTTTAAGACAGTCTTTTTGGCATTTTCCCCATTATTTGACAGAGGACAGTGTAGAAATGGGGGGAGAGAGAGAGGGGGTTATGACGTGCAACAAAGGTCTGAAAAATGGAATCGAACCTGTGACGTTGTGCTTATATGGCATGTGCCGTAACTACTTGGAAAACCAAGTAGTGTATCTCCACAAATATTTTTCCAAACAATTATGTGTTTCCACACAAACCAACCTGTAGCTGAAGTTGTATTTATAGTCTCCAGTGACCAGAGACATGGTAAACTGGTGAGTCCCATTCCTATCAAACACATAGAGCTCTTGAGAGGCTGGAGAGGCCACTTCATAGGAGCTGGGACCTGAAGCCAGAGAGCCTGGAGACACAGACATCCTGGTCATTTCTCTATGACATATCATCTTCTACTATTACATACTTCCATGTCTCTATTTGAGCTCATACAGTATCTTCCCAGCACCCATTACAATGAACCATGCATTGGAATACAGTATATGCAGTACAATTATATCCATGATTTTGTTTGATCACTGTCTATGGGTATGGGACATATTTGGGACAAGTCTGCTGAGCAGCAAACAGAGCCTGACCATGTCACTTAGCCTGTGAGTCCATGCACAGTTCAGTATGGTCAGGAAGCTCTTAACCTTCCTCAGACTCTTCATGAGTCCGTCCTGCTGCATGCTGCAGAGCCACTGTTGGAAGCCAAATCACATTGTTGCTAAGGCACAATTCAGTGGGTGGTGTGCAGCATCCTTTCAGACCCAAATATGTGTCCATGTGGTTCACATACATCATGGCCTGCATTTAAATGAGACACCCCTTAACACTACAAGAACTCTAACATAATGTGACAGTTGCAACAGAAATCCGCTTTTTCTTCTTTTTTTTCCTCCTAATATTTAGGCCCTTCCAAGAGAGATGGGGAGCAATAACAGAATGTCCACATTGTGCGTGTGTGTACTATACACATACCAGTCGGTGGTTGGTTGCAGCGTATGGCACGAATCCGGATGTTTCCCAGATCAGCCACGTACAGTGTCCCATCCGGAGACACCACCAAAGAGGCAGGACAGTTAAGCCTTGCGTCTTTAGCGTAGCCATCTCCTGTTTGATAACAGTCACAGTTGGCATCGTTCTGCAGGACAGAGGGAGGAAGAGAGTGTGAGAGGAAGAAGTAGCAAACAAAGACAGAAGTGAGAGGTAGAGAATAACTTCACATGAACAATTCAACTAGGCTTATGTTATGAACAGTAGAGAAGAAAGGTGGGCAAATTTCAACAGGAGAAAAATAATTCTCATGAATTTAATGTTTTTTATTCTATAATATTATTAATATATTAATGTTGATCAGATAATACCTGCAGTCACTGTACCATTGTCTTTGTGATATATATTAATATATATATAATCTAATCCATGTCATTCTGTCACTGCTACACATTCATTTGGAATTTAAGTGGGTTTGGAACTGATGGACAAAACAGCTGTTCTACTATAAGCAAATCAAGATTAGGAAATCAAAGAAAAACAACGAGGACTACAAAGGAGACTTTTCAGTGCCTGTAAATGTGAAGTAGCTGGGGCACAGTACCTTGCAGTCACAGTCAGATGGCTCTCCAGCTATATGGGTCATTTCTCCATCAGTCGACACCTAGCAGGGTGATACACAGAAATATAGGTAAACAGAAGAGCTCTTTCACAGAAAACAAAACGACACACTGAGATCATCCAGTTCATCTTCTTCTTCATCTTCATTTGACTAAATGGCTGCATATCAGATCGGAGACCTCTGTCCTCTGACCTCTCGGAAAGACATTCAAAGTGATGCAAAAATTGTTCATCTGATCAATACATGCCCTGAAGATTACCTGTCGAATGCGGTGGATTTTCTTCTCATCCGACTCTGCGATGTAGAGGACTCCGCTGTAGGACAAGGCTATGGCTGTAGCTCCTTCTAGCATGGTCTGCACCGCTCTCTTCCCCATAGTATATTCTATCCCAGGCACCTGGCAGTGCATGGGACGACCTGCCACGATACGAACCTGAACACACACATACATGCTGCTTATGAAAGCATAAGGAACACTGTGTATTTTTGTTTTTGCAAAATTGGATGGAACTATTTCATGAATTGCTATGGTTTTCTTATATTGCTCGAAAAAGACGATTTATTAAACAAATAATGAATAAAAATCCAAAAAGCAGCACATGTATCAGGGCATGTGGGTATAGACATTACCTGTCTATTTTCAGTGATCTGCAGTACAACGTTGTTGTCCAGGACGTAGATGGAGTTATCCATGGGATTGATGGCTAGATCTGTGGGCCATTCTAAACGAACCTGGATGTAGAGAGAGAGAGTTTCACTTCACATGACTCTGACTGCATACTCACATTTAACTCTACTGTATTTGCCATCTGGCACTACTGATTCTAATACTGAGTTTCTTGGTGTAATCCTGCCAGTTGTTTGTCTGAGTTACTTCTGAATGACATGAGTCAGAGCCCATGGCCTGATGGTACAAATTCATAATGACACATGGTTTAAAAGAAAAGAAAGAGATACACAAAACATTGCTGCTGCTTCAGTAAAGTTCAGTTCAGTTTACATGAAAAAAAAGAGCTATTTTAAAGCATGTAAACTTCAAATCTAATTAAATAAATCCAAATGTTTCCATTACATGTCTTTGATACACTAAGTCTATTCCCATAGTACAGTATCTACTAAATCTCCACATGGTTTAAACCCTGCATCTGCATACTTATTATACAGACTGGATACTCCAACCTAAAATAGAACATCATGAATATATGAACCTGAACATGTGTGGGCTGCCAGTTCATGCTCTATGTTTCCACAAGTGAACTCAGGAGGTCAACTAGATAACTGCTAGAAGTCAAACTGCAGAAAAAAACATTTCAACTCTGCAAGAAATGCTTTTAACTACACTGCTCTGCCCAAACACACACACACACACACACACACACACACACACACACACACACATACACACACATACACACACACACACACACACACAAAGAGCAAGTGTCAAATATTAGGCCTTCAGGAAAACAGATGAAACCAGGCTTAACATATATGTGTGTGTGCGTGTGTGTGTGTGTGCGTGTGTATGCGTAGGTGGTGTTCGTTCCAGTCTGAAGTCCGTCTCGTGTATGTAAGATTGTACATTCTCACTCTGAAAATAGAGTGTAAAAACTAAACTTAAGAACTCTGCATGCCTCTATCTAACTAACTCTCTGTCTTGCTCTCTCTTGATTTTTATGCCGCTGTCTGATGACTTTCTGAAATGAATTAAGGAAATGTCTGTAAAGTTCACCAAATCCAATCCTTGTTAAGAGTTAAAGGACTCTGTTTTTCTGAGGGCACATCATAGCCATCTACTGTATCAACTGGATAGAATCTGTTTTCTCTCTATTTCACAACCTTGTCTCCAATGAATCACTTACAAGTGCAACTTATTTGCAACAGCGGTGTACATTTCCTGGAAACATTGAGTTGCAATGCGAGAGTGACATTGTTATAGCATAGTGAAAAGCTACAGGAAGGCATTCAGGATGGACGGGTGCATGTAGCACAACTAGGTAGAATGTTACCTGTCTTATGTGCATGCTGGTATCGCAGGTCAAAGGTCGTGCAGAGGTCAGGTCGTTGCTGCCCAGCATTGTGGAAATGATTCCATTACGATCAACTTTCCTGATCATAGTCCCGTCCACAAAGTAGATCAAACCGTTTCTATCAACTGCAATCCCTGGGAACAGAAACAAAGAACACACACAGACAATTCAATATACAGCTTTCCAGGTGATTATTAATACATCAACTCCAGGATTCAAAGGAGAACATGAAGGTCAGGTAATTCTCCTGTGGGGAAGGCAGGATGCTGCTGCAGCAGATAATACAAAAAAGAAAACCATTAATAAGAACATAGAGCCTGAGTGTATTTAAGCAAAGATGAAAACTGTCAGAAGTGAAAAGAAAGTATCTACAGATAAGCAACACAGCATCAGTTCAAATAAATAAATCTATCAACAATGATGTACATACAGAATAAATTAACATCAATTCCTGAAAATGTTTAAATATACGTATATAAATATATTGAGATGATATATATATATATATATATATTCACTGTCCCATGCTTGAATCTTTTGATGTAAAGAAGTGAACCACTGCTGAGATGCTCAACGCTTTGTTGACTCTGCAGTGAGACTCACTGAGCTTGATAAGAGAAGCTTGGTGCAGTAAGTTACCAGTGTTAATGTTTTTGTAGAGCAAGCTTGTATGCCTCAACAGATTTGATTAACTGTACATTGGCAGAGCAACTACCTATCAAACAGCACTATACTCTGGCAACTCCAAATGTCCTCCCCCTTTTAGTATGAACATGATGTCTGTTGCATTTTTGTTTTCTAACTCTACTGACTAAAAAGCATAAAAAAAAAAAAAAATGCTTGTAAAAGATTGATTTGCCACCTAATACTCTGAAAGGACCCCTCTCACCCGGCTAACAATGTTTTAAATTCCCTTTGGTCTCACATGAGAGCAGAACCTCCAGGGTCAGGGACAGCACACTACAAACTGAGCACTGCAGGTTATATAAATGTGCAATAGGGCCAATGTTTTTAATGCATGTGAAACATTATATCGTGGGTCGTTTGATGTTGCTGCTAATTTCCCTGCAGGTGTTTTATCTACCATGTTCTTATGTTGTTCATTTGTTTTATGCTTTTTATGATGAGTTTATGGGTATGGATATTACCTATTTGTTTTATACTTAAATGATTTGCTCTATGAGTGAATGGCTTTTCTATATTTTTGTCTTTCTCTCGAAAGTGTACAAACTTAACATTCTCACTAAACTAGTAACAAGATATTACACCAGAGTACAACAGAATAAATAATGGACTTTACTTATCATTGCCACATCAGAAATGATGACACTCACCAACAATGGCCATCACCACCCAATATACTATACAAAGATCATGACCGAAACCAAACTATTCAGAAAGCCTGGTCTGGTCCTCGAACATTTGCAAAGTGCTTTGAATCAGTATGAAGTATCACTAAAACTCTTCTTAATGCAGGTGAGACGTGAGTGTAATTTATGAAGCATCAGCTTTTTGTATTACTCACAAACAGTTAAATAAATGTAAGCTGATTTATTTTGGTAGTTACATTACATCCCACACATTCAGGAGACTTACATGCTGATAATATGATGACATAAAATAGCAACACTTATGATTTTATGACAGATTAATAATTAATTTAAAGGTTGACATTGTTTAACAAAACAAATACAAATTGCCTACAGGCCTTTTAAATTCCATATTTGCTTTTCAGGAGTGTAGTAGTGCTGTATGTTATACTGTGTGTAGGTCAGGAGGCCTATAGATTAAATGGGACCCAAACTTACTGTAACATCCTAAAGAATCTAAAATAAACCCAGATAATGGCTACAACATCAAGGTTAATGCTTGCATAACCAATTATTCAGTGTGTTTTTATGCAGCGATATTGACTTACTTAGAATATGCCCTCATACTTTTGTGGAGCAATGATGTTATGCCAACCATTAATGACACTGACAAATGACAATCTTTATTCAACCACGTTTATTGTCGGGGACATTATTAGACGGTGTTGAGCTTTGAGGCGCAATAAACACAGTCCCAGTGGTGAGGGACCTAAATCATCACTATGGAAGCAGTATTCCTTTGTTGACAATTAAGAAGGAAATGGAATAATTTGTGTGAATGGATGAGTGGAGTTGGTACAGTTTGGTGGATGGAGCAATTACAAAACAGATGAATAAGAAGTGTAATCCAATGAATATCTTTGAATGGCTCCCACTGTACATCCTATAAATCAATACTGTGCACATGCTGCTATCATTTGCCCAGTGCTGGGGATATTTTAGCAGAGCTCCGCAGCTCTAATACATTCTGCCGGAAGTAGGATGAATTTCTGAGGATAAGAAAACTGATGAACTGTTGATGCTCCCGTTTCTAAATGAAGGACCACATACAATAGTTAAGACCATTTTCGCTGAGGAGGATTCTGAGATCCTCCTCATGGTTATGAAACAGGTTTGAATAATAATCACCTACCTGTATTTATCTCTTGTGTGCGTGTGTGTGTGTGTACCTTTAGGTCCCAGTAGCTGTGCCTCTGTAGCTTTTCTTCCATCTCCACATCGTGCTTCATCAAATGGAGGACATTGTTCTCCTGTACCAGCCACTACTTCTCCATTACCTGAAAACGCACATTTATTGCAACATTTCCTATGCTTTATCTTTTCCAAAGTTGTATTATAAGAATTCAAATTGTAGTGGATGTGTGTGAATGCACTACATTAAAATGAACAATAACACAAAATAGGATTGCTTTAATTTCTACGAAAACATGGTGTTTTACAGGGGCAATGCAGTGCACGCTTACTGATGAGGTCACGGGCACCGCTGAGCATCTTCGGTCTGTAGATCCGTCGAGAGTTAGTGTCCGACACGTACAGCTGCCCTGTCACTGGGTCCGTGGCTAAATAGTACCGGTGAGCAGGGTTGTTGCTGTGTACGGTAGTGACAGACAAAATGGGAGGTGGGTAGCAAACAAGAAAGAATTGGTTTAGTTGTGCTGTGTCTTTAATGAAGAAGTGTTGAAGTGATGAAACACTTCAACATTCAAAGTTTTAGTTCAGTTTTGAACACTAAAATCATCCTTGGTGGATTGTTTCCTCAGATCACCCTGCTGACACTTCACTACATGATCCAAAGTTTGACTGTAGACTCGAAGAGGACGTTTTGGCTTTAACAATATTATAAATGAATTAGAAGCTTAAAATGAAATCACCATCAACAGGGGATTTACAATTTGGGTCCAGCATCATAATGGAAATGAAGGAAACTTAGAGCTGATGATAATGAAGAAGTAATGAATAAAAGAAGGGTTGAGGAACTGAAAGACAAGAAACTGGTGTTAATTTACTTAAAGTGGAGTACCAGGTGGTGTACACACACACACACACACACACACACACACACACACACACACACACACACACAGACACACAGACAGACACACACAGACACACAGACAGACACACACACACACACAGACAGACAGACAGACAGACAGACAGACAGACAGACAGACACACACACACACACACACACACACACACACACACACACGGGGAACATAGGGCAGACACTGTGTGAGAGTGTGTGATGCTATTTCTCTGTATAATGTTTTAAAAACATTTTCTCTAGAACCAAGTGTAGATGTGATATATGTAAGCAAGAAAGTAAGCAAGTGTGTGTGTGTGTGTGAGAGTGTCGACAGGAGGTTGGTCTGTCAGTCTGAACAGACCTAGTTGGTGCGATGGCTCTTCACTTGTCTGTGACACACTCTTAATGATGGCTGCCACACTGTCATATAAAATCCATCACACACACGCACAGACACCCACACACACACAAGTGTCAAGTATGAGACCTCAACACACGCGTGCGTGGATATATACATATGCACTTGCCTCTAGCCGTAAGTCTCAGTGGTTGGTAATGATCGCCAGATGATCACAGGCTTGTTAATTAAGACAGCTTAAAATAAGAGTGTGTGTGAGAGTGAGGCCGTCTGTGTTTTTCTGTACTTGTGAGGCCCAGACGTGTTGATAAGCATGCCCTTTTGTTTTCATTGAACATTTACTTAAGCAGAAAAATCTCATTTATATTGAAACATTTTCACGATTCAGGATAGACAGCACCACAGACAAAGCTGTGCTATAAGACAGACAACACAAAAGAAAAGGGACAACTGGTAAGGTGTGATGGATGAGGCAATGCTGAATGAGGAAAGGATACAGAGCACAGGACAAATTACGAAAATGTGAAGTTGTGAAGGATCTAAATCAAGAATAAGGAAAAGAAGGAGACAAAGAAGATATGAAAGTATGGCTGTTAAAGGTGAGAAAAAAGACCAGTAGTGAATGAGGAAAGGCGACAGAAGAGGAAAGAAGGAGGAGAATGAAATAACAACAAATGAAACAGAACACAGAGTCAAGGTGGTGTGAAAAAGTAAAGACTGAGGAAGGGCAGAAGGCAGGAAAAGACTCTGTGACATAACTAGTCCTCCTTGTCCTAGGAAATTGTGTTTATTTGGTCACGTTCATACCACACCGGGAGTGTTTCAGAAGCGGAGTGTTGTGTCTGCCTAACTTGCAGAATTTGTTGATCTGGTAATTTTTCCTGGATATTTAAGCTTCTACCAGTAAGTACAGTAAGAGCCTGCGAAGAGCCCAAATGATATTTAAGAATAAAACCCACGGCCACCGAAACCCTGCTGCCATCTGGCAACAGATACAGAACTTGGGGTTAACCTGGTACCACCAGACAACGAAGCAGAGACTCCTGAACTCATTCTCTCCATATGTCGCAGAATGGGACTATGAACTCTGTGTCGTTCAATGACAATACATTATTATTGAATCCTTGTAAGTAAGTAGGGTACGCAGTAGTAAATTTGAAAAGGACATTGAGGATAAGAATGGGAGAGGGATAAGGAGACTGAAATATAAAACAGGAAGAAATAAGGAAGACCAGTAACCAGCATCTCCACTCCACCATGTCTCTCCTTACTAGGTCTCCTTGCTAGGTCTCCTTACTAGGTCTCCTTGCTTAGTCTCCTTGCTAGGTCTCCTTGCTAGGTCTCCTTGCTAGGTCTCCTTGCTAGGTCTCCTTGCTAGGTCTCCTTACTAGGTCTCCTTGCTCGGTCTCCTTGCTAGGGGCTGCTGTTAAAGAACTTCATCTGAGCTGACAACAGAAAAATAGGCTCAATTTTGTGTGAACACTTGTCACGATCAGAGAGGGAAAGAGAACGAGACTGAGGCAAAAAAGCAAGATGAGGAAGTCTGATTTGATGGTAGCAAACATCAGGGCTACTTTTTCCCTAAATCTTTGCTGCTCTCTGCCTCATTCTGCCATGTTGACTCACATTACAAAATAGCTGATGAGTAAGTGAATGGATAATTAAATATTTCTAGATTTCCAGACTAATTTTGTCAGTAAAATGTGACCATGACAGATAAAAATGATCACCAAAACAAGAAAAATAAGACCCAAGTTGTAATTAACCTGATTTATTCGTTTAGCTCATTTAAAAACATGTGTGAAGGCTGTCTGTCTGTCTGGTTGCATATCATCAGTTTGTCTGACCCATTTGACAGTCCCCTCCTCCCCACATGATACAATCTTCTGCCTTAAAGCATTTATGAACATCAGGAATACATTATATATGCAAAATTAGCTTGCTAACAGCTTGATACAGCTCACTGTCTCCTTGATACACTGTGATCTTGGGCTAAGGACATCGGTATACTCAGGTCTGAGAGCTGCCAGGAATGAGCAACAATGATTTGTTTTTATTAAAAAGGAGGAGAGACAGACAGAAGAAATGTGCATACTAGAGTCCGGTGTGTAAGCAGCATAAATAGACAATGGAATGAAAGAAGGTTAAAGGCTGAAAAGGATTAGTCACTCTTACCTATGTCTGAAATCTTTGTTTCTTTAATACAGTGCAAGCAGAGGAAAGAAAACAGAATAAACAAGAGTTAGTAGACAAATTGGTCTCTGATAGGTGTTAGGACAAAAATGGCAAGAAGTGTGAAAAATCTACTGTAAAACAGAAAAAGCAATCGTTAGAATTTGCAGTCAAATTTAGAATTTGAATCATGCTTCACAGAAGCCAATAGGAAAACGATTTCAGCACTCAATAGTGTGGAAGAAGCATGTTTCTAAAGTCAGAGTAGTAAACCAGTGATCTTTTATCTTTTAGCACATTGGTTGAAGAGTAAGAACTGAAATGTTAATTAGTGGCAAAGTGTCCAATCTGGCTATGCATCTATCCCTCTCCTTTATGTTTTCAAGTACTGTTCAAAGGCATTCAAGAGCCAATGCTGTGGGGTTGAACAGTAAGTGCAGGAAGGAAAGATGCCCAGACAAGCTGAGGCAAGGAGATGAATTCAGACGCTCGGTTTCACTTAAAAAAACAAGGACTCTCAAGTCAATCAGTTAATTTTCACAAATATTTTAGGTCATATTTTGTTTTTACTCAAAACCATCAACATTCACACATTTTCAATGACCCTGAGAAACTTGGCTAAAATGGTTTTGGCAAAGCTTCACTGTTAAATGGATGATGAGTTCTCTGTAACACTTGGGGATGTATTCTCTGGATTAGGTTCAGATCCCTGATCTGGCAACTGCAGCCATTCTCCCTCCCTCCCCTCTTACCTCAGCTCCATGACACTGGTAACATTCCCAGAGGGGAAGATCCTCCTGATGTAGTTGAAGTCTCCAACAAAGATGCTGCCATCTGCTCCGCAGGCCAGAGCCAGGGGCGCCAGCAGCTTGTTGCCCTCCGCCTGCCCATTACAGCTGGGGCAGGAGATGCTGCGGCGACGTCCATTTCCTAGGATAGGACAATTTGTACTGACTGCAACATTTGGTTTCTGCTCCTTCCATAAAAAAACTAAAAAAACTGACCAATTGGGATCTTATTTCATATTAATTGTATCCAACTAGGTTGTTGAACACTGTTGTGGACCAAGCATGCATTTAACAATGTCAAGTCAAAGAAAGACATGACAGGTGCAAATTTGCAATAGCTGCGACCACGTAGGTTCATGTGGGAAAGAAGCACTGTCCACCATCGCAAAGACTCAGGGTTCTATTCCCTGTAGGGTAACTTCCGAGAAGTTAACTAGAACTTTCAAAGGTATGTATTCAAAATAGCTCAACACTGGCAGTTAAAAAGACATGGTCACTGACTAAATGTTTCTGACCAGAAGTAGAATTAAATGGTAAATGGACTGCATTTTTATATCACTTTTCTAGTCTTAGCGACCAACTAAACACAAGCCAGCATTCACCCATTCACACACACATTCATACACTGGTGGCTACCAGAGAATGTGCCACCTGCTCATCAGGAGTAACAAACATTCACATGCACTCACACACCGATGGACCATCGGGAGCAATTTGGGGTTTAGTATCTTGACCAACAACTCTTCAATATGTAGGCCAGCCATCGAACCATCGACCTTTTGATTAGTGTACGTATTAGTTTTAGCTTTCCAGAGCCATAGAGTCCATTAATGCAGACAAGGGCTGCACTGCACAGGGAAATGGACATTCTGAATTTGGGAATGGGAATACGATGCAGTTCCTCAGAAGGCAACCAGATACTGTCTTTCTCCAGGAATGTGTGGCATCGGTTCACAGATTGAGAATGCAGTTTGGTGAGTACATGACATAACTACTTGTTTTATTAATAAACCAGAAACAAGAAAAACAGAACTAACAATGACCCAAACAAGTGAAAACCTGGGGGGTCAGAAATGTTTTATATTTATAGTTTTGTATAGACTTCATAGACTCAGAAGGTGTTTTTTTCTGGGTGCCATGAGATTCATGTGGCTCTCACACTTAAGCCATTGAAGCGAGACAAGCAAAATTACTAACCATCATGCAATCATCAACACTGATCACAAACGTGCAGGCAATCAAATCAATAATATTTGAATCTGCATTTACCCATGATGCTGCTGATGACAGGGGGCTGCTGGGAAATGAAAATGTTCTCACCATTGCCCTTGTACAGTATACCTGGTGGAGAGAAGACATAAAGATGAGATAGAAAGAGCACAGGAAGGCAGCAGAGAGAAAATGCCGCCAGACACATTCTACTTTGCATATGTGCTGTGGTTGAGAGTCTAGATACGTCAGAGGTGAGATTTTATTAACACAGCTGTCATTCCAAAATGCACTGAAATGTGGCACAGATATTGTCCCTTTATTAAAAAATGCGATCTAGCCGTGTCATTGGGGTTTCTTAATGATTTGATATATTATCTTTGCTTGTTGATTGGACTATATTGGACATTTGAAAGTGTCTGAGTTCAGGTTAATGACCAAAGATATTATCTTACATTAAAAAAGTGTTGCATGCTAAACCCTTAAATATTTACTCAACTTAACTATAAGTTTCACATGCCAATGTATACAAATATAATTCATGGTAGAGGATCATCAGGATTTGTGCTCATTTCATGAAACGTTATCAAATCAAATTTATTTATATAGCCCAATATCACAAATTAAACATTTGTCTCAGTGTGCTTTACAGCCTGTACAGGATACGACCCCCTCTGTCCTTAGACCCTCGCACCGTACGAGGAAAAACTCCCTGAAAGAAACCCCACAATTAGTGGGGGAAATATGGAAGAAACCTCAGGGAGAGACTGAGGAGGATCCTCTCCCAGGACGCACAGACTATAATAGGTGACGTGTACAGAATAAACATAGTTAAATATACAGCATAGAAAATCTATGCGACAGAAAACATGATACGATCGTATATAAAAAAGATGGATCCAGGGGGATGTCAATAAAGGCTCCTGGTGTCAGGCAGGACCAGGGCAACAGGTGCAGCCACGATTCATGATCCAGACAATGTGTTATGACACAGTGTTGCTCTTTTCACAAGACGAAGAGAAATTCAGCTGTTAACCGTAAAACCCCAAACCAACCAGTGTGCTTGTACAAAAGTGTAGAGAAGTCTAGCAGGAGGACATTCTGATAAAACAAGCCTAGCTGGTCAATAGTGTCATAGTGAACATATTCATTCTAAAGATAACTCATCAACAGATATACAGCACTCAAACAAACAAGCTACAGAGACCTCAGCCAGCTACAGCTGACGTACCAAGCTAACATGAGTGCAGGCAACTGGAAACAATGGGACAAAGTGTCTGCCCACTGGACTCCACCTCCTAAAAAATGTATCTGACAGAAAAAGCCACTTCCTTACACACACACACATGTGTGCTTTTATATATATATATATATATATATATATATATATAATATATATGTGGTTGTTCATCTGTTCATGTGCACTTTTCCTATTAAATGTAGTACTACTACTGCATGTGGTGCACTTAATAATGCACTAACAAGTTGGGCAGATAAGGAGGAGAGACAATACGAGGCGAGAGGAGGAGGAGGCAGGGTGCGTTGGCTGACTCGTGATGAGGTTAATGTGGATGAGTGGTGAGAAGATGAACAGAGGAAAAGAGAGGGATGCACTCGTTCTTCAAAGTAAGACATCAAAGAGGAACCTCCTGTGGTGAGCTGAATTATTAAAACTCTGCTGCCATCTTGGAAACCAGCCCACATTACACTGCATCCGTCCGTCCGTCCATTCATCCTCCATCCATCTATCCATCGACCAACTCTGTAACCTACGCCTTATATGGATGCATAGCAAACTAGGGAAACACCCTACAATTTACAAGTTCTTTAAACCCAGCATGAAATATTGCTATCTGCCTTTAAATCCCATATCAGTCTGTTCCCTTCCCTCCAGGCTATCTCTATATCCCTCTCCTTCTCCTTCCCTCCATCCTCCTCTCCTTCTCTCCCTCTTTCATCTCTCCCTCCATTAGTTGGTGTTGATTGATCAACAGAGGCCAAGCCAGCAGGATTCCACCCATGCTGTGCTGTGGGCTACTCACAGGCATCAAACTATTTGCCGGACTAGAAAAAGTGTCTGTGTGTGTGGTGATGCAGGAAGAGTAAGAGAGAGATGGAGAGAGTCAGCAAAGCACTGTAGAAAGAAACAGGACCATGGGATTTTCCTGCTGTGTTAAAAGAGAGGGCAGTGACGCTTTCTCACATGGCTTTGTGGTGTGTGTGTGTGTGTGTAAATGTATACATTTGACCTTGATCTTAATACTCTCAATCTCACAACCTAAATTCTGTATTGCTTGTGAAAGAAGAAAACAAGAAAAAAAGGAAAAAATGCTCCAACGTGGTGAAATGTTTTGACGATGGATCCCATTGATGAATGGGTCTTCACTCACACACAATGATTGTCACACATGCACACACTGAATACACTAGGGTCAAAGGTAATCAAATAATAACTGACACACACATGCATGTATAATGCATGAAGCAAGTTGAATAAATAAGTTGAATAAATTGAATTGAATAATGACTGCAGGTTGTCTACACTGCAAATCAGTGTGAATAATTACTTTCAGCCAATCAGTAGAAATAGTTGTACAAAAGATGTTCCTCATAGCCAAGGACAAATACACAAATATAATTTTTTCAGGTTTGAAAACCATTTTTCTTTTTTTTTTTTTGTACCAGTGAATGGCTTTTCCTTTATCTCTGCTGATGGCACGGGTACATCTGAAGTACATTTTCATTTAAAGTCTGTTCTGAATATTTATTTTAGATTCTTACTTCATTTACCACAGTTTCATTTATCACATAAAAAAATATATTTGATGGTAATCTCCGAATCTTCTGTTGCCATAAAGAGTTTTAGGTGAGTGAATGTTTTCGTAACTAAAGCCTTTCACATGTGTGGTACCCCAAAGTATTGTCCCTGTCCCTATGTTGTTTGTATTTTCTATGTTCATTTAACATGGACGGATACAGATACACATTAATACATGACTATATGTTAATAACTAATCAACTACCTCATATATATATATATATATATATATGTATATATAGGTATATATATATATATATATGTATATATATGTATATATATATATATATATATGTATATATATATATATA
>CALSCE010003134.1:1031914-1044212 GCA_943593645.1 Bovichtus variegatus
CTCTCTCTCTGTCCCTCCTCTGTCTCTCTCTCTCTGTCTCTCTCTCTGTCTGTCTCCCTCCTCTGTCTCTCTCTCTCTGTCTCCCCCTTCTCTCTCTCTCTCTGTCTCTCTCTGTCTCTCTCTCTGTCTCTCTCTCTCTGTCTCTTTCTCCCTGTCTCTCTCTCTCTCTCTCTTTCTCCCCCTCCTCTGTCTCTCTCTCTCTGTCTGTCTCTCTCTCCCCTCCTCTGTTTTTTTCGCTCTCTCTCTGTCTATCTCTCTCTCTCTGTCTGTCTGTATCTCTGTCTGTCTCTCTGTCTGTCTCTCTCTCTCTGTCTCTCTCTGTCTCTCTCTCTGTCCCTCCTCTGTCTCCCCCTTCTCTCTCTCTCTCTTTCTCTCTCTCTCTCTGTGTCTCTATCTCTCTCTTTCTCTCTCTCTCTGTCTGTCTCTCTCTCTCTCTGTCTCTCTCTATCTCCCCCTCCTCTCTCTCTCTCTCTCTGTCTATCTCTATCTCCCCCTCCTCTCTTTCTCTCTCTCTCGCTCTCTCTTTATCTCCCTCCCTTTCTACAACACCAGGAAATAGGAGACTGTCTAAACCACACTGTAACCACAACATTGACCATTTGTTCAAATGCCAAAAACAAATTATGTTAACATTTTGCTGACAAGCAATCTCTTCTGGCTGTGTAAATTATGAGTCATGTCCAGACAGAAATAACGTGACAGTGTTATAACACTGCCAAACCCCTCAGGGCGGAGATCCGAGTGGATAAGTGGGTAAACAAAGCACTGTGACTTGTTTTCCGATTTCCTACTGATAGTCAATGTTGGTTTTCTTTTAACCATGACCATGATCTTCCCCTGACCTTAAAGAAGTTGTTTCTGTGCCTTAAGCTGAACGAACCAAGCAGTGACACATCAAAAAGCGTAACGTTTGTCACACATTATTTTGGAAGGCCCTGTCAAATCCTGTGCTGCCATCGATCATTTGGGAAAGCAATGCCAAACTACCTATTTCCTCATTTAGTTGTGCAGTACTAAAATGCAACCCATTCCAATCAATGGAAGAGAAGTGGGGGTGTTGTGTTCACAGTATTTAGACAGTGACACTGGGAGTGGCATCCTAGACGTGTAAGAAAAAGTAAATATGTCCTGTCTCCTGCTTCGAGTCAGCATTGACTTTTTAAATAATCAACCAAAACTACAACGCAGCCGCCCTGTGTACTAAGACTAGCACCAGGTGAGCTACCAGGGATTAATCATAATCATCTATCATTGTTATAGCTGCCAGAAGCAGATATTGTAGGGAACACTAAAAAGTGAATGTGAATGTTTTGTCGATAACATTGTATATGATTGTTTGCTGTTTTGATTAAAAACATTGTTTTTAAGATGCATTATGTTTCCTACAAAGTGCATTTGCTATTCCCAGTTGTATATGGTAGAGTTGTGCTATGGTACCTTAGCAGAACACTTTATGATGTTTAATTTTGAAGAATGACGAGGAAGGTTCCCTTTGTTCCTCTTTCAGTGGTTAAGTCAAAATGGTGGGTGTGTCAGGCTTTTTATCTTACTTATCTAAAAACACCTTCAAAATGTATCCGTGCTACTTTTTCATATCGACCAGATTGTTGCACTCTGACTCATTCCACTGTCAAGAGACAGCTCTCCTTGCAGCAGCCACACCTGCAGGGTGACTAACACCCTGTAAGTCATCTTGAGACTATAATACTTCTATTTTTGCTTCTCTTCATTGGCTGCCGGTTAGTTTAAGAATTGATTTGGAGATGTTTCTGATTTCACCTCCTCCTCACAAGTGTGATATCCTCGAGCAAGGTTCTCCTGGCTGTTTCAAACTCCTGGCTAACTTCTAAAGGTGAACATGTTTTATATCAGGGTAGCCAAGCTGCAGAATAGTACACTGCTTGTAGAACTAAGTCTGGCTAAAACACCATCATCCTTTAAATCACTCCTCAGAATGTTACAGGTACAGATTTTGCATAATTGGCCGTCTGATTCACCTTATGTGTCTTGCTAGTTGTTTTACAAGCCATGTATCCCATCTTTTATGCCTGTTCCTAGGGGCTCACATCACAAACACTAATTATGTTCTGCTCTGTAATTGCTTTTTGTTTTGATTATACGCTGATCCTACTTTTTTTATACCCTCTTAATGATTCTGTAAAGCACTTTATTAACTATGTAAAGCTTGGTGCTGCTTTTACAAATACCCAAAAAAATTAAGAAAAATAGAAAGAACATCTACACACTGACAGACATTAAATATGTCACACACCTAAAGAGCAGTCAGGCCCGGTCCAGTTCTGGTCGCAGGTACAAGTGCTGGTGTCTGCGATGTAGGTGCCGTGACCTGAACACTGGTCAGGACACATGGCCTTGGCAATCTCACAGCTAGCTCCGCCCCAGCCGGGCTGACAGTGACATTCGCCATGAATACACACCCCGTGGGCCGAACAGCTGGGGTCTATGCAGTCCACTAGAGGAAGAGAGATGGAGAGGGGGAGTTACATATTGTACATATAGTACACACACATAAACACACATATTTAACTTTCATTTGTAGCACATTTTCAATTTCAAGCTGCATTAACATTTGTGTCCACTTGAGGGCAGCGAACAAGCTGTAAACTAGGACTGTAGTCCAGAGGATTTTATAAAGCTCCACCAGAATCATGTTCTTGCAGAATGGTTTAAGCTTTGAAACCATAAAGCATCATGATGTAACTCATCTGGAAAAAATTCATCTGGAAAAAAATTAAGGAAAAATTTGAAAATAAAAATGTACAACATTTCTTCGGGGGATTGCACTGGGGCAGTTTCGACCACAGTATGCAGTGGCCGGTAATTTCCATGAACTTAATTACGCTTTTGTTTTAATTTGTAGTCTTTTCGCCTTTATTACTGGAACACACATAGCCTATGACAGAGATACACTCATCAATATGAGAGAGGAAAGCGCAGGGATTGGATTAAGTGCAGCGGACATTGAGACGATCACCGTCATCCTCCGACACCCCAGCAAGACCAAACGCCACCGATATGAATTATGTATACTTCCTGAGATTTTGAAACAATCCCATTTTAGTCATTTCATGTAGCCAACAGGCATAATTCCTCTTCCGTGGCACCTAAAAAGGTCTTTGAAACTGACCATAATAGGAAATATTTATTTTTTCTTAACATGCAGCTATTAAGCTCTTCAAGAGGTAAATATAAGAGCTACGTGGCTAAACTGAACTAACGCACATCTCCAAGATGCAGACAGGGTAACACAACATCAAAGAAACATTTCTGATACCAACACAGCTGCTTTAAGATCAGCGTTTGCTTGTCTGTATGGGGGAGTTTAGTTTTCACAACTCTTTTCCAGGCAACGACACTAATGCATGAGAGCAGCTGAAGTAAAGGAGCTAGGAGTTAGGAGCTAAATCACCGGTGATCAATTTCAACAACATAATGCAAAGTGTATGTTAGGTTTTGATGTTTGCCCCAGCAATGCTCACACATGCTTTGCATTTCATTTGTTTAAAACTTTGTGGAGTGCCTTCAGGATTGGACTAGTTTCCGGGTGAGGATAAACATCATAGAGTTCAGGACATGAATGGATCAATTGACAGTTTCATAGCAGGGTTTGATCACTGATGATGACGACTGGTTTTATCTAAATATAGAGAACACCACATATGCATGTGAGCACTTCCATAAATATACAGTCAACTTGATATGCATGCCTTCTGCCTCCTCCAGATTTACCGTCCCTCTTGCTCCCACTGCCTGTCTCTTTATACATCCATAGCCTTTCCCCCCAGCCATATTTACAGGCATGTAACAGGCATATTTTCAAATAACTCGATTTAACAGCAATACCATAAGGCTTACAGCTGTCTTAAACATGTGACAGGAGCAAAGGGAACTCAACGCAACCAAACTGCTGTCAAACAGAGGTGCTCATTGTTCTGATGCTAAAGGTCAGGAAAGGAACTCACCCCTGAACCAAGTCCTGATTTATAGGCTGCTCATCAGCAAATGCCAGGCTCCTCCCCCCTGCTCCACATGCAGGTTAACTCTTTCGGTGGCCATTTGACTGTGATATTTTTGAAATCCTACATGGCATCTTTTAAATAATTTGCAGATTCGCCAGCTGTAAATGGGATTAACACACACACACACACACACACACACAGAGGCTCTCCCACTCTCTCCTTTATATGCACTCACAAAGGATTAGTGTGATCGAGGATTGAACTAATCTGAAACTAATCTGGTTACTGTCCCCTGTGATATGTATTTGCATGGAAGTGTGTGTGTACATAGACAACATATGCACACCTTTGTACACACTTGAATGATAATGTGTGTACCCGTATAGAGATGGAGATGAGTGTCAACCTCTCTATGCTGTCTGTGTAGGTATATGTGTGTGTGTGTGTGTGTGTGTGCGCGTGTGTGTCCAACCAGCGAATAGCAGATTAGTATTGATCAATTCAGATTAAATTAGTGTAGTTCTACCTCTCAGCAATTTGACAGTAAGTGTGTTTATTTGTGTGTGTGACAGAAAGATTAGAGTAAATTAATTTACCATTTAGTGATAATGCAGTCTAAACAAACTACCTGTCAGCAGCTGCACTTTAGGGGTAATTGTAGATGATAATTATATGCAGGTGAGTGGGATTATTATCTTGTAAACTTTATTATATGACTTAAACCTACAGTACATTGCATGTACCTATGGCCAGTACATGTTATGTGCAGAGAAAGATCATGACATGAGGGGAATTACAAAACCTACAATTTTTGCATTTATGGATTATTGATCATTATACACCCAGAAATTGACTTTTTTTTCTTCTTTCACAGAGCAACAACATGTTACATCTAAACATGGAGAACTAACAAATTGGGGGTATTTTGGCACAAAAGCTGTAACAAAGATTAGTTGTTGAGTAATGTGCACTGAAGCTAAAACAAAGACCAATCGAGCCCAGTGTCCTCTGTATATCTGCAAAAATACTACCATTACCACAACTGAAATGTAATTATCCATCCAGTACTACATGACATTTATGAAGTGTTCTGTACGGTCCTAAAGAGCAATAATATTGGTTAAAACGATGTAAACTTTGCAAGTGAAAACGATCATGAATTATTATCCAATTAAAATAAATTGCATGGATGTTTCTATTTCAAAAGTAAAAGTCATTGGTAGCAACAAATTTGCGCTGAATCAATTATTTATGTTGAAATCTAATTATGTAGCAACGTCTTCACCAAATCCCAGCAAATCAATGATGGAAAATGATGCAGAGCAGTGTAAAATGTCCCAGAGCAAGAGGGGGCGGGGGGGAGGGGGGTAACGACTGCTGATAACATAATATCTCTTGGAGGAAATTAGTCTTACCTTCCTCACAATTATCGCCCTTATAACCAGTATTACAGATGCAGGCACCCATGATGCAGATGCCGTGTCCTCCACAGTGGATGTCGATGCACTGGTTGGCTGGCACGTCACACTCAGTGCCTTTCCACCCACTGTAGCACTGGCAGCGGCCACGGGAGTACTGGCCATTACCACTGCACAGCACGGGGCAGGCGGCTGGACAAACACATGCAGGCAGATGGATGAGTTAGACATACCAGGACACCTTGGAAGTTACCTTCAGCTCTGACATTTTCAATTAGTGATGTCAATGACTATGAATGACACATGACTCTTTCTCCAAAATATAACTGCCTCTCTATTGGTGGCAAAGTCTTTGTGTTTGTGTGTTTACCTCGAGAGCAGTCAGGCCCTAGGAATCCTGGGAAACAGTGGCATATTCCTGAGAGACAGTCTCCGTTTCCATGACAATTCTGAGGACACTCCATAATCGACTCTGAAGAGACATAGTCAGAGAGAGAGAGAGAGGGAGAGAGAGAGAGAGAGAGAGAGAGAGGGAGAGACAGACAAACAGACAGACAGACAGACAGAGAGACAGACAGACAGAGAGACAGACAGACAGACAGAGACAGAGACAGACAGACAGACAGACAGACAGACAGACAGACAGACAGACAGACAGACAGACAGACAGACAGACAGACAGACAGACAGACAGACAGAGGGTGTGAGTTCATTTGGTAGACTGGAATGCAACTGTACAACTTAAGAAATAACACGCACACAACAGTAGTCCTCTGTGGTTGCCGTAGTTACAGCCAATCAACACATTCTAACATCCAATTACCGTGCTGCCTTACTTTCTTTCTTTCTCTCTCTTTCACACACCATTGCTGGCTCTCTGCCGTACCTAACTGGTCATTTCCTGCACGCACACACACGCGCACGCTCTCACACACACACACACACACACACACACACACACACACACACACACACACACACACACACACACACACACACACACACACACACACACACACACACACACTTCAGGCAAAAATGTAACCTGAATAAAACTCTATAAACAGAAATCTACATGTGACTGCAACAGGAAAAGATCGGAAGTGTTCTGGTTTCCGTTTTTAGTCCGTTTATAGTCCGAGTAGTATTGACTGACCAATCACGTTTGAGCAGGTTTTGGACTGCTTTGCACTGATTGGTGTTATAAAATACATAGTTTGTATCTGAATTCCTGAAATGACAAGCTTATGCAGGTTTAAGTAATATTGTATGGATATGGATATCACTCTATCACAAACATACTGCTTTTTCTCACCTATGACGATGGTATTGTAAGAGACTTGTTCTGTGTTGCGTCCATCGTTGTAAAATGCCAGATGCCAGATTCCTGTGTCCAGGTACTGGATGAAGCCAGCCTCGTGCACGCTCACTGAGCGTGTGTGCCGGGCTCCTCCTCCAGACTCTTCCTCGTGTGGATGTCCTGCATCCGTGTCACTGAGCGATCGCTTGTCTTTGGAAATGAGGCGACTACCGTCCAGTAGCTCCACAAAGTCATACTGAAAGACAAAAATACACAAGATATTTTCCTCAGTACAAGAATGACACAAACTGCCACTTACCTGAAGGTTTAGGGTTGTGTAGCCAGTGGCCAGGTCTAGGGATAGGGATAGCAATGATGGTCAGTTAACCGTCTAACAACTAGCCAGGTTTCTATTAAGTGTGTTGTGTTTATTTATGACCTCCATTTTGGCAACCCTCTGACCTTTTATCTAGGACCCCTGCCAACTCAGTAACTTCGCTTTGGTCCATGACAAGATATCTCAAATACTAATGGATGGATTTCCATGAGATTTGCTCTAGATATGTATGTATGTATGGTCAAAGTTCAATTCCTGATGTTTAAGATTGTGGTAATAAACACACCTTAAGTTAGCTTGTGTGACAATATGGTTTCATATGACCTTAGTGTTGGTCATACATGTTAATTGATTACGTCTATTTGATGATGATAGTTCTGCTGCTTCTGTTTGAATAGTGTTTGAAAATAATCACAAATAATGCTTTACGTTTTCTTGGATAAAACAGTTGTTACATAAGGGTGACGAGACTGAATATACACACTTAAAGGAAAAATCTTGGATGGATTAGGTTATGACACACACACACACACACACACACACACACACACACACACCCTCACACACACACACACCATTGTCTATCAACAAAGTGCTAACATTGAGCTGTGATAGGGGTGGCATTGTATGAAGCTGTCTTTTACAGATAAGTGGATTATTCCCCTAATAGAAGACATGATTCATCACACGGTGATGTAATTGTAGTCAAAGGGTAGTTTAGCTTTGTAAGAAGCTTATCTTCATCATTATTAACCAAGAATCCATTAAGCTCTTGACCTAGACACACTTGCAAAGTTGCAAAAGGGATTTGGGGTTTTGACATTTTGGAAGGGAGAATTTTTTTCAGCACTTTTTGGTATTTGTTAAAAGTAGAAAGGCCAGAGGATTGTGGATGGTTGAGGACAGGCTTTCTGAAACGCTATGTCAGAGATCTCACAATCTGATAAGATTTCATTCCGGGGCCACAGATGAAAACAGCACTGTAGCTTCTGCTGAGGTCTGTGCTGGTTAAATCCCATCTTCAACACAGGTTTTTATTTAGCAGCAGACTCAGGCACTGCCTTGGCTTGAACGTTTCTTTGCTGTATCATATTGTTCTTTCTAACACAACATGTTATTTTAGTGTCAGTATTACCATCAAATCTATTTCACACTTAACAGTCCTGAAGGTGGATTCCTCTCTGATCTCTATAAGCTTTTTCCGGTTGTTCTTTTCCAGATAAATTGGGAGTTTTCACTCGTATGCTGGTGATACCCCTCTCTGACATTGAAAACATAACATTGCTGGCTGTATCTATTTGTTAAATTTGTGGCATTTTGTCAATGTTTTATAAAATCCAACAGGGCACACAATGTGAGTGGTCGGACATTAAGTTGGGACTCTCTCTCATGCTGTATGTAAAGCATTTTGCTGGATATTCATTTAAAAGTGAAACTACAGAGAGAGACTCAGATTATTACTATGGTTGTAGAAGTTTTTTTTAGGATCTGATATAAGAACTACCTCCCATAACAGCTTAAGTCTGGGTATTTAAGCGTTCCATTTATTAACTGGTTTTCTCTTCTTTGTGCATAAGATGACTGAGATGTTTAACCTTAAAGTTAATCTTACACATGTTGAAAGTGAAACAGAAATGTTACTAGGTCAGACCTGGTAAGACAGCCGTCGAGACATGACTTATTCTGACACGAGACCAACATGTTACATGACCATCAGCTTGAGCTGTTCAAATAAATGAGCACGTAATCGTATTTGCATACATATGCATAGGTTTGTGCAACCGACCTGTGTGTGTGAGGGCGGTAGGCCTTTGCGTCCGTACACCCCAACGAGAGCATCTTTCTGCACGGAGATGTTGAATTTCAAAAACTGTGGTTGGTCAATATATAGCTGAGACCTCCAAAACACACCTGGGAAAAAGAAGAACAGTCAAAATCAGTCATTTACAGAGTAAAACACTCCTTCATTTCCTCCATGTACACCGTATAAACCAATATGCTCACACAACACCACAATACAAGGGTCATGGATTTTAGATACTCCAACACTCACAATGCAAGCACATATTTCAAACATATCATTATTTTACATTTTCTTTCTAAAAACGTACTTCTGTGTCACTGTGTTGACATTAATTATTCCTGCCCTGTATATCCTCATCATCTGGAATTGCTGACATGATGCAGAATACTGACCTTTATTCAGAAATATGTCCCAAGCTTTAAACATCAGAAGGAATTCTATTGCAAACAGCTAAATTAATCTTTAAAACCACTTATTAATTATATAATATACAAACTGTATGAAAATAATGTCATAATAAAGAACAATAGTAGCCCCCAAAATGCTTAACAAAAGTATCGGCAGTACAGAGTAGCACTTATTATTTCAACTTCAGATTCTTAATGATTGTAACTTATGGTTATTATGATATGTCTTATGATACTTAACTATGAACTATTATAGTAAAATGATGTGTTTGATGTCTATTGTAGTTCTCATTTATGGAAGCCCCACATTCATACAACACATGCAACACAGAGGTGTTTTTGTTCTTAAGCCTGCGCCCACTGATAGAAAAGGGGCCACATGAGGCACAATAATGGAAACACCTGTCAGTATGATGCAGAATTATAACCATAGACAAGTTGGATTTATTGTAGGGCTGTTGGATAAGACATTCATTAGTTTTATAGGTTCACTTTATAAAGTGAGTCAGCCTGGCACATCCACCTAGCATACATATGATATATATATATTATATAATAATATAATACATCATTAATAAATATTAATTACATTCTCTTATTTTAAGAGTTTTGTGTTTTGAGTTATTTAAATACCTGCAGCGGAAACCATAAGTGTGTCTCCCCAGTAAGATAGACACTGTGCGCATCGACGCACGAAGCACAGCTGTGTAACTTAATTATTCATTCATTATTTAAATCTAGTTTATTTTTTTTATACTCATGTATTTTCAAAAATGACATGTATGGGAACTTTATTCATGTATTTTTCATGACACACCTGTCATCACATTCTGTCACTGTGTGGTAGTCTAGTGGTCAGGCTTTCAAATAGAACAGTTTGTGATACACCAGGCTGCACCATTGAGCTCCTGAGCTAACACTAACCCTGAGCTGCTGCAGTTAGTCACTGTAAGTCGCTCTGGATAAGAGCGTCTGCTAAATGACCTGTAATGTCATGTAACGTAATGTAAACTGTGTCAATGCAGTGACTGCATCCTAAGAATAAACGAGTTTGAGGGAAAACCCCTTATAGTAACAGTTATTACCACCAACTCCGTGCAGATACTAATAATTTCACTGTAGCTGCGTGTGGCTATTAGCGCTGATATCCCAGGAGCAGCCAGGTGCTGTGTGCTGGGCAGCGCAGTCAGAGCTGCATTTCAGCCTTTTCAAGTGTTTTAACAATCACACGATGTATTGATTGTATTCTTATTTGGACAGGTTTAACGGCCACAAAGTTCTTTAGAATTCAAGTGTATTTTTGAGTGTATTATGCTTTCGCAAGAATATTTTGTTTTGAGGGAAATATACACTTTGTTCACAGAATGGCACGACAGCCGTGTGTGCATGTGTGTGTGCATGTGTGTGTGTAACTAACCTGGTGGGACCTCTTGTATGGCTCGTCTTCCCACATCCACCTCTCCTGTGTCTATGGTATTGTTCTCTAGAAGAAACATTTTTCCTGCAGAGAGATAAAAAAAAACAGGAGTTCAGGAAATGTAAATAATTTACTTTCTTCTTCTCATCTCATAGTATTTCTGCAATTGTCAGAATACAATTGAATACAAATGATGCAGTTATAGTAGTTTTAACTACCAAAGTGCTGTCATCTGCAGATAAAATATTGATCTATCGATCAATCAATCAATCAATCAATCAATCAATCAATCAATCAAGATTATTGATATAGCACATTTCATGCAACAGCCGTAAACTCAATGAAGTTCAAAATAAATATATTAAAAAAATAGGCAAATATCATACATGACAAAAACATCTAAGACAAGAACATGTGAGCTCAGAACATACAATAATGGACAGTATAACAATAATGGAATAAGATAAGAAGGTATTGTTATTATTATTATTGTTATTGTAAAAAAACGTTTTTAGTCTGCTTTAAAAGAAGACACAGTTGAAAACAGAAATGTTTTATCTTTCATTATATATTCAATTAAAAACAACTTGACGTGCATATATTTATTTAGTTTTTATATTATGTAATTAAACATTTTCTAAATGATGAAAAACCTGGGCTTAACTTTAAAAATGGTTTTGAGTTATTTGTAATGAAAACAAATCAAATGCACATATGGACACACACTTCCATAAATAACATTGTTTTACCTAATAGGTTATAAGTCATTTGTGACATCATGGGGCCCTTTGGGAACACGATCTTGAGATAATTGAAAGCACGCCTCAGTGTGTACTCCCTGGAAATATCAGTTATGATATGGCATTTCTTTATGTCTGAAAAAACTTGCCCGGTGGGCTCTCAATCTTAAACACCAGAGTCAATACATTTTACCATAATATCCCAACTGTATTTACCATTCTTAATGATGTATCTGCGTTTATCATAGTTAACTTGGCCATCAATAGCCACATTAACTGGTTTAATAGTCTGAGCTGTAACTCTCCAATATGCTGTCATGCCACATGTCTTATGGAAATGTTACTAACCCAGGGGTTTGCATGGGTTTCAATTTTAATTTGGTTAAAGCTACGGTAACTTTCTGGACATAGCACATTAGAGCACTTCACTCACAGTTATCTTGGTTGGGAATCTGTCATTGAATGTAACTCGACGTGCATTTATATATATTTAGTTTCTATCCAGTGTATGTACTATGGAGCTGGAATGGTTCCATCACTGCTCAAAGTTTTTAATTTCATAGGCCTTTCCTGTTCATAACATTACACTTTAACAGCTTAAGTCATGACATCTGGGCAGTAAACCAACACTGACACAGATGTATGTGTGTGTGTGTGTGTGTGTGTGTGACACAGTCTAGACGTTAAGCGCATTCGTTACACTAATATGAGCTGCAACATATGACACAAGTCTTCAAGCCCAGCTGGAAGGCGCACAGATCTATCTTTACTTCGAACGCAACACACTCACACTACTGGCCTCTGTCGTTCTCTCTCTATTGTACTACAATGAAAGGGCTTGTAATAGAACACACACACACACACACACACACACACACACACACACACACACACA
>CALSCE010003134.1:1044222-1055352 GCA_943593645.1 Bovichtus variegatus
ACACACACACACACACACACACACACACACACACACACACACACACAGCAGACCATTTTGTTTTTAAGTTCTGCAGAAGCAATTGAGGACTAACAATGCTCAGGAGAGTATAACTTCATTCTTCTCTTAATTTCTATCGGCAAATTCAATCTGGCCCATGGGGGAAAGCTGCCATCAGAGCTCTTTTTTTGTGTGTGTCATTCATCTCTTGAGAAAGCTGAAAGCTGAGCTGGCAAATGGGAGGTTGACAGGATTGTTAGGCTGGGATGTTTCAATGAAAAAACATAAATAATATCCTACATATTTAAACAGAATACAATGTGAAGTAACATCCTCACCATTACAACACACACCACTCAACGTGTGCGGCGCTGGCTCAGTCTCAGGTGTGTGTTGGCCTGCACCTCTGTGTAACTCTGACCAAGGTGCACGCTGTGGCTTCCACAGGTGTTTGCCTGTTTGTACATAATGTGTTGCTGCTTTCAGAACAAGCAGAAGTAAAATATACTGTGCCATGTCTCCTTCTGTGTGTATACTTGCATGTATAGTAGTTTCTGTATTATTATACTGTACAATAAGCTGTTTTACTGTTAGTGATGTTAGTGTACTTTTGAAGGTGTCACCCCGACACAGTACACTGCAGGAGTCTACCAACAGATATGTGCTGGCTTTGAAGCTGAAGCTGATGATGATGACGATGACAATGATGATGCATATATTTTTTATCTAGACATTAGACACACTCAAAGTTTAATTGGACTGCTAACATGAAATTAGTTTCAGTCCAGTCAGGAGAAAACTGGGAAGTAGTAAAATACTGACAATACCACCCGAAGACAAACATGAGCTGAGAACGTGATATTAAACATAATCACAAAAGGTAGAAACACTACAAAACTGAATGCGTACCACTGTATTTATGCTGAAAATGACTAGGTACAAACTTTTCACATTGCTCACATGTTACTGGTCACTACTCCTCTTGATCTGAGAAAGACCAACATAAGCTCACGTCCCAGGAGAAGAAAGCAAGAGGGAAACTTTCTAACACTGACAGAGGAACGAAAGAACGTGTTCACTTCAAGTCTGCTGTGTTACAAATACACCGCTTACACAAAAGCCTTTGGAGGAAACATAATGCCACTTAGATAGTGTGTTTTAACACATGACGTTAACTAAACACTAAATGTTATATGCCAATTGCAATTTGCCAATATCTCAATGGATCTTCCACTACATAGTGAACCTGGCCTTGACTTTCATAGTCAAACACTATGTAAAACGATCCACCTCCATGACCTCTGAGCTCTTACTTTGCAGTGGTAAATCAACATCACACTACTTCCTGCATTGGCACTGCACATAATAAATCACAATTGCATGTTAGTTCCATATGAATTGAATTATTAGAAGACGGGGTTGTTCTCAGGGCTGCACAATGAGGATTTGCACAATTTCCAAAACTACAGCAGGCTGACGTTCCCCTCAGGCACCAAGAGTGATTTCTATATTTCAGTTTGAAGCTAAACGACTTCCTCCTTACTGTGTCACACACAGTTCTGGTCTAAGTGGAGAAACTTTAACTGAAGCAAACATCTGTTTCTCATCTCTTTGTTGCTTTTCCTGTCAGAAGAAAGAACAGCTAAAGTGTTTAAGTAGGAACTCACCATTGTCTGTAGACACCATAAAGGTGTTGGGAGTTGTATCTCTTCCTCCTCCATTTTCAAATGCTCCGTATCCCTCGCTCTCCTGAAGCTGCCAGTTTAGACCAAACAGGTGCATAGCTGGAGATGAGGAGGGAAAATAATGAGAGCAAGGGTTGGAACAGGTAGGTGAATGCAGTGTGCACAAGGAAAGGGAAGAGGAGAGGGGACATGAGGACGGTGAAGAGGAAGGTGATAAAAGAGGAAACATGTGCCTGTCCGGGTCACTTACAGACAAAAAGAAGAGAGATGTGAACATGTGTATGTCTGTGTGCGTGCGCTAGAGTGCACGGTTGCATGTACCCTTGTGTTAAGCATACTGAGAACTAGCATTTTGGAAACATTAATAACATCTATAATGCTCTCAGGCTAGATATGCAAATGAAATGTGCACACACACACACACACACACACACACACACACACACACACACACACACACACACACACAGTATAAACAATTATAGAGCCATACACAACCATTATAGGCACGTTCCCTCTTTCTCTGTCACACACATGCACCAGTACCCAGGGAAAGATACAGCGAAGTGTGTTAGCACCAAATTAAGCCTCCAGCAGTTAATCTGACACAACACAATATACCACTCAATATACACCTCTACCACCCACGTGTTTACTCTCTTTCGCTATCTCTGTATGTGTGCGTGTATGTGTGCGTGCGCTTATATATCATCTCCCTCCTCCTCCTTGCATCTCCATTGAGATGTAACCTGGTTATTTCTAAACACAGACAAATTGGTGTAAAGCAAACAGAAGAGAAACATCCACACCCATGAAGCCCATTTCTATTCACCGTCACACCTCCCCTACACTTCCATTCACTCCTATGTTCTGCATGGTGTCTGCTGAATTACGCTGACTGTCTGAAGAAGAACTGCAGAGCTGATGTGGCATTTTACAAAGTGAAGCAGCAGATTTGGTTTCCTGCTTTGACTTGTCAATCCAACAAAATGACACACTGCAACTTTCTAATGTGGGCTGTTGTCTGAGTTTACACTGACATATCCACATTACACAGCATGTCTGTTGGATTCGGGCAACAATTGAATACAAGAAAGTACTGTTTATTCACCAAAACTGTCTGTGAAGTTGATCTACAGATTACTATTAGACAGAAGATTATAAATCTAATGTAGTTGAGGATTTACTTTACTGCAGGTGGCGCTAAAGGAAAGACTATTGAGCAATTACACATTAAAAAGGGTTCAAAATGTGATTAAATGGAAGCACATTAATCATTTACTGACCACTAAATGTTATGGCAATCTCGTCTGTACATTTTGATATTTTTGGTAACACATTTCAGGATAGATTATATCCTTGGATGCTAATGGCATTGTTTAGAAACGCATTATTTCTGATAGCCCAAAGTAAGTGCAGGTATGCTACTACAGTTTATGGTTTAAGGTATCCCATTGCCATGCCGGACAAAGTGATGCTAGGACCGAAGATCAAAAGCAGTAACCTGTTTGTGTTGGTTGAAAATGGAAGAACACCTGAGGAGTCTGGACTGGATCCTCACACAGCATATTAGAGAGAGTCGTGTCAAGGACCAATTACTGATTCATCTTGGGAACATTTAGTGAGAGAACCGTGCCCAGCACACTCACACACACTGATTCCACACACACACAAATACACTTCTCTGCCTCATTAAATTAGAGCCGTGCTGTGCGAGCACGTTATCCACAACCCCTCCTGGTGAGGACAGGAGCAAAGGGTCATGGGAGAGTGCTGGCTAATCGACAGGAGCCTCTGTCTATGTGTGTGTGTGTGTGTGTGTGTGTGTGTGTGTGTGTCGAAGGATTAATGGCCATGGTAACAGTCATACAAGACTGGTTCTCTTTACTGGAACCTTTTTAGGAAATGTGGGTGTTGTGGATCTAAGGAAGGTTAGCGTGAAACCATATAGATTCTTCTGATTTGAAGGTTAGGGTCATTTGGCATCAACTATACATCCATACTAAAGCTAAAGGTGGACAGTAAGTGTACACTGATTCAAATCACCTGTTGCCAGGTTGCTATCAACTGCCCAATATTTGCTGATCTTTATAAATATTAATTGGTTTGTGGAAACCATCCTTTGGAAGCTTTTTGAAAGAATTCCCTGCAGCAGGAGAACTGCTCGGACGGACAATCCTACTGTGTTCAAAGAAAGAGTGGAATCAACAACCTGTCAGCCTCTGCTGCGTCTGTTCAGAAGAGCAAACTGATCTCAGTTCAGCCGGATAATCTGACACACACTGAGAGGGGCTGCAGCGGCCGGATTCACAGCCTCGAGGGAAGGACATGTGTTAAGAACATAACAGAGGACATTGTTTCACTTCCTTTTATGTTTCAGCAATAGTGCTATTTTCACAGGTATAGCTGTCCCCTGAAGAATGTGTAGCAACTATAAATGCTGACAGAAGAAGAAAAGCGGCCATCACATTATGTAAAGGGGCTCATACATCGTCCACCCACCCAGGTGTTTTCACTTATGTTGCCGGATTAGACTTCATCTCCAGGCTGTGCGGGGTGGAAATGAACAGGCGTAACTATTAACATTAAGTTAATAGTTAATATGGTGTCTAAATCCAATGAAGAAGCATGCCTAATAGCAGGGAACAACTAAATGGATTGCAGCCATAGTTACAGCAGTCCTTGTCCTGCAATGACAAGTCTCCTGTGTATGCTGTTGCACAACATAATAACATATTTTGATTTGTTACAAGTGGAGGGAAAAGTTATTCCTGAGAAATTGCATTCATATGGGATGATTCTGTACCTGTAAAGTTCACGACAATGACACAGGCCAGAAAAGTTCAGTTTACTTGTCAAAATTCAGGAAGGGGCAAAACCCAGAGATCAGTAACAGAGACTAACAAGTCCATGAAGGGGCAGGCAGAAGAATCGGAGTCCAAAGTAGGGAGGCATTGTCAAAAAATGGGCGGATCAGATAAACAGACTTATACAGTATAACTAGCTGAACAGAATGAGTTCAAATGTCGTTTGAACCAGATGAAAACAAACTAAAAGTGGGTGGAATTTGTGAGTCGTGATTTATGTCCACTAAAAGCCAGTGCAGGAAGTATTCTGCCCTTTATGTGGTGAAGCTGAAACTAAGTTGGTACAGGTCGAAATGCTGGATGGCTGTGTGGCATGTCTGACTTTCATGCATCCAGTCACTGAACTGTGATTAATGTTTGCCATTTTATTAACTGTAACATCGCTCTTTTCCCTAAACTTTACCGAGTGATTTATTTAGGTGCCTAACCTTAACCATACCAAAAGTGTTCTTTTGCTTCACACAAACCGTATCTTTACGAGGGCTAAACTATTTCCAAATTCAAACCAACATCACTATGTAAAAGGAAGCAATTTACAAATTGCAAAAGCTGCAATAAAAAAGTAGAATCATTTTTAATGCTACACGATCTAACCAGAGGGTCAGAAACACAACGTTGCCCTACACTCCATGTGACAGATGCGAATAAAAGTAGATGAATAAAATAACTTGTAAAAAGCTGCTTTAAGAAGTAGCTCAGTGCGTAGCGAGTGTGTGGTCGAGCGAGAGAGAGAGAGAGTGACGGTGGATTCGCTCAGAGAAGACGGATGTTGATGATCTGAGAGGAAATCAGTAACTAAGTTCTCAGATGATGTCCAGTGTGGGTTTCAGATTGTCTACGGTTAAATGCTGCAGCTCCTCAAGACTCAAGTCAAATTCCTGTGCTTCCCAACAGCCTGGTAAGTGCAGGAGGTGCATGGTGGGGCTGCACCGTGGGCCTCGCCTGCACCTCCTGGTCCCAGCAACACTCAACAACATGTTTACAACCCGGCTTTAGGTTATCTTAATATTTTTTGAGTGATGAAGCCATGTGCACTTTTTGTGTGTGATTTGTTACAATACAGTTACTGACTGGAGATCAGTAAGATTCATAATATTTTTTTCATATTTAAATGAATGTTCACTTTGGGCCTCTGATGTGTTAGGGGAGAGGCGGTTGTTAAGATTTTAATAAACGTTAAATCAACATGTTACCATAGGGCTTTAAGTTGTCAAAATATGTTAAGAGTTGCAGAGCCATAGTCAGATTTGTTCTTTTCGATATGTATGCACTACATTCATATTTAAGGTTAATATGTATTTCTCATTTATTAATGTTCACAACAGGTTCTCCAGGGATTTGTTGTTCTTTTTTCAGATTGTATTTAAGTTAAGTCAGTGTTTCTCAAAGTGGGGGGCGCGCCCCCCAGGGGGGGCGCAGAGGCATGACAGGGGGGGCGCGAGCGACCGGGAGAAATGTGTGTTTTTACGCGGGTTTTATGTGCTGAACGCACACCCATAAAAGCGCGCGGTCACGCCCCCTCGCTCTCGCTCTCGCTCTGGTTTCATTCAGCTCCCCGCGCTTGGCAAGGCGGTAGTAAAAGGCAAAAGCTGTCCGCTTTTTGTCAGTGAACAGAATGGAGGCATTTTTGACAGGTACTAAAAGGAAGGCCACCGATGCTTCGTGTGACGGTAATAAACCAAAAAACAAGTTGAGAAAATATGACGAGGCATATCTCGCTCTTGGCTTCACAGCGAATGTTGTGGGAGGTGAGGAGAGACCCCTGTGTGTTGTATGTCAGAAAACCCTCGCAGCTGATAGCATGAAACCCAGCAAACTGAGAAGACACATTGAGACATCACATCCCAGTCACGTCAAGAAGCCACTCGACTTCTTTAAGAGAAAACTCGAGGAATACCGTAAGCAGGAGACGCAAATGGTAAAAGCTGCATCAGTGAACAGCAAAGCACAACTGGCATCATACAAGGTCGCATATAGAATCGCCAAGTGTAAGAAACCACACACGATAGCTGAGGATCTCATCCTCCCCGCTGCTCTTGATATGGTTTCAACAATAATTGATGAGACAACCGCCGCAAAATTGAAGTGTATCCCCCTGTCCAATGACACCATTGCAAGACGTATATGTGACATTTCGAATGATCTGGAAGAACAACTCACGGAGTCACTGAAAAACAAACGTTTTGCAATACAAGTGGATGAGGCCACAGACAGCAATAAAGACTGTTTGCTTATTTGCTATGTTCGATTTGTAAATTCCCAGTCACTGATTGAAGATCTGCTGTTTTGCAAATATATCAAAAACAGAGCGACAGCTGATGAGCTCTTCAAAATGATTGACAGTTATCTGACAGAACATGGACTGAAATGGGAGAACTGTGTGGGATTTTGTTCTGACGGTGCGCAGGCCATGGCAGGGAAAAAGAGGGGGGCTACAGGCGCTCATCAAGGGGGTCTCGCCAAACGCGCAATGGACGCACTGTGTCATTCACAGAGAGGCGCTAGCGTCAAGACAGCTTAGCCCTGAGCTGAATGAGGTTTTGACAGATGTTATAAACGTGGTGAATTTCATCAAAACCCGACCCCTGAAAGCGCGCCTGTTCTCTGCGCTGTGTGAGGAGATGGGAGCTGACCATTCTGCGGTGCTGTTTCACAGCGAGGCAAAGTGGCTCTCGCGAGGGAAGGTGTTGTCGCGAGTCTTCGAACTACGAGAGGAGATTCGGGTGTTCTTGGAGGAGGAGAGCATGAATGAAGCTGCAAGCAAGTTCAATGATGAACAATTTCTCATGAAACTGGCCTATCTCAGCGATGTCTTTGGAAAGCTGAATGAATTAAAGTTTAATTCATTCATTTTGACACTGCTTTTAAAAAGCAGTGTTTTTAAAACACTTGCAATGTTACAAGATGTCTTTATTTTTGAAAAAGCACAGTCTTTGAGTGTATTGGACTGTATTGTTATGTTGTTGCACAATTGCACAGTTGTAAAGTGGTTGCACAATTTGAAAGGTCACGATATTGGTGTTATTTCAATAAATTTAAACATGGCCCATTTCATGACTATTTTGTTGGGGCGAGGGGGGGCCTGAAATATTTTCGTCCGCCAAAGGGGGGCCTGACAGAAAAAGTTTGAGAAGCACTGAGTTAAGTCATGATGTTATATCACATGTTTACAAGGTTTGAAGTTGTTCAACCCATATCTATGCCTTTGAGCTATGTTTGGACAACATGCTGAAAAGGAGGACTCTTACGTGTCAGTGGTCCTTTGTTATTTTACAAACTACTGACCTGGCAAATTCATTAGAGATTAAAGATTAAAGTCATCCTCTCTTAATTATTACAAATCAATTTGCTTCCATGGCAACATAGCTTAGGCACTGTAACTGGTTTTAGAGAAGTGTGGGTGAAGAGAAATCATCTTTTTGTGAAAAGTACTGGACCAAAAAATACCTGAATGAATGTATTCATTTTACTGAATCATTAAAAATCAGCACAACCCAGGGAGTCACAAAGAGACATGCATCGTAATGGGTTTAGTAAATGGGAGTATAACAGGTTTCAGCCGCTGAGTATTTGTTCGATGCAGGGCCTTGTTTTATGGGGCACACCTCGCCTCAATTAGTCACAGGGGAAGCTTTTATGCCTCTATGTGTGTGTCTTTGTTAACACAGTTTTGCCTGTAAGCATATCAAATCAGTGACGAGGAAAAACAGCAACTCTCAATCATCCCTTTATATTTGCATATGTGTTACTACAGGTGCATGCGCGCATCAGTTAGTCCATTTCCACGTGTTTTGCATGTGAACTGTTTATTAAGAATGGGTTTAGAACGTGATCTGACAGACTTTGTGAAGGAGCAGGGGTGGGTGCCAGCAGGGGAAGAAGTCTGAGCAGCAGGGCCAGAGCTAAAATAAAAACCACACTACAACACTTTGCATCTCAAAACTCAATAGAATGCATGCACAGTAATGGAGAGGTAGAAAGTCTTGGTCTGCATTCTTTATACAACAATATACATATATATATATATATATATATATATAAGATATATTATCTTCTTGTTTTTCTTTTCCATATAGGCCGACTAGAAAAGCTCCAAATGATCCTCTCCCAACTCTGGATACTAAAAATGAAAACACAAAACATGCGTGCCTGCCCATTCCTATGTGTGTGTGTGTGTGTGTGTGTGCGTGTGTGTGTGTGTGCGTGTGTGTGTGTTTGTAATCATCCATGTGAGAAGGATAGCTTCATGTGAGTGTGTGTTCCCGGAGTATATGTGTATGTGAATCATATAATCCTAGGAAACTCTTATCAGATGCTTCAAATGAAAACACTAAACAAACATCTTTCTTACACTGCAGCATGAGGGAGCCCATGACACACACACACACACACACACACACACACACAGACAGACTAGCCTGTGGCAACAGATCTCCAAGTCCAAAGACCATCTTCAATCATAATTGCTGCTGTTCATTGTGGGAATGGATGACCTTTAGAAAAAATACCATGCACACCAAATACCCTCCGACTCTTTAATCTGTCATTCCTTCCTCTCTCTTTCTCTCAAGGCTTTTTTAAAAAGAATATCTCTCGCACCCAATCTAACGAGGAGCGAACTGCCCTGACCGTTCTAAAGCCATGTAGGGGAGAAGAAAGAGCACTGAAGTTGTTTTTTACAACTAAAGGTGTAAATGTGAGGTCTCCAATGGGATTTTAAAGGCTAATACTAATTTATTTTTGTTCTGTTTGGACTGAAGCCTGCACTTACAGATATATTGGGCTTATTCTCGAGTTGTTCAAGACTATAGTCTTGAACAACTCATAGTATATTTGACTATATAGTAGTCAAATCTACTTTTATGCAAATGCCTGTTGGTATAAACTGTGAGTCCAGCGAGGTAGAAGAGATGAATGACTTCAGTCTTCAGTGGCGAGCATAAGTCATTTTTGCAACACAACAATCAGATGACACATTGATCAGAAAATTGTATTAAATCAATTTGTAAATTTGATGTGACATTTCTTATTTTATAAAGTACAGTAACACAAACTCAGTCTGTTCAGTGGCTGAAATGAAAATTTTTCAGCACTGACAGCATCTGTAATTACACGCCAGATTAACATTGTAAGATAATGTAGACTTCCATTGACCCACAGTTCATTTTGGAGTTCATAATTGTATCTATTCTGCCTCGGGCGGATTCAAATCAAAGTGAGGGGAAAGTCACCTTATTTATACAAAGTCCATTTAAAAGGAACGTTTAACATTAACTATGTGTTACAAATGTACAATTTATACACTTAAGAGACTAAAGTAACTGAAAGATGTTTTAATATTGTGTTTTTAAGGCGATTTTTTTGCACATATGACTAATACCTGAGAAAGGAAAAGAAAAATCTGTAAGAAATTCTAAATGTGCTACAGAAATATTTTTTTATCTATGTTAGAATAACACAATTCATCAGCTGCTTTGTTATGTTTATGTAAACCGAAAAAAACCTGACAAAGAACTATTTGAGTTATTACTCTGAGAAAATTCCTGCCTTCTATCAGCACCCTAGAAGAAACTGATGAACCACATTTTTTGTCCATCATCACTATTTTGCTGATTTCTTCTGATGAAGAGAATTATTGATTGTTACATTAAAAAAGTGTAGTAGAAAAATGATCATGTGACCCATTTTCTTCATTCTGATGTAGTGATGTTGCACATCTGATGGTGCAGTTTATTAAAACCTTGTCTCTAAAAGGGGTTTCCAGCTACAAATTACCGTAAAATCTTCCCAACATATTAGCCTACACATCACCTATAGCACATCCTGGAACATAGCGGCTGATGGAGGGAGAGAGGGATGAATAAGGCTTGGAGAAAGGAAAACCCTGGCCGTCTTATCTGATGGGCTCATACCGCAGAGTGAAAACCAACACAAGCAGCAACAAGAGTACAAGAATGGCTGATACACAGAGAGCTAGACAAGGAAGGAAGTTGAACAAGATTGTAAGCGAGATGAGGTGGATTAACAGTGGACAAAGATAAATAATAAATAAAAGTCTCATTTGTCATCCTGCACCTGGGCCAAACTAACCCTTCAGACTGATGTGTGCACATGTGTTTGCGGCGCTGATTTATGTGTATATGTGAGTGTGTGTGTGTGTGCGTGCGTGTCTGTGTGTGTGCGTGTGTGTCTGTGTGTGTGAGTGTGTGTGTATGTGTGTGTGTCTGTGTGTGTGCGTGTCTGTCTGTGTGCGTGCGTGTCTGTCTGTGTGCGTGTCTGTGTGTGTGTGTGTGCATGTCTGTGTGTGTGTGTGCCTGTCTGTGTGACTGCGTGTCTGTCTGTGTGCGTGTCTGTCTGTGTGCGTGTCTGTGTGTGTGTGCGTGTCTGTGTGTGTGTGTGCCTGTCTGTGTGTGTGCATGCCTGTGTGTGTGTGTGTCTGTGTGCGTGCGTGTGAGTGTGCGTGCGTGCTTGTCTGTGTGTGTACATGTGTGTGTACGTGTGTGTGCGTGTCTGTGTGTGTGCGTGTGAGTCTGTGTGTGTGTGTGTGTGTGTGTGTGTGTGTGTGTGTGTGTGTGTGT
>CALSCE010003134.1:1082109-1091608 GCA_943593645.1 Bovichtus variegatus
ATGGAGAAGATAACATGTCTTTACTATAAGTCATGTTGGCCTGGTCATAGTATACACTTTCACAACACTCAAAAATCATTTTGAATGTCTGTTGTACAGTATGACCACTCATGTCATCACAAGACCTACAGTACCAGGTCAAATACTAAAAGCCAAATATTTGCCCTCATCCTGCTCCAAGATTAGCACTCACAGAAGTACTTGATAATAATGTGACCAGACAAGATAACCAGGACTTGGTAAATGACCCATGATTAACAATTAAGCCCTGCAGCTCTCTGACAGCAGTGCTAAACTGAAAAACAATGAGAGCCAAAAGCAAAATGAAGAATCTGAAAACTAAAATATAAACTGGGTTAAAGTCAGAAAAAAGGGTTGTAAGAAATAATTTCTAAATATTCTTCCATCGGTGTCTCATTTCAAAGTCAGGACAGTGCACTGGGTGTCACACACGCACACGCACACGCACACGCACACACACACACACACACAGACACACACACACACACCCTTCCACTCTATCTCTTTGTCTGCCTCTCTCTGTCTCCCTGTCTGCTTGTGTGGAGTCTGCTATAACATTTTGATTTACTTAAGTGACTCCATTCTGCAGTCAGCCTCAGACGTGAGCTGTGTGTTTGTGCCTTTTTCCATGTGTGTGTGTTTGAGGCTTAAATACCAGCAACCAGCCACTAGCCTGAGGTTCATTAGCCTGATCAATGATTGACTCTCTTCTCGTTTTCTCTTGTCTTACAATCTTCTTTCAAATATCTTTTTCTGCAGTTTGACCCTGCTCTCTGTCTCTATCCTCTATCTAAATCTCATTGATTCTTTTCCATGTCGTGAAGGATCCTTCCTTTCTTTCTTCCTTCTCTCCATCCCTCCTCCCATCGGCATCATTGATTATCTCTGGTGTCGAGGAGAAATATGTTTTCTCTCTCTCTCTCTCGCTCTCTCTCTCTCCTTCCTCTCTTTCATTCAATGGTCCATTGATTAGTTCTGGTGTTAAGGAGAATTGCCTACTTGGTCCCAAAGTAAAAAGCACTAAGTGTTATTCGTGTGTTTCTCCCCGCCTCGGCCTGACCTCCCTTTTGCTTTCAGTATAGACGTTGTCAATAACCCTTGGCGTCATCCCCCCGTTTGCAAAGAAACTTGTCTGTTTTCTCTTGCTTTTTCCGCTTCGCGCTGATAGCCTTGGCGTCTGTGAGGCACCTAAAGGCTGGAGGGTGGAGGGTTTTTGGCGTCTTTTCACTCTCAGGGAGAGTTGAGGAGTGGCAAGCTATTACACTGTCTTTGTTCACTTGTCTTAAAACAAAAAAACACTGCTGGGTTAAAACAATTTACAGAGCTAATACTGGAGATCTGGTGCAGTTTGTCTGATTAATTACTGTATTTATTATAGAATGAATAAATATGACATTCCTGATATATATTCTAAAGGTTAACCTGAACTGAATCTAACGTGACATTTTTAAAAGATCAGAAATTGCCTTAAAATAATTTGGACTTGATTGCTAATTTTTGTTTGTAAGGCGTGTCCACATTCTAAAGATGGTCCTTCTTATAGTAACACTCAATGCTATTCCAATCAGATGAGTTATTAAATATTAATTATAATAAGCCAGAGTCAATTAGAATAGAAGTCCTGTCGCAACATGTAACCCTCGACCTTAATGGTTAGAATACTGGAATCCATTTAAATTGTACTGTTATTTGCCATGTGTCTCTTTGTTTTGTATCTTACCAATGTTTAGACTGATTGGTTAAATGTTTTGGGAGAATTTAATAGTTAGGGTTTATAGTTCTTTGGGCTTTTGGTTAGCCTGAGATGTTTTGTAGATTGTAAATGTTGCTGTTTAATATATGCACTTTTACAAATCAAGACATGTTAGTACAGATATAGTTCAAATGCTATCTGTTTAGTGTCTGTGTCGCTATTCTCAAGCTTCACATAGCTTGTCAGGGTCTCCCATTTCACATGTCTCCATTATGTCTTATGGTTGTATTGTATTTGAACTGTTTCTGAATACAACTTGAACTGAACTGAACTATTTTTTTTAAGATCATGAAAGACTTTTGTCTCAGAATGTTTGATCCAAAAAGAGTAGATTGTCCATCCATGATCTTATGGTAGATAAATAATGAGACGATTAACCATTCTCATTATGGGAGACTAACATGCATTACAAGAACGACTTCAAATACTGATCAAGCCAATCTGCTACACCCAAACCCATCCAAATGAAAATCAAATTAAATCCAATTTATTAGTCTCAGTGGGCTTTACAGACTGTACAGGATACGACCCCCTCTGTCCTTAGACCCTCGCACCGCACAAGGAAAAACTCCCCAAAAGAAAGCCCACAATTAAACTGAGGAGGGATCCGTCTCCAGGACAGACAGTCGTGCATGTCGTGTGTTGAGAATAAACAACATAGTAAAAATACAACATGATGTGATCAAATATGAAAAAGATGGATCCAGGAGGATGTCAATAAAAGCTTCCCGGTGCCTCCCTGGTTGTCTATGGGCTTCAGTAATGATCTGTCACCATCAACAATAATTTCACAGGTTTGTTTATGATCCATCTTGGATGGATGGATCTTTCTGTCAAAGTGAATGCAGTCTTTTCTCCCTCAGACCAACACAGTGCTGCGGTGGAATACAAGGAGAATGCAAGAGGAAGCTGTAGCCTGAGGCAGCAGAGAGAATAAAAAAATACAGTGTCAGTGTCCCACCCTGTGTTGCACTTTGAGGAAAAAGAAAAGACTCACTGTTCATTCTGATATATAAACAAAGAAAAAGAAAGTTGTGCAAGCGTGTGAGTGTGTGAGTGCATGTGTATATGTGTGAGAAACACATCCCAGCTCAGACTCTTGTTGTTAGGCAACACTGCATGGAGACATCCAACGATAGCTACAACACTGTCATACTATGCTCTTAAAAGTTTGCTTAATTCAAAGAGCAGCATTCATCTTTCTTTTACACTCAAAAGGGATGTGTCAGTTTCAACACCAACGTTGGCATGCAACCATATGTTCTCACTGCCTCTCGTGGTAAATACAAAGAAATCTATGAGCTCCAGTCTGTCATTATCACAAGGCGTCACAACCGACGCATGCACGATTATGGCCAAAATGATAATCCCAATTATTTTAATATTGATATAGATCCCGATTATTTATCACGATCATTCATTGATTTTAGTGTCAAAATATACTTCCACATTTAAATAAACAGAGCACTGGTTTTCGATGTTTAAAAAAAACTGACGTTGCAATTTTTTTTTTTGCAACATATATTGCAATATGAAACAATACGTCCTACATTTCTTAGGCTACATTTTAAAATGGAATGCATCAATCTGGAGCACTTTGCGAGCAAAATTAAAGGGCTACATAAGCAATGTTGTGCACACGGAGAAGATGCGCCCTATGAGGGTCAGCCAGTACTGGGTAGAGGATCCTCCCACACTGAGCGGCCGTCCATGACCCGCCTAGTTGAATTCCCTGGGCAGACCCTGCTCTCTGTTGTAGGCTACAACACAACAGAGAGCAAACGGGCAAAACTAGTAATAAACAGCATATTACTGTTCTACTCTGGACTGCAGCCGCAACATTTAGGAATGTTTTTCACAGCGTCACAATTGCAGGCTATCATGTTTATTTAATTGTGGGACGTGCCTATACGAAAAAGCACCCTATTTGACTGCTATCACTTTGAGAAGCCTATAAAAAATGAGACTCACCTGTTGTAAGATGTGACGTGTGTGTTAAGTTCTTTTTCAGTGAGACAGAACTAGCCATCAGCAGCAGGAATACTGTGTGTGCATTACATATGCAGTTTCTAGTTTTTGCTGTACAGCACAGTGAATACTTTCATTAATTATTCCAATATACTGACTCGCTGCTGGCATCTAACGGTAATTGACCTTCTGTAGTATTTACAGTAGTGGGACTCGTGCATTCACACATACACCCTCATATGACTAATGCAACTCTTGTATATATGTTATTGAAAAACAGAAAGTCAACAGATGGTTTTAGATGTAGCAGTAGTTGTTATCTAAAATAACTTCATATACTTCCTGAAGGGAGTTTCAGTTACTCTTGAAATTCAACACTATCTGCCCTTTTAAGAATATTTTGGAGGGTATATAGTAAATCTGTGAAACTATACATGATATGTGAAGTTCAGGCTACTGCTGTATATCCACATCAGGGGTTCTGTATATTTTTGCCTCTCAGATCTTGCCAAGGGTGCCACTTAGGCCAGATCTGGCAGCTCCTATGATGTGTTGCCTCAGCCAAGTACTCCACCAGTCAGCAAGGAACAAACCCGTGATGCAGCTGCACACCAATGCAGTGTTTTTGGATGAGGGTATAGACTGATGGCAGAGGATAGTGCTGGAGTCATGAGGAGTCATGGGGGGTGGGTTGGTGGCCTTAGACGTGCATGCTCACTTCTACAACCAAAACTTTTCCACTTGGTATATGTGATTTTTGGGTTCAATCTGCACCTGCAAAATGTGGTTTAATACACTGTCTTCTATCAACTACACATGGCTGTACATCACTGTCACAGTAGTTTGTATCAATGGGTCTAGTGTGGAATATCTCTTTGAGTTTTATGTTCTTCGGCAGCCATTTCCCATATAGTACAGTGAGGCGCACTTTTAGGAACTGCCTTTATAGACTGAGCAAAGTTCCCAGTGTCTCTGATGCTTCATACATCACTTAGTTGTCCCAGTAAACAGCCAATACAAATCTGTGTTCTGAGTGAAGATGGGAAAAGAAAGTTCTGGATTATCTCTCGTTCTCACACTGTATTTCGCCCTGCTCAGCTTTAACCTCATGTAAACAAGGACTTTGAAAAATAGTGGTTTCTGCATTTGTTTGTACTTGTTTATGTGCTGCAAAATATGAGCTAAAGGCCTCTTTGCTTCAGTGCTTGATTCCCCACAGAATCACTGGTGCAAAGAAAAGAAAACTGGAAGAAGGGAAACAGAGTGATATGAGCGAATAAAGAAAGAAAACATGTCTAAAAAGTACAGGAAGTGGTGAGAGTGATATTTTAGATGTTTGGCTGAACATTGGCTGGTTAGGTCAGACTGGGACTGCTTTGGGAAATGAGGACCACACACACATGCACACAGACCCACACATGCACAGCCCTTTAGCCATTCTAAGACCCTATTTCAGAGCTGTTTCTGATTATGTTTTGAGGGCAATGTATATATGAGGAGACTTCTGTCTGTCTCTCTATTTCCATCACTCCATGCAGCTGTCTTTCTTTTTCTCACTCTCCTTCCCTGGAAATCTCCTCCCTCTTTATTTCCTCCTTTCATGCCCCCTCTCCTGATGTAGTCTGACTCTAATTGTGGTTGTCTTCTAAGTTCCTTTCTTCAAACCATCAAAGTCTGTTTCCTATCAAACTCCTGACTGTAAGAAGACTGATACAGGGTCATTGGCCAGCCAACATGACTGCATCTGGTGCTTGTCAACCACCACGGGCAAACAGGTCTCAGATCAGCACTCTGATTAGAACCAAACTCAGCCCCTGTGGTCCCAGTGGTTCAAACAGCCAGACTAGGGTTTCATCCTCAATGTTTGCCATGTGGAATGCTACCAGAAGCAGCCTGATGAAATAAGCTCTTACGGTTGGACTGTGATCAAACATGACAGCTGTCTAACCTTTAAGTGTCCACTGTTAAAACGAGGATGAGAAATGTTGGCTGCACACTGCACTAGTTTAGAAGTTACTAAGCCAAACAACGTAGCTTGGTGTGACTGTTTTGATTGATCTGAATTATATGAGTTTTAATTAACTCCAATAATCAACCCAAAATATTGACCTAGCCCTCCTATCAAAGTCATGGCTTTGATACTTTCTTTAGGATTTCTAGCAGTTTAATCAGTGGAGCCTTTTGTGTTCAGTTAGGTCCTGCAACATGGTGTTTGGCCTCTTATATTCAGAAAAGCCATGTGAATTTTATTCAACACACGTCTGAATGACTTGCTCAATCACACTGTCTGAGCCTGTGTGCTATGCTGTGGGTAGAAGCATCATACTTTACTATGTGCATTAAAAAGAAATAAAAGGAATACAACAATGTCAGGTAGAATCAGAGAACAACTGGCAAAGATTGCAAGGGTGCCACTTTCTTAACAGCTGTTCCACTTTCACAATGTTCCGCTTTCAAAATGCCGCACATAACTTTTTCCAGACCCATTTTCTCTAGAAACTGATAGATACTGAACATGAAACAGTGAGGATTTTATTGACCTTTTTTTAATCACAGATTGCTGACCTTACCTTGGACTCCCACACTTAATTGGTCTATTTAGTGTTAATGTCTGTCAGTATCTCTAAGGCATTTAAGGGTTTTGTGTGATGAGACACAGAAGCAGACATGAGAGGAAGGGAACGCTTGAAACAAACAAGCAATAAATGGCAGGGAGAACTTTGACAGAGAAGAAAGTGGTCTGTTTCCCACCAAGGCTGGCTGTCAACCATTGACAGCACACTGGAAGTTATCTGAAGCTCAAACCTCCAGACTGCGCTGCTTGCCAAGTCATGAGCGATCTCAACATTTATCATAAGCAAGCAACATGAAAAACAGCTACAGCTTATATATGGTTCAGTCTGCAATAGACAACAGTCACAAAGGAAGTGAGGGAGAGAAAATAGTGGAGTGAAATTTGGGATGATTTCACTTGACCTATATGATTATGTCTGTCTCACAACATATCAGTTACCGACCTACTCAGTTAAAGACCAGGTTTCTACTTTGACTATCTGCCTAGTTGAGAAGAAATATGGCAAAATAAGAGCAGGTATCTTAATATTCAGAGCATAAAAAGCAGCTGGGTGTTTGGATTGAGACGTAAATTTTGGGGGAGGAAGTGAGGTAGAATGTGATCTTACTTATCATAACATCCAATCTTTTACAAAATGATTTATTTTTTTTTGTTTGGGATAAAGCTGTTGAAAGATTATACTCTGTACAACTATTCATCATTCATGTTGACCATACAAATCTAATTCAATATGAATGTCACAGAGCAGATTTTTATTTTATTTTTTTACTAAAGGGAAATATCAACCCAGTAAATAAGTGGAATTCCAGTTCAGATTATCAAAAGAAGTGAAGCAGTCTTTAAGAAGGTTGCTAACGAAGCAAAGTAAAGTCCCTTTACCATGTGGTAGAGGTAAGTACAATCTGGCTGCATACTCCTCTTCCTCTTCTTCCTCCTCCTCTTCCTCTGAGTCTGGCTCAGCCACGTCGCCTAACAACAGGTTGCCATGAGGATTGGCCGATTGTGGATGTGATTGGTCAATGACAGATGATGGACAGGAGGGAGAGGGCATTGGAGAACCTATGGAAGAACACAACCAAACAAACAAAAAAAAAAGGAATGATGAATTTGAATAATGAATAAAAGTAACAACAACAGCAAGCAAAATCTGAGTGAGAAAGAAATGATTTAGCAATGAAGTATGATGATGTCTGCTGATAGTGTGACTTAGGATTGTGCCATGAGACTGATAGATTTACAGCCACTGAAGGGGATTCCTGAGTTGGAATTGCCAAATACAAAAGGAGTCCCACAGAGAGCATGGTCCCTCCAAGCTGCTGCCCTAACCTTCACAAACACTATTCATTCAGGATTCAGCTTTTTGGCTGCGGCACCCTCCCCGTCCCTCCTCATCCCTCTCCCCTTTCAAATTCCACATTGAATCTTCTCTATCACTGATGTGTCATTGAAAGAGAACTTGGTCCAAGTTTTTGGACTGTGTGAGGTATCGGGCCGTGCATCAGACAGAGTTGGCTACATGTTGTGCCTGTGTGAGACCAGACTAACAAGCAGAGTGTGCAAAATCAATTGTGTATCGATGTGGTAACCTTGGCATTTAGTGTCTTCTAAATGTTAAATAGCCCTGCTCTCTGTTTGCACATGTGCACATTTGTGTTTGGGAGTCTTTGTGTGTGTGTTTAGCCAAGACAGATAACTCTGTCCAGCCTTGCATTCCATACAAATGTGCTGGCCCCAAAGAATTTAATTAGTTGTTGAAAAAACACACATTTCATTAGCAGCACTTGCCATGGTGGCTAGCTTTATAGATAAAAAATGTGACATGTCTCTTTCTAAATCTCTTGATCCTTCACATTTGCAAGCAAGGAGGTAAAAATTGAAATACAAAATCAGTGTTAGGTTATTCGCAGGAAAATAATTGCAATCTTGTTCGGCTGAGCCTTTATAGAAATGCTGAGATTGCAACACACAGCTCTGTCCCCTCCTCTCTCAAACACACACATATCTCTGTTGTATTATATTTTAAAGGGTTGTGGTTTAATATTTTAAACAAAATGGTCAGAACATCACACACTCTGTATATAATGCTTTCACTTGAGTTGAGAAAGAGACCCACTGAAGACATTTCAAACACACAGCCAATTTTCTCCTTTGCAGCTATCTACTGTATACTGAATGTATATTTAATAGAAAATGCCATAAATGTGGCATTTTCTATTAAATACTCAACCCCCAGTATCTCTCCTAGAGTGATGTTGTGGATAAAAAAAAAAGGAAAAAAGGACAAAGCCTGCTGGCGTTTGCTGGGGAAACAGGAACAACATAGGATTAGTGCTACATGTGGGCAATATCCAACAGCAGACACGCTCCACTGGTTCGACTGCAAACTTTGAGCAGAATTGATCAGCACTGCACTGGTTGTGTATGAGAAGTCCTTCACCTGGATTCATCCTACTGAGACATTTTATTCCATTTCAAAACATGTACGCCTGAATGTGTTTTATTGTCATAACATTATCAAAATGCTTGATTTCCTTGGACAGTTTATTTACTCCATGATAGTAAAAAGAGTGCTCAATACACACACATACTTGTCAGGAGATACATCCATGGCTGGTTTTGGTCTACATATGGGATTTGTTGAAAATATATATATATAACATAGATATCAACAGACTTATGTTTCAACAAGGAAGAAAATAAACACATTGGTGTCATGATTGGAGGCCCTTTTTCTTTTACTCATTACCAACAGCTGGCTTTGAGCTCACCAGAGACTGAATATGTTCCTGATTTTTCTACTGTGGCGATATATTAGTACAATGCCTTCATCTGCCTGCTCCTCAATATTTGCAAACTTTTCTTTGAAATATTACATCAATGTAAACTCGATGTAGTACTTTTACATCACTAAGGGGTTTCCAAAATGATTGGCACATAATGTAATTCTTATCTGTTCCATGCACCAGCAATAGTTAACAATGTAGACATTGAGACTCAAAGCCAACGGTTCCCACACTGAGGAGCAACATGTTTAATTTTCCAAGGTCTCAGCCATGGTGAAGTCTCTACCAGCGCCAAGAAAAGAGAAATTGAGATCTCAGTTTTCAAATAACCATACAGCACATGAAACAATTACTGCAGTGTGTGTGTCTGTGTGTGTGTGTGTGTGTGTGTGTGTGTGT
>CALSCE010003134.1:1126608-1139578 GCA_943593645.1 Bovichtus variegatus
ACACACACACACACACACACACACACACACACACACACACACACACTGTCTCCTATAATCTGCAAATACATCTATTATAATCTGATAAAACCTGCAGAGAAAGAAAATCCTCGGACCCCAGGGTTCACTTCCACTGCCTTCACGTTGTTCTTCTCAGAACATCTAGGAAACACCAAATTCCATAAAAAATCTAATCAATTGTGACACTGTACTTCCATATAAGGAAACACCATATTCATATTTTTCTTATATACAAAAACTGATAGGGGTGGGTGATATGACCATAAAATAATATCACACTATTCCAGTGTATTTTTGATAATAATAATTATAATATATATATATATATTATTGCTAACCCAATTAAACATTCTTTCTACATTTTATGCATATTTCATATATATATTATACTGTACAAATATGTATCAGTTACTTTTCGAAATTCAACTCTTCACATCGGCATAAATTAGATCCACCGCACAGCACTTATTTAAAAAGAAAATATCACTTAAAAGCCGGTTCACCTTTTACTATCGTTATTTCTTTCTTCTAAAACAGTGGGAAAGAACACCAAGAGTTGAGTTTTCATTAAAACAAAATTATGACTGGTGTTTTAACTGCATGCAAAATTAATCGGAGCACACAAGGCCAAAGTGCCTCCTAAGTTACCTTATGAACGGTTGCTGATAAGCAATGTAGCATTTAAAAGGACATCTGTTATGGAGTCCAGCGCAGTGCTCTCTCCACATAAAAGGTACTGGGACTACATCACTTCCAGCGAACTTCATGGAGATCAGTGAAGGCAAAACAGCATTAGCAATCTGTTTTAGCAAAATATCCTCTGGTCTAGCTCAGCTACAAATACAACAACACAGAATCCGCCAGCAGGTTGGCGGGTCGGTCACTACCGAGCCTGTTTGTAACCGGTCATGACAACATTATCTTCACTCCACCTGTCTCTCCTCTGCTCCGCTCCAAACACCAGAGCAGAGGATATTAATGATCGCTCATTTTTGCAGTGGAAACCCTGTTGCAGCAACAACGCCGTGTCTCGTCATTATGTCATAATATTGCCCTTATCACAATATCATTTTTTAAATCATATTATTCTGGTATTATCTGAACAATATGATATGGCACAGCCCTAATTATTGATATTGAACAGCTCTATTAGTGGTTACACACATGATGCAACATGGGTCATTTATTGTGTTCTTAACAAGTGTTGCGTTACGCTGTCATGTGTTAACCTCTGGGTTTGACTAAGCATCCAAGGTTGTTCTTACACCCAAAATAAAAATCAGTCAATCAGACAAATGTGGCTTTAACATTCTCAGACATATTTGTTCATGCATGTCTTAATAAGCCTGGACCCTCAAAGAGATATTGACACTGCTATCTGTGAGAATCATAGACCCACATTCAATGGACCCAGCTGATCCCAACACTGAAATGTTGAAGCAGTTATTGCCTAACAGTTATTGCTACCACGGCATGTTGAAGCATGAAAAGCAAACCTACTGACAATTCAAAGCAAGCTGCTCATATCAGTCCATTAATAAAAAATAAAGATTGAAAATACATCATTAGTTCACAGCTTCACATACATTCAAATTTGTTTCCACGGTATAATTAGAAATTATTACTCAGTTGCCATACTAGTAAGTCATTGACTATCCTGTATTCAAATCCCTTTGTATTCTTTTTTTTAAGATAAGATAGAACTTTATTTATCCAGAGGGAAATTGTTGATTAACCTTTTCTATCAAGCCGGGACTACAATAATAATGAACACCACAACAAGTGGGGTGCTCCATAATAATACAGTGCAGAACTTCATAAATATTCTGCCGTATACTAACTTTACCAAACCTTCTTTTGGTGTTCCGTTCCACCGTGGAATGCAGCAGCTGTGTGTGCTGGTTGACTGACTGCATGTTCTCTCACAGTGGTTGGTCTGAAACTCACAGTCCACCTAATCCACTAAAACATTCCAGAGAAGCAGAAAAAGCCCAACTATGTGCACATACAAATCACCTTGACGAATGTCAAATACATCTATTCAAATATAATTAGTCCCATGCACAATGGCTTCTGAAACGAAAGCTCGGCCACCTTCTTACTATTATTCAAAGCCACACATTACAAATAATCATATTTTTAAATCCCACCCACTCATATCACACACAGCATCAATATCAACAACCACTGGAAAGTAATCTCTATGTTGTGTTGTCACCTGCACCTGCCTTTAGTTTCTGCAGACACATTTTATCAAACAACTATTTTTAACCCACCCTTCTTAGAAACATATGTGAGCAAATAGAAGCAAATGTGTATATGTATGCAGAATTACCATTTGACCTTTTGTGCAGAATGGTCTATGAATTTGATATAAAAAGGATTTACAATTTTATAGCCCCTTTATTCTCACTCTGACGTCTTATCATTCCTAATAGGGCCGCTGGAATCTTAATCAGTTACACATGTTCTTCTCTCTAACACCGTCTCTGCCCTCCTTTCTTTACGATCTGTCCATCCACAGTCGTTTTTAAGATTTTTTTCCTCTCACAGTGACACTTTAATTCCTTTAATCCATCACTTACTTCCTCTTTTGCTCCATAAATCACACACATTTTTAGGAGCATCTCAAAATTTATGTTTCTAATTGAAAAGGTAACAGTGGGGGTGTAGGCAGTAAGAGGAGAACACTGAAAGAGAGAGAAGCACACAGAGAGAAAGTAATGGAATGCAAATCTCTGTGTCTGGAAGCGATTAGGCAAAAAGCTAAAGCCCGTCTTCTCTTTCTGTGCCCGAGCACCAGCACACAGTGCAGCCACACTAACCCTCACCTCAACACACACACACACACACACACACCAACTTGTCTTTCACAATACACAATGGTATAAGCAGAAGCGTTAAATTGTCAGAAAGTCACATTAGATGGGCTGATACTGTCCGAGGTTAACCCTCATTTCACTGGGTAAATACAGCTGACCCACTTCTATCAAGGTGAAAGGCAGCACGATATGAATGAAATCCCATTTTACGTTAATCATTCTTTCCATTATTCAGTTGTGAAAACAACATAGTCATTTAATCATTTTTTTATTACACATTACACAGCAGGATTTGTGTTTACTTTTGAAAAACATGAAAAAATAAAAGACCAGACTTATGTGTCATTGTAAAAATGCATGTGGTATTTTTGAATTAAAAAATATATATTACAAAAACAAAATAGAAGACCAATAGATTTGAGATGAAATCAAAACTCTTTGATTGAAGAGAAAGAATGTGAGCCTAATAAATAAAGTTAGAACACAGTGTCGCCATGTCCCTAGTTCATGAACAAAAGCTTGCTTTTGTGCGCCAAAGCAGTGGGCCGACCTGTCTTCATCTTCAGCTGGAGATAAGAGAAAAAGCAACAGTAAAGTGAACTTATGTAAAAGTAATCCTTAAAATACAAATGTTTTCCAAGTGAAATAATTATTTTTGAAGGATCCTTTGCATTAAATTAGAACTACACATCGTAGTACATAGCATCACATTAAAGTTGAATGAAATTAGATCAAATAAGAACAGATGAAAACTTTTAAGAACTATAGTTATTTTAAGTGCTGGCAGCTTTTCATCTAACGTCATAGTTCACAGTTCATTCTATCGGCAGGGGAGATTTCACGTTTAATGGGTTACAAGAAACATTTAGTATCTAATGTAATGTAATGTCGGGTGTTCCAGGGCCTGTTGGCTGATAGCTGTCCACCTATGTCTGTTGTTGCCTGGAATGAATTCTTAACTGTCCTCTGCTCACCAGCACATCACACAGCAGTCAGACGCAGGCATGAGGAGGAAACAAATATAAAAAAGATTCAACACTGGTCACAAGGAGACATCTAGGGGCTGAAATGTTTTTGGTAACTCAGCCAACTATGACTGACAGGATTTTGTCCTGACTGTTTCTCATTATGTCCTCCATTGATTGGTACCCTAATTAAGGTAATATCCTCCATCTCCATTCCCTTTCAATATTGCCCCCTAACGTAATAGCTTCAAAATTAAAACCAGACCTTGAGGCTAATGCTTACTATATGATTAACCACTGAAATATTTATACATGTGTGTGTCACTGTGTGTGTGTGTGTGTGTGTGTGTGTGTGCTGTAAGAGAATTGTAGCGCAGAGATCAAATATTGCAGTCACTAACTGATTGGCAGCCTTTGCTAGTCGCTGCAGAAGAAGCTGACAGTGATTTAGATAAATACGAGCTGAAATTACTGGTTGGCGTGTGGACTAGTAGGTGACTGAGTGAGAGCGAAACATGTAATAAATACAATAAAAGGAATGCTTGCTTGACTAACTGACTGACTGTCGACTTTGTGACTAACTTGCCGCCTGATTTAACCTTATAGACTTAAGTTCGGAAAGTGTGACCAAAGCCAAGACTTCGGGGAAAAAAAGGGGAAAAGGGCCAAAAGAGAGAGCACAAAGGCAGTGGATGAAGAAAAAAGATGGAAATAAAATAATATGAGAAAGCTGAGAATGAGAAAAGAAAGAAAAATGAGAGAGAAGGGAAAATGTAGGAAGATAAAATACACGGTGCTTGGTTAAGTTTCCCTCTCCCTCTCTCCTGCCACTTTTTCACCAAATCAAATCATGAGGCCCCAGTCTGGCAATATTTTTTACACACACACACACACACACACACACACAAACTGATTGACTGCGAGTTTACATTCAGTCAGTGAATTCACACAATGAGAGGCAATTGACTAGAGAGCAAGCAATTTCCCAAGGCCTGCAGTCACACACACACACACACACACACACACGCCACGTCGTGTAGCTTGAAGAAAAGAAACGACAATGAATCCAGTCGTCTACCTTGTCCGTAGTACTCCAGTGTCGCCCGGCTTAAAGGGTTAATGCTCCCAAAAACACATAGGATCCCTTCAGGCACGCATGAGTCTTCCTGCTGCTGAGGGGGAAATAATAATACACCTCCGTCTCTGTCCTCCCCGCTTTTTTTCCTCTCTGTTCTTTGGAAAAGATATAAAAAGCACGAGCCCTGTTTTCTGAGGTTTGTCCTCGCTTCAGCCTGTCTGTGGGACTGCCTCAGTCTTTCCTCTCACTTCTTCTCTTCCAGCCTCTGCGCTCCAAGTGAGGGATGGAGAATGAAAAAACACTGGTGGGAAAAAAGACAAACCTCCTGCTTCCTCTCCTCTTTTCCCTTCTTTTTTCTCTTCTCGGTCAGTTAAAGAAAATGCAGATTTATCTTCCTTGACTCTCTACTCCGGTTCCTTTCTCTCTCTCTCTCTGCTTTTTCGCTGCGCACGCGTGTGTGTGTGTGTATGTGTGTGTGAGAGAGAGCACCGTATCCTCGCCTGACTCTGCCACCTCTGCTGTGTGTGTGCCTGTTTGCCTCCCTCTCCCTCTCCGTCTCTCTCCCCTCTCTCTCCCCCTCTCTGCTCCTGTAAGTTTGAAGCGCTCCTGCTGGCTGAGCGAGGAGGGAGGCGGAGCCGCGAGGACAGAGGAGCGGAGGGAAGAAGGGGATTGGCCGACACAAAGGGGGGTGAGTGAAACAGAGAGAGAGGAGAGTGAGAGGGGGAAAGAAGGGGAGGGAGGGAGGGGAGAGGGGCGGGATTTCGGCATTTGGAGGCAGGAGGTGTAGATGTGTGGAGTGAGAGGAGGAGGAAGAGGGCGCCCCCCCCCCCTCTCCCTCTCCCTCTCTCTGCATTCTTTTGCTCTGATCTCCCCGATTTCCCGACCACATATGTATTCATAGCACAGAAACTACACCTCTCAGCCGCTCACACATGATCTCTCTCATAGACTGTGTGCGTGCGCGAGCGCGCGCGCGTGTGTGTGTGCAGAGTTTGAGGCAGCTGTATAAACTAAAGGTACTGAGAGAGAGAAAGAGAGGGGCACTAGGCTTAACTAAAAGGGACTCTGCAGCACATGAAGCCATGCATTGATAGACACACACACAAACACACACACACACACTCGGAGGTGTGTGTGATCCTCCATATCTGTCTCATTATCATAGAAATGGAAGAATTGTTAGAATTAGCTTTAAAGGCCAAGTAAGTGCGTATACAGGGAATTTGACGCTGTGATTTATAAATATATTACGACAACATTTGAAATTGTAATGTTTTCAATACAATTTAAATGCATCATAATAATAATAATAATAATAATAAATCTAAAATAACAAGTATAGTGAGATATTGTGTTAAGTGTCCGTGCGTGTTTAAACGGTGATGAGTGCAAACTACAATGTGTGTGATGTGTGTTCCTGAGTCCACTGCCTTCTGTAGCTGTGTATTTCTGTGAGAAAATCTGAAAACCTTTCACATTGATTTTTTTTCAGAATAATCAGAATAATTGTATTTTATTCTCTTAGTGATATATTTGTTATTCACTGCATATTATTTTTAATGCATTGTAATAATCTAGTAAACCACAGTTCAAATAATACAGCTGAATAAAACAGATGTTAAATCTAGTTTATTAAAATTGTTATTATAAATACTTATTCATTTGGGTATGTTCTTTGAATTTGGCTGAATATTTGTTTCTGTGGTGTTCAACATAGTATTTATTGTTTAATTGATAAAAGTAAGTGAGGTAAGAGGTGTATATTTAACATAAGCTTAAAGCAGCATAGGTGTTTATTTTAAGTATGAATGGAACTAAGAAATAAATACATTTTTGGTGTAAATATATCTAACAGTAGAGATCAGTCTGTCCAGTTTTTTAAAATGCTAATCTTCATTCACAAACATTTATATTAATGATAACACAAACTTTATAATACATAAATCACACTCGCACACGGTTTCTTTCTTCACAGGCACACACGCACATGCCATTTGTGCATTGCTGCTCGTCCTTCTAGTAATATCTGTGTAACAAGGGACTGAGGATATCGCTTGGAAGGAAATTGACATTCATTCCATTATTTCACACATGAGCAGCTTTTCACTGTGTTATCCTGCACACACAAGCATGAACACACACAAGCATGAACAAGTGCCTCTGACATTTTAGAGAACACTTAAATGTCCTCCGTTCCCGTTCTCCAAAGAGAGGATCGACAGAGCAACATGAGCTCAGTTTGGATGTCTTTACAGCACAAGACATGGAGCATAATACCACCAGAGGATAAGAGAGCATCGATACACACACATCCGCTTCGACAACGCAGAGGCAGGCTGAGTTTAGTGAAGAACTCTGAGTGTGGTGTTCTCTGGACCAGCTGTGACATTGACAAGCAATACAACTCCATGTCTACGCCCAAAAAGTTAGGTAAAAGTTTTTTAGGGTTGAACAAAAAAAACAAAACAAAGAATGTCACAAGTGAGCACATACGTTTTGCAGGCGTTATGCGGTGTAGTCTATATGAGCAGAACGATGCAGAGGGGAACGGGGATATTCATAATCCAAAACTTGCATCAAGATGATGCTTCCCCTTTAAGCACTACTGATTTATAACCTCCATCCAGGCCCCAAGAAAGCTGAGCTGTGTTTGCTATGGCAGCAGAAAGCTTGGACTGTATGTGCCCTACACCTGGCTTCTGTAGAGTGTAATGGCTCGAAGGTTTGGTTCATGCTTTACATTGAAATCCAAGAACCAAGTGCTGTCCATGCTGACTGCACACTAGACAAGTAGACAAATGTTTTCTTTCTACAGTCCGTAGTTTCAGCACATCCAGGTTGGATGGTGTGACAGATTCTACATTTCAAAAATGAGGTGGAACCAGTGGAACCAATGGAACCAGCGATTGTGGATGTTTTAGACATGTAGACCCTATGACTCATACATAGAGGTAAGGTTAGACATCAGTTATATGTTCTCCATAAAGTCCATCGGAAATTTCAATTCTAACTGTTTGTCTAGGAAAATATAAAATTCAAAATTCAAAAGGAGGAAAAAACGTTTTTGAGACATATTTATGACATAATGTCTAAGCTTTAACACTCTGAGTGGGCATTTCCCTTGGCATCGGTTGACTGACAACTGAGAGTGGGCGCTTCTAAGACAAGTGCTATCAACTTCTGTTGTGCGCTACTGACAGGGGAAACAAATCCGCATAGCATTAGTTGTTGACTATTAGCAAATTAAGTTTTCTCACAACGTTTGCGAACACCCATCATGCTGTTAAGTTTTATAGAAGGGAGGTTATGTCAGCAATCTTTCTTTAATTGGTCCAAATGTGGTGGATAGAAAATTGAGTGTGCTGAGGTAACAAATAACAAAATGTCTAACAGCTTCAGAGTCCCAGCTGTTAACTGTTAGGCTGTTGGAACTAAAGTCATGTAACAAACGGTTTTCCATGACGCATCACACAGATATTGGGAGGTAGTTGGTTGCAAAGAGAAGAACAGTAATGTAGGGGGTGGTGTCACTGCATAATGACGAATACAAATATATTTTTGGCAATTTTGACCACAAATCAAAACACATGTATACATAGAGTACACTGATTTCTTAGAAAAATTATCATTTTCATTTCAGTTAGACTTTAAGAATTTCTGCTAGGAATGAAACACAAATATCATCGGACCTGATGAAATCAAACAGGGGACTAAAGAGGAAAAAGAAAGCATGAGATGAATGTGTAACAATACAAAATATATCCATACGTAAGATACAAGGAAATAAATGGACGTTTTATATCCTGCCATACAATTAAGCCATTTCTTTAAATTAGCTTATTTAATTCTGAAATGTAAAGATAAATAATCTTGTGCCAAATAACTACTTTAGTCATGACACACACAACCGTACACACAGCCTACATATTTTATTAAACTATACATCATCATCTTCATCATCACACACACACACACACAGACACACACACCTGCGCGCACACACACGCACACACACACACACGCACACACACACAGCTAATGATATAAGCATCATCTCCCATAGAGGTTAATGGATTATGGATTTTGGCAGACTGGCAAGGAGATGAGGATATTACGTGTATAGTTATCCTTAATTCTTAATGCCACTGCTTTTATTACATACTTGCCTGATATACAATCACTGTGTCTCTATCTTTGTACCTATGTATGTACATGATGTACTGTATGTATCTCTCTTTCTCTCTATCCTGGTCTCTTTATCTATCTATCAATCCGTCTGTCTATATTGTAAATGCTTCCATGCAGGGTCTGAAATTAGAACCCGCCATATGCTGGTAAATTGAAGGCAGTGACAAGCAAAGAAACAGGGATGAAATAAACAGACGTGCGTACACACAGGCCCGTCCCCAGAAATAGCTGGACCGCTGAAAGGGTCGAGTGAATGGGCTCCCCAAATCTGCTTTACTCATATTATTGCATGCATTCGCGCTGTCTCTCCTACTCAGCACATACAGTGCATACGGACTTACTCAGGGATGGTTGTGTACAGAGCCAGTACAGTCCTGTGAGACATTAAACCGTTTGCCATTGCCACACGGTCACACCTGACACCCCCGTGCTCCCACTACAATCCTCCCTCCTTTAAAACACTTAGCTCCGCCTCTCGGCCTAAGAGTAAGTATACCTATACAGAACAGAATGAATTTCAGTAGAATCTTAAGATAAGTCAATATTAACAATAGCATTTATTATGAAATTGTAGAAAATATAAAGCAGTAAAATACAACACTAAGCTTTGGCTCTGATGGCTCGTAATTAGTCCAGTCTTCAAAATCTTTTACAATTAGCTTTGGTTACAGAATGTAAAGATAGGCTTATAGGCTATGGTTGCATAGCACCTGTACATTATAGATAACAATGCTCTTATTAATTTTACCAGCTTCGTCAGCCCCATTCAAACTACCTTGCCCAGATTTACCTTTTTATACGTTTTCATATACAAAATACTAGGTTATGGCTAAGGATACTGCCCAGTGTGCCCAGCTAATGAAACTTTGTTGTCCTCACAGAGTTTCATTTTGTCCACACATGCTTGCGTTCATATGTGTGTTATCGTCTCTTATCAACTATGATACAATATATAATTTATTAACTTATTATTTCATATTACACAGGCTAATGATAAAATAACATAAGTTATAGCATTACTAATAATTAGTCAATATTACAAATGATGATTTCACTGTTACCAAAGAAACTTGCCTGCAAAAGTGGCAGGCAGGGAAACAAGAAAATTTTAGACCCTGCTTCCATGCGTCTGTCACTGGCCTGGGGTCCACTCAGAGTCCACCTGATGGATACCCTGGTACAGCACGATGGAAGCCAGTGAATCTTCCAACAACAGACTAATAATAGTGTCAGATCAGTATAAATAAGTATAAAAGACACACATTTCTGTGATATTTGATTAAAAACACAAAGGCACTGTTCTTGTGAAAAGATTTCAACACTGTCAAAGTGATTGTGCTTTGTTGTAGTTAAAGATTGTTGAGTCCCCCCCCCGTTAATTGCAGATGATAACTTGGTGGTTTGGATTTCCACTGTGAGGAAAAGGGTTGGAGTCTATGAAACTGAACCTTCCTATATAATCAATGAGTAATGAGTATTTAGTATTCCAAGCTGATCTCGTGAGTGTTGCATTGCATGTTAAATCAATAAAGTACAACACACTTGTCAGTATAATCCATGCTGATACAGCTATTTTTGGGATGGTGCAACAATCATATCCACTTTACGCGGCATTAGCCAGATGTGCAGAGGTGTGACATACTCTCCTTTTTCATTCTTCACTCAACTACTTCTGTCACTTTCCGTGTTTACAACCAAGTGCAACACCATGAGTGCCTGCACGGGTCGACCGTGGCAACTGTTCTCCTCATTTGAACGTTCTCACGTCTCACCCGTCCCTTTGACAGCCTTTTCCCTTTGAGTGTGGCCGTTCAGAACAGCTATAAAAACTTTGGCATTCTAACGGACGGTCATACGACACGTCGTTCAAACTTATTTGATTTCACACATACTCCGGCCTGTACTCATGCTGTTTTCTATTGAAATGACAAAGGGTCCCGAATGTAGACCAGAAAACAAGCCAGAACATGGCGCGTCTACTTGATGACGGAATATGCAAAGGTAGATTGGTCAAGCAATAGAAGATTCTACCTAAAGCTTGTGTAGCTGCACACACTGTGGTGCTACTTGGCAAGAACACACGTGATGCTAAGTTTCACATTTCACACTACAATGTCCGAATGTAAAGTTTCAGCTGTACTGTACTTTTTCCACTGATGAGGGAACGTTTTCCTTGGTCCCATGCAGAGTCAAATAGAAAATGCACATGTACACTTTCCGTTTCCAGCTGTTAATGTAGACACCACCTCCTCGAAACCTCCTCGAACATAAAGCCTCATTGCTACTGATCCAGTGCCACATACTCTCCAACGCACTGGTTTGGGGCAATAGCACTCATTACTAACAACTGCTCAACATTAGCCACAGTCAGCTTGAATATTAAGTATTATATTATTGAATTTTGTCTTTTGCTCACTTAACAGTTACCAGATGTTTTACATAAGCTTCCTATCAGTATAAAATTCTAGTGCTTATTCAGATGAAATAAAATTAACTATTTTTTTCTCGTCACCTCCAGTTATCAGTTCTCTTTGTAATTTGTAATAATATGTAAAAACATACTTTACTTTTAAATGTCGGACCAATGGAAAGTCAATAGTTTTACCTGTCTGTAAGGTATTTTATGTGTTCCATAAATTGATTTTCCGCTTCAGAATCCTTGTCTCAAAAAGAAAGATCTCTCAAGGAAAAGGGATTACATTTGAATCTCATACATTTCTTAATGTTTTCCCACATTGAATATAAACTTCAGTGAGAAAAACATGGTTTTCAGTTGACCTATTTTATATCCCAAAACCCAGTAGAAAGAGAAAGCTGGAGAGAGGGGTTTGGACTCACTCGACGGTTCTCTTTTTTCTTTTTCTCAATCTCCGTCCTTCCAGCAGTGAGGCTTTTCTAACACCAGTGTATTTACTGGTGCCCCCCACTGACACAAACAATATAGACTCTATAGGCCTTCAGCGTGTGTGTGTGTGGTGTGTGATCGATAGAGAGAGGGGGAGGTGTGTGTCTAGGTTTCAGTGCAAGTTCAGCTGTTCCCGCCATTTAAATGTGTGTAGGAACGTGTGTGATACGGGTCCCTAAGCTCTTTCATTCCATTGTAAGGGACCCCTACTGGGCAAGTTCACAACCTTAGAGAGAGAGAAGGCGAGAGAGAGATGGAAATGAAAGAGTAGAGTGAGGGGAAAAACGGGGGAGAGGGAGACAGAGAGAGAAAGACAAAGGGAGAGAGAGGATAGAAACAGAGAGAGTGGCTTAAACAAGCCAACTGGTGAATTAAAGAGGAGGAAAAAAGCAATGAGGCGAGAACTCTAAACCAGCAGAAGGGAAGGAAAAGAGAGGAAAAGAAAAGAGAGCTTTCTCCTTTTTCTTAATCCTCTATTCAGTATGAGGGGATTTGAGTCGATGGTGAGATAACGTAGCGTAACTCCCTCTCACTGTGCTAGTGGTGTGTGTGTGCCCGTGTGTGCCCGTGTGTGTGTGTGTGTGTGTGTGTGTGTGTGTGTGTGTGTGAGCCACTATGAGTTTGGACATTTCACCCTCCTGGCCAGACTACAAAATAACAGTAATCATCTTGACCAGTGCACCCTGCAGCTGTGTGTGTGGGCAAGAGAGAGCGCGTGTGTGTGTGTGTGTGTGTGTGTGTGTGTGTGTGCGTGTGTGTGTGTGTGCGTGTGCGTGTACGCACATTACCCTGTCAACCTCTGCGGAGCCTATTCTAAATAACAGTCATGACTAAGATCTTATGGGGGTGGACGAAAGCATTCAAGATAAATGATGGTGACCTGCTGTTTTACCCACCTGTGGTTTAAGCACAATGTACAATAACACGCACACACACACACACAAACACACACACACACACACACACACACACACACACACACACACACACA
>CALSCE010003134.1:1147709-1163251 GCA_943593645.1 Bovichtus variegatus
TGTGTGTGTGTGTGTGTGTGTGTGTGTGTGTGTGTGTGTGTGTGTTTGTGTGCTGCACTGATAACTATCTAATATATGGAGTTCTTTTGCAACAGCATTGAGCAAATATGTCTTGAGCATATGAACGCTGTGGTAGGGTTACCTGATGTATAGTTTAATAAGCCCGCAATATAAATATTTTAAGGAATACATGTTATTCCAAACAGCACATAGAATTCACACACACACACACACACACACACACACACACACACACACTGAAGTACATCCCTGTGAGAGAATAGGAGTTATCTACCAACAATAGTGACCACAAAGAATAACTATAATAAATATACTGAATAAATGCGAAGAGTTATGTATAGTATGCCAATCATCAGCTAGGAAATGTGATGACCAATTTGAGTTTACAAAGATAGATATCCATCCTGGCATTTGATTAATTGAAGTGGATATTATTATTATTATTATTATTGTTATTATTAATAGTGCGACTAATAAATATAATAATACGCACTTAGCCAAGCGTTGAGAGAAAACAGTCTCGTCAGTCATACTTGCATGTTAGTGCATATGACAATAAGAATGTGTACCACTGCATCATATCTCCCTCGAGCTTCTATAGCTGCATCAAACTGGGCCAGGTGTGGCGCCTAATCAAAACATGCCTCATCCATCAACCAAATAGAGATTCTGCGTATTGGATTTGGACAATACCAGCTTTAATGCATGCAATAATACATTAAAAAAATTATAAATTAATTACAACTCTGGGTACTATTCTGCAACTGAGTGGATTTGTTTTTTGTTAGATATATTCAATGAGTCACAAACTGGCCAGTGCTCATTTGGTTATTTGTGAAGCAGTTGGCATTAAATGTTAAGCAGCAGAGAAAATAATATATGATATAAAAATAAATGGTTTAACTTTTCCTTCTATGTTTAATAGTATGAGCATATCTTTTGGTATTTAAATTAATGTAAATATGAATTGGCTTATTACAACTTTGGTTGGTGTTTGTTACCTATATTATAGAGCCTTGGTGACAGGCAGCTGACGTGGGTGAGGTACAGTCTTTCCACCTCAGTTTCTTATGACAACCTTTTTTTTCTTTCGTTTTTTTAATGAAGTTAATTTAGAACAGAGTTTTGAACTTTTTTGATTTTGTTATATAAACGAATTTCAATTTTGAAGTGGACAAGAAGTGCATCAGAGGTGACCATTAATAGCTTTTAATGCTGAAATCATTTCGTCCCCTTCTGCTTTGGAAATGGATCACATCCTTACACCTTTCCAATAAAGAAGCCACAAACTGAACTCCATTGGAAGAGTGAGAGCAAGCAGGGTGTGAACTGATCCATCGTTGTCTTATTTATGTCCCTGTCTTTGTGCATCCGCCTGCCTGCCTTCCTGTTTGTTGCTCTGTCAATGGACAGCTTTCAGGTGACACATCACACCCTCTGGCACCCATACTGGAGGTCTGCAGCTGAGGCCGCAAAGGATGCCTTTTTGTTTTTTGCTTTATAAATGACGATTTACAATGCTAGCAATGTATCTCAAAGTGTGAACAAGTCGTGCATGTGCCCCATTGCACCTAATATGTCACTTTTAAACATTCCATTACAAAATTACAGCCATTTTTATGCAGCTATAACAGCCTTCTCTCTTCCAGTAAGGCTTTCCACACAATCAAGGAAACTGGCTGCAGGGATGTGCTCCCATTCAGCCACAGGAGCATAAGTGAACACTGATGTGGGGGAAGCATGTGGAGGACAGCGGTGGTGTCCACATACTTTTGGCCATGTAGTGCACATGAAGCTGCTCTGTCAATTAAACCCCCCCAAACTCTCCATGTGCAGCCTGTAAGTTTTACAACTATGGTGCATGTTTTCAAAGTAACACAACAAGTAACCAAGTAGGAAGGGTTTGCAGTGACAAATGTGATTTAAAAAAAAGAAAGAACAGAAAAAACATTACAGGTGCATGACTGTACACCAGAACATTAGGAGACTCAACTAAAGGGAGCAAAAAATCAAATACAATTTTTTTGAAGATTATGTGAGAGGTTGAGTTTTGTGGTTTTGAACCAATCCCCTTTGGGATTCTGGGTCCTTTTTGCATGAAAACTGTACTTTACTAATGATTGCAAAGACAAAGCATACCGAACGTTCTAGAACTATCTTCTTGTGATTGTGTGTTTGTGTGTATAGTAGCTAAGGTTATAATGTTAAGCAGCTTAGGGAAGCCAAATGGATTAAGTATTTTGTTGACACATAGTAAAGTAATCTGGTTAGCAAAGACGAGATACTCCCCTCTTCTATCCGTCTGTCTGCTTCCATCTCCCTGGTTCACTCTTCCCTTTTTTCTCCCCATTTCCATCACATCTTGTCTTTCTCACTATACCAGTTCATCCCTTCCATTTTGCTCTTTTCACACACCATGAACACAGCACACATTTAAACATAAAGAGATTGGGCAGGGGAGGTCAGCTAATATTGTTTAAGCTCCTTACTATGACACAACATGAGAATTGTTTTGTGTTGTTCCTTCTATGTACACATCAATATCATGTTGTCATTTTCTCTATTTAGTTCACATGTGACATTGCATCTCAACTGTAGTATAATTTAGGTGTAACATGTCTTTTACACACAATTTTACATTTCTGTACCCAGTTCTTCTGGGTAGACTGACACACCAGTTTTAGTGTGTTCAGGACATACAATGCAAAGGTATCTGTCTTTTTCACTCCCCCTAGTTGAGATCACTAATATCAAGTAACTGGGCAAGCAGCAGCTGGGCACCCAAGGGTTCAGACACCAAAAAAGTGTTTACGTTTGCCAGTGTGTGTGTGTATGTGTGTGTGTGTTTCTGTGTGTCAACTGGGGAGCCAGCCAGACGTCTCTGGTCTACTATTTCCTCTCAGGAGAACAAATAATAGAGAGAGGCAGAGAGGCTCCCTTTCCCTGTTCTGCCTTTATTCTCGACTTTCCCTCCATCTCTTTTCAATTACTATATCTCCACTGAACTACTCTCCATTTTCTTCTCCTCCTCTCTGATGTTTTCTTCTCTTCTCCCATTCTTCTTGCCCTACCTGTTATGTATTCTTTCTCTCGCTTGCTCACACAACAGAGCTGCAGCTAGAATCAAAGAAGTTGGTTTAAGTTACTGTACACACACAAACACGTGCACGCGCCCATACACACACACACACTTTCTGCTATGAACCAGGCTCAGTATCAAGGGAGGTGATGTATTGTCTGCTGTTTACAGTACAATAATGTGCCTCCTTTCAATACTTTATTTGATGATAAAGAAGCAAAGGCTGAAGGTCAATTCAACATGTTTATGTTGTTGGATCTGAGTTTATTTTGTGAATGTAAATCTATAGGGTTCAGTCTGTATGGCTGTTTGAATGCTGACACTCGACAGTACTCACGGCTCTGCATGTTACAGGCTTGCTACAATGCATTCACACCATCAGGGCTCTAAAACACTTTTTTTCTTTCTTCATGCACTGGTGTTTTTTTACTGCATACTTTGCTGTATTTGTCCTTTCTTCAGAAAATGTTTGAAGGAAAACCTTTATTGTACTACATTATGATTTATGCAGTGAAACTACTTCAAATTATTTAAGGAGAAAATTGAAAACATGTGAAAAGTGTCGATTGCGTGAGTCTCACAGTCAATGCGAGAGTCCTGCACAACATGTTATTAAGTTACGTGCACCGGCGCATGTAGAGCTGAGAATTACGTGCACAGCTCAAATTTGATATGCACTACCCTACATATGCAAGTGGCCCTGCACCATTGACCCTTTTAAACAAAGTATTCCCAGGATCCTCAGGATTAAATGCAACTGTTGTCATTGAGCCACCATGTTGTTCTTTTTAGTTTACGGTTGTCTAGCCATTTGATGTTTGAAGGGATTTTGAGAAGGATTGGTTAAAATTCAATTATTTTTGCCATTCATCTCTCTTTAGCCAACTTGCTATAACTTTGCTCTTTTAATTTTTTTCTACACAATTTGAAAACATCAATAACATAAAAAAAAGTCCAATAATCTGTGCTTGCTAGTGTCTGAATGAAGGATGTTGTAGTCTCAGGGCTTGTGTTTGACCAATCACTGACATTCGGTCCTTCAAACTTCACCCCGATAGATCCCGTGCCATCCCAGAACTCTTCCTTGAGAACAGGGAATGTTTGGAGATTCATGAACTACAGCCCAGGAACTAAAGCTGCAACCAGGTTCTTGCAGGCCAAGGTTCCTGGAAACGTTTTTTTGCAGTGGAAAGAGGCCAAGATATGAACTTTGTTGATGAGCCTTTCTATCCTGACTGATGATGCTCATGTCGATGTGGCAGGTGTTGCTAAGGTTCATGGAGTAGCCTCCAGCTACAAAGTGTAGAACGTTGGCTTCAGTGCTGTGTGGTAATATTACATTTCAAGACATTCGTGATTTTAACCATTAAAGCAGGTTTGTTCATTTCTCTAGTATGCCATGCTTTATCCACCAAACGTTTTCGACCAGCTTGCCTTTATCAAGGTTAATCACCACCCCAGTAATGACCCAGCCACAACTGTCATGGGACACAAAAAGTATATCACTACTGATAAAAGCAGTCGAAAACCACAAGTGACCATGTGTTAGCATGTGACCACTTCAACTCCATAATCACACACACACACACACACACACACACACACACACACACACACACACAGCTGCATTTTAAAGAGTCAATTAGCCTTTGAAAACTTGACGACTACTCAGTTTTAGAGATGGGAAGTGTATCCTCCGGAGCACTGACATCCACAGCATAATTCCATTTAATAAAAACATTATCAAACTTAATATAGGAAATATGATGACTCAGCATGTTTTCTCACTGTTAATTACAACCTCACATCTCTTAATGAAAATCCACTGTGTGTGCGTACTTGCAAAGCTTAATGAAAATACTGCAGATTTGTGTGTGTCAAAAACAAGTCCTTTATTAAATATGAAATTCACACCTGTTAGGGCAAAGAACCTTGAGGGTATATACATGCACACGCACACGCGCACACACACCCCCCCGCACGCACGCACACACACAAATACATATACAAACAGACAAAGAATTACTATACAAAGATATTTGCAAACATACTTTTCCGTGCTTACATACTATCAAGTGCACACTAACCCTGAACCACACATTGGCACACAAAAAGGTAAAAAAAAACAAATGACCACTCAGCTAAATTGTGATCATTAATTAATTTAATTAGCAGGAAATTGTTTTGTGTTTAATGTTTTTGGTTATTACATTATTGGAGAGAAACTGCTGTTACTCACAACTTTATTCCAAAAAAATAAAAAAAATAATTATGTTTAAATAACAAAAATATTTATTGAGCACTTTTCAGGATACTTAAATACAATTTACATAAGTTAAAATAATCACAGGAAACAACACATTTATAAAACACAACATTAATCAAACAATAAAAGCAGTTCTAAAAAGGCGAGTTTTGATTTGTGATTTAAACGTGGACAGATTGGTGCACTCTGGGATTTATTCGGAGAGAGAGTTCCGGACGAATGCTTTTAAAACAATAAGGCATTTTCACTGACAAATAAAATACATTAAATCTACTGCAAGGTTGAATCTCTAAAAAATGCCCCTACTACTTTTTTTCTTAGATAAGCCTTAATGACATGGCTGTTCGAATCAGAACAATTATTTAAACTTCTGTCATTGAACACCAGTAAGAAATGTTTTTTTTCTTTGTAACTGGACTGCACTTAACGGACAAAGAACTTCATAATTTGCCTCTTATTTACCAATTAATGTACACACGCACGCACGCACACACACGCACACACGCACACACACACACACACACACACACACACACACACACACACACAGCGATGTCTGCCCATCAGGAGCCTCTTGTGGTTCTGTGTCCTCCTCAAGGACACTACAACATGTGGACAGGAGGAGCCAGGGATCAAACCATCAACTGTCATTAGTGAACAACACACTCCACTTCCTGAGCTACAGCCGGCCCAAACAGAAAGACATGGAAAAGAAGAAATAGATTCATAATAATACATTTCTGGCTAAAAAGCAGCTGGCACTGGAACACACTGTATGTACTGCTTTGACCAACACTGACATCCTCAAAGTAAGTTCTATATATTTAGAACATGCAGTGCATCAATGAATGTTGCCTTTTTTATACATTTATAAATATATATACATATATTATAATTCAGCTGTATCTTTTCACTGTCAAGTGTGTAGAGTCAGAGAGAAACCTGCAACTGAACTTGAGGAATGTGAGGGTTAATGCAGCTGGACATTTGAGTTGGCTGGCCGCTGTATGCACCTGTCCTATCAAAAATGAGGATAATTGACAATCATACTTTCTAAGGACCATGATCAAGCCGGGAAAAATTCAAAATCAATCACACTGAGTAATATTGAAGCGTTCCTGTGTGACCTGCAAGACGATGCCAGTCAATAAAGACAAAAATCATGAACCACTCGTTAAAAATAGCATTTGTTAGGAGAGGTTTTGGGCATAGAGAGAGAAAGAACAGCACTAAGAGTGAAAAAAGCTGAGAAGACGTCCTACCATTGTCGCTGTCTGACTTGTTCTCGTGCTCGGTGTCGGTAAGAGTCAGCACTGAGTTGGAGCGGCTGGACAGACAGGAACCCCTCCCTGATGATTTACCCAGACCCCCGCGGCCCCACAGCCGCATGGCGCGCTCTGGTGACATCACGGCCTGACTATCGTTGTCTAGGTCCTGGGCTGTACCAACTGAGAAGCCGCGGTGGGGCAGGCCCATCTCTGAGCAGAACGCCAGGCCACGGCGTGAAGGTGGCTCGCAGATTCCCAGCTGACGAAGACTGAAATGCTGACCTGAAACAGAAAGAGATTTTACAACTTTTTTAAAATTTGAATATGTTATTATACATACTGGTGACAATGTAAAAGTACATAGTTCAGTTCAGGCCTGTGACAACTTCCCAATGGTGACTAGAAACACAAATTAAAACTCTCTTAGACTTCCTCTTTTTTAATAAAAACTAATTCACGCATGAAATCACCTCATAGGAAAGCTCTGGAAAACATAGCATTGTCTAATCTGAAGAACATTTGTTTTCAATTGATTCTAAATTAAATTACCCTTATTTTCATGTTCTTTTCTCTTTTCATAGCTAATTTCTATACAAAACAGGTCATTGTCTGGCTCTAAAATAAGTAGTGAAAGATCACAATTTATATGTACATTCTTGAGAAGCTGAAACAAGATAACATTTGGCACTTTGGCTTGATAAATAACTTGGATTCATTAATCAAGTTGCTCTCAATTTATTCTCTGTGTCGTACTTTATATCTTCCGGATCAAGCTGCTGTATTTGGTGAACCTCAGGACAGAGTGCGGAGGCAGCCTGTGTTTACATTGATGATGCTCGGGGCTCACACATGGGAAAAGTTAATGGTCAATGTTTCTCTGATGTCGGATTTTTAACGTTAAGATGACGTATTTTCTGCCCAGAAACTTCACCATTGTTCTTGTTGCTGCTGTTTACATTCCTTCTGATGCAAATTCAAGCAATGCACTGCAGGAATGCACTAATGTTTTTATTTTGTCTTGTTTTTCTTGTGCAGCCTTAATGGACTACAGCATTTTGTTGTGAATGACAATGAATGATCCTCGAATCCTTATTGTTTAATAAGGATTATTGACCCTACATAATGGCCTGACGAGAGTGTGAATATGTATCAAAGAAGTTTGCCAAGTGGGAGAGAAGGATGTCAGTTAAGGAAAACACACCCTGACAGCAGTTGCACGCCGTGCAGAGAGCCTGACTCATGCAGTATAGAATCTTTCTGTCTCAAAGAAGAAACACTTTTAAACTGCTTATGAGAATGAAAAACTGCAGCAATGCTGTCAGACAAAGAGTTTTAAATAAATAAAAAAAATATATCAGCAAAAGACAATTCTAGCCATATAAATATAAGCATAAACCCAGAAGACAAAGCAGACAGAGAAGGTGAATACTTAGAGACTCCTTAAATCGCATTTAGTCATTACAGGACAAGAGACAGATGAGCAGAGCTTTCGGCCTGGAGACTATTCAGATATAAACTGTGAAAGTAGTGGAACTCACTTTAGGATGTACTTCTTTAATATCGTGCATTTCATAATTTTTATAAAATACAGGTACATTCTCTTATACCAGTTGCCTAGATCTAAAATTATATATTATACTATATACAATTATATCATTATAAAATAATCACATATTAAAATAAATAAATCTTACTGTAGACCAAAAAAAAAGAAAAGGATTCAAGGCCAAAACTGATGTAATTATGAATCATCACAGACAAATACAAAACCAAGACAATGGCTTTAAAAAGTTTCACTAATGAGATTATTTATATATATTTTAACTTCAAAAGGTCAGCATATTTTAAGAGAGACACAGTCATCTCACACTGTGGACTACTGGACATCAATCAGTCAATTCTATGTCATAACTCCATAATTCAATATGTGTCTCTGATTAACGATATAAAATTATTAGATACAACACTGCTTATTAATGGAGAGGCCTTAATCTAATGACATGTTGATCTTTTTCTGTAAAAAGATGTATTCCTGTACACTATTACTATTCTTCTGGGTGTAAATGGGGAGTTTTCATGGTTTTTATGATGAAAAATGGAAGATGACATTTAACACATGTCATTTGTAATAATTGATGATTGAATGATCATGTTAAATACATAAAAAAATATATATGCACATGTAAGACATGAATTGTAACAGAAAACAAATGAATATATTAAGATTGACATTCGCAGATATATTGAAAATGCTAAATTGGCTGGAAAAAAGGTAATCTGCTTTAAAATGCCAGTCATTTTACTTACAACTTGTTAGAATCATATACTCATATTATTACAAGGGATGTTTAGAGGATGCAGGGCTGTAGGCCTGTTTGTAATTACTCCTCATGGAAAAATTTTTGTAACAGTTCCCCCCCAAAAAAAGGAACACTAATAATGGCTGTTAAAAAAGAGGTTCAGTTTTTTTCTTAAAAAAAAAAAAAAAAAAAGGCTTCTTAAATATTTAAAGACATGCAGATTGGGGAAAGTATTTCATGAGTATATTACACATTTATAAAACTTTTTTCATTAAATGTAATAAGTCATCAGGAGTAACTCTTTCACATCAAGTGGAAATGGGCTGAAATCAAGTTCAAATAACACGTGTGATAATCCTTTAAAATATAAATTAAAAGAAGACAAAGAAATGATCTGTAAAATCTCAGTATATGCCTCTTCATTTTTAATCAGCAAATGAAAAGGGAAATTATAAAAGCTTTCTGTAATTAATGGCACAACAAGAGATAACGAGTGCTGCCGTTCAATTAAAAGTTATATTAATTTTAAATGAGCTCCAATTAGGCCAGCAGTGAAAACGAAGGAGATAAGATGATTGAGTAATTATGATTTTTTCATTTCTCAAATATTGACGCTGTGTTAATTGGAGCTGGAGAACAATGAATGTGCTCTGTGTTTAAGCATTTATCCTTTTAATGTGAAATTTTTACCATTTTCTCTATTTCTTACACCAGGGACACTTGTCACTTGGGGCGCGCCGGCAGCTCACCTGGTAGAGCGCTTACTAAAGCTAAGTCCTTACTGAAGCGGCTCGGTTTTGAATCCCCTCTCTTTCTCCACCTTTCATGTCTATCTACAGCTGAGATCCAAAAAATATAATTAAAAAAACCTTAAAAAAAACTTTCAGTGCCTCATTTTCAAGTTACTCTTGAAAAAGAGATTCTTACCTGGTTAAATAAAGGACGTATATCATAGTGTAACTTTCAACATTCTCACATTTCTGACCTGTATCATCCTACCTTCACCAACACATGTGTTAACAAATACATGCCCAAATGCCAAATAAACAAATAAAAAGCAAATGATGATTTAAAATAACACAGGATTGGTCTTGCATTACATATAAATGTCAATTACTGAATGTAAATCAGACATTCAAGAAATGCCCAAAGAAAGAAAAAACATACTTGGAAACTAATCAGGGACAAAACAGACTCATTATAAAAATGAAAACATAACAATTAGAAAAACAAACAAACATTTCAATGAGCTATTCTGAGTCGTGTGCACAAAGGAGGCAAAGGCAGTAATAGTGTCTGTGCATGTGTGGACTCTCACCTTGTCTGTGATAATCATCCTGTTCACGGTGAACCATGTCCTTGTATCCCTTGGTCGTCCCGTACAGTAACCTGGAGACACCCAACGACACAAGTCCTTAGTTGTGTTACTATAACAAAGGACAGTCTTTCACAATAAATCCAGTGAAACTCACTGCACTTTTCTCTCGTCCTTCTGTCGAGTTCATAGGTCCCACATGAGTTTACATTACAATAAGGCATTAAACATGCTTTTCCAAACTGATTATGCATCGCAACACCAAAGAGTAGAATATAATTACATCCCTACTGTAACTGACTTGCCTAAAACTGTGAATCAATATGACATGTTTTGACAAAATAATCAGTATAACCGCGACGTGCTTTGGACAGATCAAATTGGTTCAACCTTTCTTATGAAACAAGAAATAATAGCTTGGGGAAGTAGAAATCATCACAGCAAAAGATAGCTTTTATCTGTTTACATAAATACAGTAAATGTCTGCTGTCTGAAGTGGTCTGTTCCATATAGTGAGCAGACATGGACATTTTAAAAAGGTAAGTAAGAATAATTGCTGCAATCCTCCCTGGTGAAGAAAAACTGAAGCTCCCGGTTTCTCTCTGTAATTTTCAGCAGATATGTGACTGAAAGCTTCTGCAGGTTTTGTGTTTTAGTCTACTCAAGATAATGTCATTTGAAGAAACATGTTGACTTGTGAAAACAGTGCTTTACATGGCTAGAACACAGGGATAATATTATCCAGTGGGTTAGACAATTTGAGACACTAGAATAAGCCCAGTTTGAACCTGGTCTGGTCTTGGTGCTGGTCGAAGGCCTTGAGTGTTTCACTGGAGGAGTAGGACTTCTGCGTGGGGACCCGGAGTCCCTGGGAGCCAATAGCACAGTCTTCACTGTCCCCTGATGAACCTAGCATAAGACAGAAGTTGATATTCTTTGTGTAGTACATGAGAAAGGTCCTGGGTGATTGTTCCAGCTGGCCTGTGGCTTTACGTATTCCTCCATAGAGCAACCTACAACTTTGGAGCTGACCCCCGGGAGCCACAGAATATTGTCTTTCAGGGCTTTACTGCACTGGACAGAATTATAGTTTGTGTTGCAGACCAAATGAAGAAGGTGATAATCATTCTGGTTTGCAGCCAGTAAAGCTGTATCCTCAACAAATAACTGGTAATAAATGAAAAAAGTCCATATGTCAGAGGACCATGTACCTGCTCCCATAGACACTTGAATAATGACTGGAGCTGTGTTCATATCTTGGGTAACTCCGGAAGCATTCTGAAACTTAGCTTACATATTGTACAGTAAACTCATCATCAATGGTGGGTTTTCACCTGCTAATATTAAAAATGAATTGATAGTGGTCTCTATGTCTATGAGTATAATTTAAACATAAATGGAAATTATAATTAATACAATCCAGCCAGTGGATGGACCACAATATCTGAGCAATGCTTTTTTTTATTATCAGACATGGAATATAATATTCAGAACTATGTCTTCTTTAGTATATATTCCCCTGACACTAAGAGTCACCATGTTGCTACAGTGGCTCGGACAAACCAAACTCTGGCTCCAGATCGGGACTTTCACATTTTTACGTTACCTGAAGGCCACCGTAGGTTCTCTACACGTTGGAAAGGGAGGGGTGGGTGGAGGTATCCAGTTAGTTGCAATCTGCACCATCACTGCTAGATAATACTATATCCTACAGCAGCAGTTCAAAGATTCAAGATTTTTATTGTGACTCTGGTTATACAATCTTGTGAAATCCTTTCGATGGGAGGCTCGTGCAGACACTAGTGCGGAGCTCCCGGCAAGTAGCCCTCCTATTACAGCGCCATCTTACATATAAGATATTCAAAAGATAGTCATAAGCTGTATCTACGGGAAGCTTTGATATATATTTTTCAAGAACATATAGAATATCACGTGATTCCTAACTTCAAGGCCAGAAAAGTATCTCTGTATGTCAACGTGGTGACTGACTGACTGACTGACTCAACTAATGAATGAAGAAACACATAATTGAGCAAAGAAATTAATGACTGACTTCATGAATGCTTGAGCTTGCGGAGCTATCTCACCAGTGTACGGTCCCTCCTGGTCCTTGCGGCTCTTGGTGAGTGAGCAGTATGGACGTCGCTCTTTCACTTCCATGGTGCTTCTGCTTGTGCGGCTGGCAAACATACAGGCATGCTGCTGTACAGCTGCATAGACCAGACAGAGAGAGAAAAGAACCAAGAGACACAGAGGTATACGTAGGATGAACACAGAGGGTCAGGGTTGTTGGACTAAACCTGCACACACACAGACAAAGTCAAGGAATGAGTGATGTAACAAAGCCTCTTCCAACAGTGGTGTTCAATGAACTGCACGGCTTCAAGGGTATACACACATCATGCACTCAGTGACATCCCTCCCTATTTCTTTTCCAATCTCCTCTATCTCACTATCTCTATTCATATCTCATCTCTCTTTTTTCACACATCATGCAAGATGATTGGGATTTGGAAAGTCACAAACAGACAGTGAGTTTAACCAGTATTTTTGTTTGATCCCCATGAGCACGCACTTAAACTGTCACCTGTTTCCTCCCTCACTTTAACCTGTCTTTAACACCTCAGGTTGTCACTGCCACTCTCCTCAGGGGAATTCTTTTCTGCAGTAAACTCCACTTACAAACTTAAGTGGAGTTTCTAAAGTTGACCCTCCAAAACAAAGTCAATGATTTACATACAGTGTTTTTCAGGATTGCTATATCCTGGAAAGCCTTGTGATCACTGATGTATTCTTTGCACAAACCAAAACAGTGGAGCAGGTGATGTTACAATGAGTAAAAGGTCATTGTCTTTAGTTATAATGATGCAGACATGATGCACGGCTGTGTACATTACCGGAACAAACGTGAAGGTTTACAAACTGTCAGTTAGTTATTGCTAATTCTAAGTAAATGTACGAAAACTGTTTTCAAGATTCACAGTTCTTTTTCTTATTTACTGTAGTTGTAAGTGCAGAAAATACGCTCTGTTAAAATCATAACATCCCTTCATTTTACAAACACATCCTTCTCTAACAGTAACCAGTTGGAAGATGTAATAATGCATATCTGAGAATGAACTCATTAATATAACGGCCACATGTGGTTGTAGTAAAAGTCTATTTGTTGTCCTCAAAAATAGTTTTTACATCTTCAGAGAAAACAAACCCTCTGATAGTTCATAATGTGAGTGCATGTAACTTGATTCTGCCATCTGGCATTTAATGTATGTAAACAAAAACACAAGTGAGTGGAGCGGCAGCACATTCACCTTCCCATATTCTCTTTAGTTGCATTAGACAACACAGAGCAGCACGTAGAGGTAGCCTGAATGCACATGAAGAAATGGAAACTGGTGAAAAGAGCCAAACAGGTGCACGTCTTAATCAATCAATAATCAGTAATCTGTTGAGCAAAAATGTCGAACATTCTTAGGCTGTATTGCAGATTTTCAGTTTTTCTCGGTTTCACACGACAGTAATTTAAACATCTTTCGGATTTGGAATGTTTGTTAGACCAAGACAAACATTCTGAAAACGTCACTTTGGAATCGGAGAAAGTGTGGTGAAGAGAAATCATTAGTTGCAGATCTTTTGTATATGATATGTTATGATGGTGTGGCCTTCACGCAGAATTGCTGATTGTGGGTTTATGTAGGCCTGCTGTTTTTTGTGCAGCTTTTTATGCTGACTTATGAGTAATGAGGTAGAATATTGATCCTGCGATGGGACAGTAAGCTGATGGGATGGATCCACAGGCTGTCAGCGGTTCTTTGAGTCATGTGTGCGTCTTTGGATACACATCGAGTCGCCAGCTGCTGTCACTGAGTTTTACAGCGAGAGCTTAACATGAGCCTTTGTACGAAGGACAGTATATCACCTGGAAGCAGCTCAAATACAAATAAATCAGTGCTGGCCTTCAAAATGGGTTTACCTTTCATCTCATGACCACACAGAAAGCGCACACATAGGCAAGAGACTAGAGGGATAGATGACACAGCTTTTTAAAGCCATGTGTGATAAAAAAAATGTTTATTAATTCAGAGACAGACAAGAAAAGCAAAAAAAAAACAACTGGCTTGAGTGAAAAGACATACAGAGAGGTTGAGAAAGGCTGAGGGAGGGGGAAGTAAAGGAGGGGGAAGACAGCCAGTCGTGGTCAGACTGCTTTATAAGCCGTCAACTTAATCTGAGACACTGAGCCCTAAATCCCCTACCTTCTGGACCTGCATGCATGTGTGTGTTATTAATGTGTTTGTTTGTGTGGTTGTGTCGTGATGCACTTTGCTGTCTGGACTACTTGGTATGTGCGTTCTTTTCTATTCTACTTTTAACTAGATCTTGTACCTCTCCTACTAGAATTAATGTAATGTTGTATATTTAATGACAACAGGACAAGAAGGACTAAAGCCAACCCAAGTCCTATTTCTGCCTATTTCTATTCAAAGTAATGTTCCTGTTATCGGGTACATGGGGATTGAACCCTAAACATCAGAGCCTCCACTTAACCTGACCTACATGCCTTAGGACTGTAGAGGAGCTCCAGAGGGAAGCCTGCACAAACATAACAAGAACAGGAAAGTATAAAGAAATGCTCACCATGGAGCCACTATGGTGCAAAGTGCTAATGAGATACATGATATTCATATATTAACTGCTGATCTGCATTGGGGTGGATAATCACGGTGTGCCATGCTGTGAGCAAGGGCCAGGTTGGCGGGGGGGCTGAACGATTCAGAGGAACAGGAGGTGCTGGATATATTTATTCTCCTTGAGCTGATGGTTAGCATTTTGTTTCTTCTTACAAACCAAACCTGAACAGAAAAAGTACTCCATTACAACAACAACAACAACAACAACATAACAAGGCTAACTTTCACGGATTTGGGCAATATGTTTATGACATTTTAATGTTTTGGTTTGACAGAGTTGAATGGCTTCAATCTGTTCTGTTTGGTTTGAAGGGAGGAATTCATGTAATTAAATCTCATTCACAGCAAAGCAAATGAATAGAAAAAACAGTACTGCTCATTTCAGTAAGATTATAAAAACAACACAGGAAGTTGATCAGTTGACCTTGTAAGAAGTGGTTTACAGCTGGAAAAATCTCCTTGCAAACAGGAACTTGAAAAGCAAATGTTTTATTATGTTGCCTCCGCGCCTGCGACAGCCGAGGCCGCCTGTCCCTATGTCTGTCTATCTGTCTATCTGTCTGTCTGTCTGTCTGTCTGTCTGTCTGTCTGTCTGTCTGTCT